>CM034701.1:241461644-241478614 GCA_020142125.1 Phrynosoma platyrhinos | reverse complement strand
TTTCTGCTCTCTTCCTGTTATTAATATTGTTTCAGCTAATCGCTGTATTTTTATTCTTTTGGTTTTAATTTTATCTGATTTAATATTCTTTTATGGGGATAGGGAGTGGGTTGGGCTGGGATTGGGATGTAGTGTATTTTTAACTTGTCAGCCTCCCTGATTGTTCTTAAAGGGGCAGGTATAAATAATAATAATAAGAAGAAGAAGAAAAGACAATTAAATAAAGCATGATAAAATGGATGCAAAATATAGGAGAACAAATTCCACTTAATATTTGGAAAAAAGTATGGTTGAAAAATTTAAAATTTACTAAAAGCACTAATTTAATAGAAAACTATTATAAAATGCTCTACAGGTGGCACTTATCCCCTGCAAAACTGGCCAAGATCAAAAACAGTAGTGAAAACAACTGCTGGAAATGTGGTCAAAACAATGCTAACCTATTCCATATGTGGTGGGAGTGCAAGGAATCAGTAAAGTTTTGGAAGGCGATTCATACAAAAATACGAGAACTTTTTCAAGTACATTTCAAGATAAATCCAAAACTATTTTTGTTAAATATAACTGAGGAACTAAAAGGGAATCTGAGATGACATAGGTGTAACCCTATATATGATTACAACAGTCCGTATAATATTTGCAAAATACTGGAAAGGGGGAAATAAACATATTCTTGAAGAATGGATAGTAAAAGTAAATGACTTAATGATAATGGACAAATTAACAATGATGATAAACAGTAAATCTGAACAACATTACTTTGAGAAATTGGGGAAGATTAAAGAATTATGGCATTAAGATATCATTTATAAACATTACGATACTTATATAAAATATTATAAATACCCAAGGATGCGATTGTTTATAAGGGTTTTGGATGACTTTCTGAAAGTTATAAGCTGAAAAACTTTTTGCTGTACTGTAACTATGCATGAATAGTCTAATATATATATATTAGACCAGGGGTAGGCAACCTTTCCCCTTTAAGGGCTGAGGGACTTCAACTCCCAGAAGCCTCAGCCATGTTGGCCAATAGTCCCATGTTGGCCAATAGCTCCTGGGATTCTGGGAGCTGAAGTCCCTCGGCCCTTAAAGGGGAAAGATTGCCTATCCCTGTATTAGACTATTCATGCATAGTTACATGCATGGTTCAATATATATATATTGAATGTAATAAGAGATGAATGTATTTTAAGAAAATAAAAATAAATAACAATCAGAGAAAAAGAAAACACTAAAATTCTGGACCATGTCAACAACTATCAGGTCAGAATGCACAGGAAAGCCATTGAAATCCACAAACACCTGGACAACAAGAAACCCTGAAAGTAAACAAAGGGCCTGAACAGACTGCAGAAATAATCCAGTTTCAGACTACTTTAACTGGCCTGGCTCAGTGCTGGGGACTATTTCCAAGAAAACATCAAAGATGTTTCCAAACCCTTTGTGAGTCCACAAATACAGGTTTTGAGGGAAGATTTTTGAGTATAAAGGTCATCCAAATCACAGCCTCTTCATTCACTCCTTTTTGCGGGTGCAAAGCGCCGTCTTGGAGCCAGGGAAAGGGAGGGGCAGCCGCACGGCAGCCGCCCCAACCCCTTCTCGAGGACATCATTGAGGCGCACCCCATTCCGCATAGTGAGTGCCCTGATGATGTCCTCCCGGAGTAGCCTCCACACTCGCTGTGCTGGAAGGGACGCAGAAGAGGCGTGCAGCACCTCTTC
The DNA here is from genome assembly GCA_020142125.1 of Phrynosoma platyrhinos. Classification (NCBI taxonomy): domain Eukaryota; kingdom Metazoa; phylum Chordata; class Lepidosauria; order Squamata; family Phrynosomatidae; genus Phrynosoma; species Phrynosoma platyrhinos. The sequence goes on along the minus strand of CM034701.1, from coordinate 241,476,890 downwards.
CGGCACCCTTTCTGGAACTTCAGGAAGGAGCATCATTTTGGCGCTCCTTTCTCAAGTGCCGAAACAGTGGATTGGGGCTGCTGCGTGTGCTAGCAGAAGCCCCAATCCTTGGCTTTTCAGGGCAGCCCATGGCCACCCATCTGTAGAGGCCCTAGCATTTCCCCCCTAAATTCACTTCTTTTTAGGGTGTTCCCTTAACCATGAGCTGAGCATCAACCTTTTTCATCCCTTTGTTCTTCTCTGTCTTTGGAGGGACTCGAGTCTCTGTTTTTTTTTTCTCTTATGTTTTTGTTGTGAAACCTGTATGTCTTTGGCTGTTAGCTGAAGGTTTTAAACATTTTTCTCTAAAAATTGTTCTTTATTGATGCTGCTTGCTTGAATTAGCTGTGTTCTTCTATGGACATCTCTCTGCTGAACTGGTGATTATGACTCATTTAACCCTTTACTTGTCCCTATCCAAATTTTCCAAAAATTCTTTCTGTAGCCTTGGATGAATCTTGTATATGTGGTTTTGCTCTTGTGTGCATGATTGTGCATCTCTGCACAATTCTGAATAAAAACCTCTTAGGGCCTTTACAGACTGCCAGAAATAGTGCAAATTGAGGCCACTTTAACTATCCTGGCTCAGTGCTAGGGAATCATGGGAACTGTAGTTTTTCTGAGACATTGAGCCTTCTCTGTCAGAGAGCTCTGGTGCCACAGTAAACTACAGTTCCCATGATTCCTTAGCACTGAGCTAGGACAGTTAAAGTGGTCTCAATTTGCACTATTTCTGGCAGTCTGTAAAGGCCCTTAGTTATATTAATCTGGAGTTCTTTTGTAGCTACTCCTGGTAAAAATTGGCTTCAAAGATCATAAAAAAAAGGTTACTCACAAGTCTTTGAGCTAATTAACATCCCCAACATTTTAAAGAGACACTGTCATTGCTGCTGGGACTCTTGGAGAAAGGAAACTGTTGTCAAAAAGAAAAGTTACTTTTCTTTTGCTTATGGAGTTGACATATTATCTGTCTCTTATTGCCCTTTGTCCCTAGTCCCTACATGGCCAAGAAAGAGAATGGCCTGTGCCTGCATTGAGATCCCTCCAGGCCATTTAACTGACAACAGAAGTAACATCTGAGACCCAATGTAGGCTTGTGACTCTAACATCCTCACTTTTCTTGTTCTGCCTGATTTTTAACACCTTTGCCTGATGAAGGAGCCAGTGGAGCTTGGAAAGCTTGCATGATGTAGTCTGTGCATTTCAGTTGGCCAATAAAGGTATCATTGTTTTGTGAGATTTGGATTGTATTGCCAACGCAGTAATTTGTAGTGTAGATGTGCCTTTAATCTGATGGTTCATTTGACCTACAACTGAAGAAGGGAAACCCCTATTGAAAAAAGTGGCAAAAAGTACTCACAGAGTTATAGTCCTCAAACAGCTTGCTTGGAGTAGTCACATTACAGTCACTGGGGGACTAGATAAGTGAGCCTATGCTGTGAGTACCTAAAAATTATATATTCAGATAAAGCCCATTGGCATTGGTGCTTTCTTGAGCCATGAATCATTTGCACAGTGCAGCAGCTGTTGCGAATTCTCCTCAGAAATGAAAGCCCCATGAATGATCATTGACAAGACATGATACCTCTGCTTGATTTTGGAAGTACACGAGAAGTGGAGCTGTGGTTTCACAACAGCCATCATTACAACTCATCATTGGCAACACTGGGTGTTATGGATGGGGCCTTAAGTCTATTAAGTCTGTATGTTTTAGGACTGATAGCCATCCTCTTCTCTTTCCAGCTGTTGTGAAGGAAGCGGAAATGAAAGACTCAAAGCAAAGCAGTGAATGGGGGAAGGACCCTGTAAAGCAAGATTTTTTTTGTGGGGGGGGAGAGAATTCTATTGTCACATTAGGCTTTGCAACATTTCTTATCAGCATTGATGAATTGTTTCTGTAATACAATGTTTACTGTTATATATGCTGCACATGGATTTTAATTATACTGTACTTCTAACGTATTTTGTCTGTTTCCCTCCAATCCTTCCTGTTGCACAAATCACATTCTTGGCATTAGTGACCCAGATAAAGGATGTTATTTTTGATGTATAATCAGAATGGTGTAATTCATCACTTCACACTTCATTTAAATTTACAATATAACACTGTGTTGCCTGTTGACATAAAATTATGCCACACATTTTAACTTCTTTTGGGGCAATATTTTCTAGTGGATGTGATCCAGACAAAACTACATTTGACAAACATCAATTTTTAACTATGTTCTTAATGCTCCAATTTTTAGTTTTTGTTGTCATTGATGGTAGTGACTGAGAAAACGGAGGGTTATTTTGCTTGTAACCAATATTTGTACAACACAGAACTGGGATCCAAAACTCATAAAATGTTCCAACAGAATCTTTATCAGTGGTGATGGTGATCAAGATGATAAATATAGTTCTCTGTGATCAAAAATAACCAGTGAGACTCAACCACCAAATGTGTAATGTGTTGGACCCAGATCTCTCTCCTGTGAGCAGAAAAGTTCCTTCCATTTTTGAAATCTAGTAGGCAAACCAGTGGAGGAAGTCCCAACACCTTTTCCCAAAGTTCCAGTACTACCTCCCACACTCTTGTTATACATTACCCTCCAGAACAATTAGGAAGGGGGTAAAGAAAATATAAAGAAACTATCTCCATTCCCTTCTTTAATAATATGTCCCATGTGAATCATACACATGTCTGGATCTAACTCACTATGATTTACTCAGAAAAAACAAAATCAGAGTCATATTTGTCCTCATCTGAAAAACTATGAAAAGTGAAATCAGAAACACTACAAAGTAGAATCATTAGGTAATCAAAAGTATTTAAAATATATCTTAAAATTCAGGATAAACATTAGGTAAAAAAAATTCCCATAATTATCTAGAGGTGAGTTGTTCATAAATTAGTGCCATCAGTGCCTTTATGTACTCTTACCAAAATACCACAAAATAAAGTGCAAATTTAAGCACTGGTGATACTGAAGCCATCTGTAATTAGTTACAGTGGATCCCCCACCCCTTTGTATGGCTAACATTGCTATTTGCTTTTTCTTAAGTTAAATTGTCACTAAAATAGATTGAAGCTATAAGTAGAACTTTGATTGTTAACTGGCTGTCTTATTTTATTCCGATTGCTATGCAGAGGGTGGGGTATAAATACATTTTATTATCACTATTATATTATTATTCATTAGTACTTGGAAGCAATTTCACTGTATTAAATGATAGAGGGTGCATGAAGCCATTAGAGATCCTCATTAAGGCACAAAGACACCAATGGTTAGGGGAAGCAAACTAAAGTTATTATTAAAAGCATTCTAAGGGGGGAAGCAGACGGCTTAAAGAGCCATTTTGGGGGCATGCGAGGGGAGGGGCAGCCGCATGGTGGGTGCCCCAACCCCTTCCCCAGGTCTTCCTCGGAGCAGCTGGCCCTCTGCATGGCTGGCGCTCCGAGGAGGATCTCCTGCTGCAGTGTCCATACACACTGCAGCAGAAGAGTCACCAAAGGTGCGCCGCCAGCTTTTGTGGTGCACCTTCGGCGACTTGTGAAAGGAGCACCAATTTAGCGCTCCTTCCAGGGGCAGCGAAGCTGTGCTGCGGGGCTGAGGTGTGGGGATACCTCGGCCCCATGGTGCAGCTTCCTGGGGCGGCCCAGTGTCGCCCGTCTGCTTCCCCCCTAAGATATGAAAGTTACTCAGGGTGCTAGTCTAATCTAGCTTCATTCAATGGGAAAGCTGCGAGAGGACTGGTGGGAGAGAAGAGGTGGAGAGAGTATCAGTTTATATCATAGAGAGGTCAGGATAGGTAGATAAGAAAGGAGGACACTTTGGGTCATTCACACCATCTAACCCTATTATTACTGCCCTCTCTGGGGCATTATGGACTCTTCAGTGCTAAGCATTAATGTACTTCTAACATTAAACAGGGCTTTTCCCCAAGCATAGAGTGTCAGCTTTAGGTCGGACTCTGCCCATTTTGATTTGTGTCTAAAGAGATGTATGAGATTGTGACAACCAAAATAGCATTTAAGCAGTAATAAATATGCAGCAACAACTATGTGAATTCTTGCTTAGTTTGCAGAGCCAGTGTAGTGTGATGGTTTGAGTGTTGGTTGGACTAGGACTCTTGGATACCAGTGTTTGAATCCATGCCCACCCATTGAACCCTTAGATGACTTTGGACAAGCCAGACTTTCTCAGAGGGTAATAGCAAATTCCCTCTGAATAAACCTTTTCCAAAAAATACCATGATAGATTTCCTTTCGGATTGCCATAAGTGGAAAATGGTTTAAAGGCATATAATAACAAATGGATGGACCCAAAGGCCTTAAAATCCTAGTTAATGCTGTTTGTGTGTTTGTGTGTTTGAATCTGGTGCAAATCTGGTTCTCTTTCTTTATTGTATTGAAAATGTATATACTTTCATTGGTCTGTGGGCATTTCAGGTGCAGCTTTAATCAAATTACTCTTACTACTTTTTTGCTTTTAACATGTTTGTTCTTCCAAAATAATTTTTTTACATACTGTATATAACAATTAAACTGTATAACTTAATTTTCTTGTGAGTTATTATTGAGTAGCAGCCTCTCAAAACTGATCCAAACATGCAAACCAACAACAAAGTAGGTAGCACTGATGACTTCAGAAAGAAAGAATCTGGCAATCTATTGGATTGTATACATATACTAAATAAACATTTCATGCTGTATTGAGGCAAAGAACTATGTGGGTATCATATTTGAGTCATGAATTGTACACCAATTTCAATTATCCCTTGCAATAACCATGAATGGTTTCATGGGTTCCCAGAGTCATTTTGTTTCAGGAAGTATAAAAATGAGTCTCTCATATATTAACCTCTTGTAGGATGCAGGTGGAACGGAAAAGCTTAAATCTTAATATACCTTACAGCTCAGACTTGTACTTAGAAGTTGAGTCATATTAAATTAATTGGGCTTGCTCACAGACATGTCAATGTAAGATTGCAACTGAAGGTCTAAAATTAATAGTCTCATCTAGAGCAGACACATTGAATCAATAGATACCTACTAGGTCAATACTTATGTACATTCTCTTATTTCATTGGATTTACTCTAATTGAGACTAATGAGGTTATCGCATCACACTCTTAAAATGGGGTGAGGTCACTTTAACTGGTCTGAGTGCCTCCTGTTACATTTTGGGGTTTGTAGTTCAGTGAGGCTTAAAGACTCTCTGGCTGAATATTCTAAATGCCCCTTCCTAAACTACAAGTTCCAGAATGCAACAGGAGGCAGCCAGAGCAGTTAAAATGACCTGGACCCATTTTAAGAGTGTAGAGTGATAGTCTCCTAAGAATTGGACTTAGGCCCTGCCTGCACTGGCATGCAGCAGCCCAGAGTATCCTGCTTCTGAACATGCCACAACCCTCAGCCATTGCAAAGCCCTCTGGTTTGAAGCCGGCTGGCTGACTGTATATGCATCTTCCTGAGGTGCCTGGTGTGCCCAGTGCTGCAGCAGGTCACTTCGCTCTGAGGTCAGAACAAGGTGCCCAGTGACAATCATATGGATGTATGCCTTATTGTTCTGATCTCAGAGCCAGTGATTGGCAGCAGCAACAGATGCACCAGGGAGATCAGCAAGATGCATTTCAAACAGCTGCCTAGTATCAGAATAGAGGGTTCTGGATCTTCCTGGAAGATCTATAGCAAATGGTGAGTTTTTAAAAACTGGTGTAATAGGGGTAAAACCTGGTTCTGGTGCTGAGTGGGACAGCTGTTGTCCAGTCTCCTCGCAGCAGAAATGGGCTTTGGGCTGTGTGTTGTCTCATCTTCCCACTAAGGGAATGGGTGGTGGTGGTTTTATTTGGGCCATGCAGACAGACTGCCAGAAATAGTGCAAATTGAGTCCACTTTTAGGGTTAGGGTTAGTGCTAGGGAATCATGGGAATTGTTTTTTTTCTGAGACATTGAGCCTTCTCTGTCAGAGAGTTCTAGTGCCACAATAAAACACAGTTCCCATGATTCCCTAACCCTAACCCTAACCCTAAAAGTGGACTCAATTTGCACTATTTCTGGCAGTCTGCAACCCCCCAAGGTCTTGGATAAAAATTGAGAATGCATAATTTTCAGACTTGCAGCCTGCTTTAGCAACATAAATCTGTGCATTGAGCATGCTGAACTGCAAGTTTTCAGCAGGTACATTTGCCAACCTTTCCAATATGTATAGAAAAAATGTGTCTTTTAACAGAAGACTGCTGTAGCCACCATAGTTTTTGTAAGCCTACACTCCAACTCCATGTATAGCAGCAGACTAAACTTGTTAATTGAATCTTATTTCATTATACCGAAGAGTCAGCAAAAAGCCAGTATGGCATAGTGGTTTGAGTATGACTCTGGAGACTAGGGTTTGATCCCCAGCTTGGCCATGAAACCCACTTGGTGACTTTGGGCAAGTCACATGCTCTCAGCCTCAGGAAGGCAATGGCAAACTCCTGTGAACAAATCTTGCCAAGAAAACCCAGTGATAGGTTAGCCTTAGGGTCACCATAAGTTGGAAAGAACTTGAAGGCACACAACAACAACAACAACAACAACAACAACAACAATGAAGAGACTGCATCTACCACTGCACATATGGCTTACAGTATATCTATGAGCGTGCAGGCCAGGCCAGTATTCCAATTCCCAAACAGATTTGTCCTCTGACAGCTCTGTTCTTAAGTCATCTATTATCTGAGACAACCACTGCACTACCCCTCTGCCTCATGATAGGGCCATTCCTTTTGGAGAAAGAGTTTGCTAAATTCAATGGCTCTCTGACATGACATGGCATATCTTCCAGGTTGACATGGACGCTAACACATATATTTCTGATGGTTTTTTATTTTTTTATTTTTGCTGTATTGAGTCAATAATGAAGCATATACATGCATAAATGGCCTTGTGATGTTTGTTAGGCCATGACAATTGGTGATTGCGTGATTGAACTTTGAAGGGTCCCCCATCCTCCGCTTACTTTGAAATCTACAGCTCAAGTTCTCTTGCCTCATGTATACAATTTTAGTAATCTCTGTTATAGCAAAAAGCAGGAGAATCAAAAGTAGGTGGTTGGCATGGCCAGAGCCTGGAAGAATTACTACAAGTGCAAAACTGGACTAACTACCTCTCTTCCGGTGCTGAATAGGTCGTATGTCATCTGGTCTGTTTGCACCTGAACTGGGGTTTGGGCCACACATCATCCCGAGTCACCACTGAGAGGACATGGGGAGGCTGGTTTATGTGGCCTGTGCAGACAAAGCCTTAGCTGCTAGTCCAGTTTTGCATTTCTTGCATGTTTTGTGCTGCACAGGAATAATATTTCCTTGTGTCTCAAGTTGCAATACATTTTGGTTTAATCATTTTATGCTGAACTGTACATTGTTCTAATCTGTGATTGTTGCTCATTGGGTATGAAAATGGCATGTAGAAAAGTATTTTGAAGTTTTAAGCTGTTTAGATAGGACATTGCTATGCCTGAAATCTTTTTACATGAATAGAAATAGAGCCCAGTTTCATACCATCTCATTCCTGTGCTTAGGACTGTGTGGCGCTTGTTACATTCTTATTTGTCATGTAATTTAAGGAACACATTGACTGAGCCTCACACCTTTTTCTGTTGTGTGTCTCAAGACAGCTCATAACATAGATTGAAGCAAAATACAGCTAAAGACTAATTATAATAGTAAGAATAATGTAAAAACAATTAAATAAACTATACTATAAAAACAGATTTAATATAAAACAGTCTGAAAGTGTTTACAATGTAACAAGGAGGCTAAAGGTACACCACCACCCTATTAAAAGACCTCCCCACAACTCCCAGCCAAAAGCCCAAAGTTTCTCTAAATAAAAAAGTCTTTGCTTGCTAACAAAAAGAAAAACAAATGGGAGACAGCTTAGCCTCTCTAGAGAAAGTTTTATAGGCTGGGAGCATCCTCCAGGAAGGCCCTCTCACACATCTGAGTTAGTGAGATGGTGGTGGTGAGACAGAGAGAAAGCTTTCACTTAAGGATTTCAAAACTTGGACAAGCTCTTATACAGAGATAAGCCCCCTAAGCAGATGGCTTGGGCCATCTTGGGGGCAGGGAAGGGGAAGGGCAGCCACAAGATCGGCGCCCCAACCCCTTCCGAAGGTTGTCCTTGGAGCAGCCGGCTCTCCACACGGCCAGTGCTCTGAGGAGGACCTCCCGCCGCAGCATTTGGACGCGCTGCGGTGGAAGAGTCACCGAAAGTGCGCCGCAGCCTTTTGCGGTGTGCTTTCGGTGACTTGTGAAAGGAACGCTGATTTAGTGCTCCTTTCAGGGGGGTGAAGGTGCGCCATGGGACTGAGGCATGGGGATGCCTCGGTCCTGTGGCACAGCTTCCTGGGGTGGCCCGTGGCCACTCGTCTGCTTCCCCCCATGGTCTTCCAGACCCAAACTTTATCAATTAACCTAGGAATGAAAAATGGTGTGGCAAACTCATGTAGGAAAATCGGTTTTCTCACTGCTTGCTACTGTTGCTGATGTTGCAGATACAGGATTTGGGGTCTGGGGTGGTGTCTTCCCAGGTCAGGATGCTCCAGGTGTAGCCCAGAGTTTCCTGACCCTGAAACTGCCCTGACTCTCCCTGGTTACCTGGGACCTTCCATTGCAACACCAGACAGCTGTTTACCCATAGATCCCACTGTGCCACTGGGTGCCACCACCATGGGTGTCTTTGCTTTGAGGTCAGAACAAGGCATCCAACATTAATCACATAGCTGGGTACCTCTTTTTTTTTTAACCTCAGAGTGAATGACTCACCACTGCCATAGAGGTGCCCAACAACTCACAGGGAGGCATGGACAAATAGCCACTTGGCATCACAACAGAGGGCTTTTGATCTTCTAGGAAGACTGGGAGCAAATAATAAGTTTTTCTACTCAGTTTTAAGAAGGGTATACCCTGGGTTTAGTGCTGACAAGGCCAGATGTCATCCAGTCTGTTCACACCAGGACTGGGTTTGGGCCATGTGCCATCCAGTCTCCCTGCCAAGTGGACCGGGGGGGGGGCATTTTGGTTTGCCTGTGGAGAGAGAGCCTGGGACATCCTTAGCTTTGTGAGTGCTGGACGGCTACAAAGTGGTTTCTGGAATAATATGGGGGCAGTAATAAATAATACATAGGGGGGTTGCAGACTGTCAGAAATAGTGTGAATTCAGTCCACTTTTAGGGTTAGGGTTAGGGTCAGGGAATCATGGGGACTGTATTTTATTGTGGCACTAGAGTTCTCTGACAAAGAAGGTTCAATGTCTCAGAAAAATAACAATTCCCATGATTCCCTAGCACTAACCCTAACCCTAAAAGTGGACTGAATTCACACTATTTTTGACAGTCTGCAACCCCCCATAGTAGCTGCAATAGACAGTTGTAGTTATAGGTGCGCATTTTATGTTGTCTGTGTGTCTGAGAATGATTGCTGTTGATTCACCATTTACTTTGCAGTTTGAGATGTTTGGGGAGGTGTGATGACTGTTCAGGACTCCTGGTTTGAAATATGGACTCACTTTGAACTCCATTGAGCTCACTTTGCTTGCGAGGAGTACCTAGTCTTTTTCAGCCCTGGTTACAAACTTCTGGTGGGTGAATGTATGAGGGATGTACACAGGGCCCTCAATTCTGTTTGATGTCTAATTTGGCAATTCAAATCTGGGCCTGATTCAGACTGGATTTATCCAGAGACAATCCAGTCTAATCTAAATCCCAAATTTGAGATTTGGGAATCCAGATTACCATTCATCGCCCATCAACTTGCATTGGATGTCTACAACTACAGTGGATCCTTTGTATCCACTGGGGGTTGATTCCAGGACTCCCTGTAAATATAAAAATCCATAGATTCTCCAGTCCCATTATATACAGTGGCATAGTAAAAGGATGTCCCTTATATAAAATGAAAAAATAATGTTTGCTTTTTGAATTTTTTCAAAAAATATATTTTTAAGCCATGGATAGTTGAATCCATGGATACAGAGTTCATATGATGCTCACTCTTAAAGTATTTCAGAAATCTGTAGTTGTTGTAATATCGTTTACCCCTGCTCATTTGCTGATTACAGGGAAAGCAGACAACACATAGAGAGTCTCTCCCTACATGTGCCTGCACTGGGATTGAGGACTGGGAAGGTTCTCTGTGTTCCACCAGTGAGGTCAATACAATACGTGAGGACATGAAAGGTAGCCTTCTCAGCTGTGACACTCCAATTGTGGAATGCCCTTCCCTCAGAGGCCCAATTGGAGGCTTCAGAGAACAGGATCTGGAACAATGGATGCAAGCTACAGGAAAAGGGATTCCACCTCAACATTAGGAGGAACTTCCTGACAGTGAGATCTGTTTGATAGTGGAACACACTCCCTTGGAGTGTGGTGGAGTCTCCTTCTTTGGAGGTCTTTAAACAGAGGCTGGATGGCCATCTGTCAGGGAAGCTTTGATTTTGAGTTCCTGCATGGCAGAGGGTTGGACTGCATGGCCCTTGTGGTCTCTTCCAACTCTATGATTCTATGATTCTATGAATTGGTATCAACACTGGTTTGATTTAGGTGTCAAGTAAAAATATCACTGTTTATTAAAGCTTCACTGATTTACTTCAAATGTTCATGTAGATGATTTTAAATTGTTTCAAACTTTTAAGCCTGCTTTAATTTGTTAATCTGTTTAGATTATTTTTATTCTTTTAAATTGTTTCCACTTCTTTGTATTGGTTTTACTTGTATATCATTCTGAGACTGTTTGATATAGGGTCAGATGGAAATATTTTAGAAAATAATAAAATAAAAACCAATTCCTGGAATCGACTCCCACACAAAATAGTTCCAGACAATGTTCTGCTTTTTCTGTGGTGACTCAAACTGCCTGCATTCTATGTAAGTAACAACAACTAGGCATGGATGGAGAAGAATAAGTCTTGCAGCTAAAACATATGGAGACTCATTAAACAGATGAAGTAACAAGAAATGCAAACAGAAGATCAAGCTGTAATGCAAAAGGAAATTAAAGACTGAAAAAGACCAACAACAACCACCCACACCCCCTCAGAGTTTTTTCACAATATGCTTTTGACAAAGAATGAAGTGACACCAGAGAGGATTGACTATATATAACATAAATGACCTCACGTAATAGCTCTCCATAAGCAATATGACTGGAGAATGATGGTAAGATTCATGGTCCAGATTGCACATTTGAGCTGTGAATGAGCAAAGTTCTGCTCCTGCCCCTCCTCTTTAGGATTACATTACCTTGGTATCTTCCTTATATGGTTACCCTGGAGATATACCATCTGTGTTTTTCCTGATAATTTTCACATCCAGATATCTGAAACAATTTAAAAAATTGTTTTGGACTGTACCATTATGCTCCAGAACTGAACTGAGCCAATACACTTTGGAGTTAGGACACTGGCTTCATTATTCAAGATTTGTCCAAATAGTCTGCATTTGCATTGTTTCTGATTCTAGCAGAGTACCTATAATATTTCCGAAAATACAGGTTTTTATTCAAACAACTTTCCTCTTTTGTGGGCTGTTTCTTAACAGAATACTACTTTTGTTGGGCAAAGTAACCATTCATGGCCATTGTCATTTGAGTTCTTGTTTTATTCAGTGATCTGTAAACTCTGAGATACAATAGCCTAGAAAAAATATTGTTTTGGACTATACCTCCCAGAATCCTACTGCTAGCACAGCCAGATGGATTGCTTCATATGTGATCTGAATTCTATTGCTGGAGTGGGTGGGGGAGATGTTATTGATTCCTGGTACTAAGCTGTGATTTTCTGATGAATTACATTGAATCCTTCTTCTCTGTGACACAGCTGGGAGAGCTAGTAGTCATCTGGGACTCTCCACTGACTCTGTTGGAAATGTTTTCACTTGTGGTACTTATTTCACCAGAGTAACATTACGCCTTTATGAGATGAGGACAATACATGAGCACAGAATCTCTTTCACCACATCCAATTTGGCCCAGTTTTTCTTCATGTACTGGCAGTTTGCCATTAGCTTAAGGATGACACTGGCTTTGTGTACCACCAGCATAATGGTGGCATAATGCCACTCTAAATTTACTCTGTCAGCATAGCTTCTCATTCTGCCAGCACAATAGAAGTTAGCAGCAACTTTATCCTTGCCCAGCAGGCATACCTCTGGGATATAAGTGTGCTGTTATTCCTTACACTGAGCTATAAAACAGCATTCAAAACAAGTAAATCTATATGCCATGAAATGTGTAGATATTCTCCAAACCCTAAAATAAAATAAATGCTTATGTATAAAACTCTGATTTCTAAATCTTTTGTATAGATTCCTGAAAATGAAAAGCCTGAGAAATAAACTAGTAACTGTTATAAAAAGCCAGATACATAAAGAAATACCTCATATACTATAATCAGCAGTTTCTCATAATAAAGTCTTCCATTCGTATTCCCTGGGGTTAGGGGAACAAGACCCCTATGAATACTGAAAATTCGCAAATAGTGCCATCTCTACCCACCTTCTCCCTCCTTAGGATAGCTGGTGCCAGCTGTCCCAAGCATGGAGGGGAGAGGGGGGCTCATGGTGAAATCATGAATAATCAAATTCACGAATCGGAAATTTGCAAATAAGGAGGGAGTTTTTTTGTACCAGTTGTGTAAGTTTGTCATTCTCCATTAATTCATAGATTTTCTAAATCCAGTTGTCAGTATCAGGAATTGAATTTTGTTTCCATTTTTTAGCATATGTCAATCTAGCCGTGACTGTCATGTAAAATATAAGTCTCCTATGTTCTTTTTCTAAGCTATCTTTTTCGTTTACATTTAATAAATATCTTGCCAGGCCTTTCGATATCAATTGTTCTAATATTGTCTCAAATTCATGAGGATGACCTGTTAACAAATCAGCTACAACATGTTTTTAGTTAGTCCAAATGAAGAGTTCAATTTCTTCATTAATATTTCAAAGAAAATCAGTTCAACAAGGTAGTGAAGACACTTTAAATAATAATAATAATAATAATCATAATAACAAAGTATCAGCTGTCCTAGATGTGCAAATCATATTTAAATGATTTTTAAAATGTTAATTTTAAAGAACAAAATAGTTTTATTACCACTGGGGAACACTACAGATAATCTGATGGCAAAACTGGTGTATTTTAGATTGGAGCTTACTGTATCATATATACAGCTATTTAAACAATTTTTTTTTTTTAAAAACCCTGCTCTTATTTGTGTATTTTATTGATTAAAATATTGTCCAAAAATATCAGCATGGTGATTCAGTTTAAAACAATATAAAATATAAAACAGTAAAAGATAATATACTGCATAATAACAAACCATCTAACAAATTAAAACAGTTAAAACCAAGTACATGTACATATCTTAGACTGAAAAGACTTTAACAAAAAGTTAAAATGATTATGTTTTCACTTTGTGCAGAGACAACTTTGATGCCAACTGAGCCTTTAAATGGAGGGCATTTCACAACTGGGGTGCCACAACAGAGGTGTTCTTTTCCCATGTCTTGCACACAATATATTGCCCTCTCTGTTGGGAAAAAAGGATGCCCCTAGCAGATCTCAATCAGGCATGTATAGGATGAAAGACTTTTTCAAGTATTTTGAGTTTTTAAATGTTATCAACAATGCTTTGAATTTGGATTGGAAGTGTATCCACAGCCTGAACAATGCCTTTAAATCTGGTGTTATATGGTTTCTATAAAATGGTCTGGCCAGCTGCTGAATTCTGCACTAATAGGAGCTTCTGAGTAGCCCATTAAAGAGGGCACTATACGAGGGGATATCATAAAGTTTTAATTATCACCTTTAAAAAAATTGATAGAAAGTTTGTTTTGATTTGTAGTTAACTTATCTCTACATAGTCAACATCCAGACTGTTGAAAAAAAATTTTGGATGGGGGTTAAGATGAGCTCCATGCAGGAGGCAGAAATTCACCAGCATGCAAGTAGTTCCAGCAAGCTTGTAGTCTTTATTATAAAATAGCATAGTCAAAGTAAAACTACAAAGTCCAGTAAAATATCACTTTTAGCTAGGTTGGCTAACAGGAACAAAACTATAAATCCTTAAATGCTACATTGTGAAAAATTAGTCAATCTACAGCTTCTGCAAAATAGAGTTAGCTAATCTATGCTGTTGAAAGGTTAGAAACAGACTAACTGCTTTCCCAAAAACACAATTCCCAGCCCACCTTTTCTCCACCTCTTTGGGTGTTACCTTCCAGGCTCATTGGATGATTTTACATGACGTGTGTTAACCAAAACCCTTGTTATTCATCTTCCACCATGTGACTTATTTTCTCAAAACAATCTTTGTTATTAAATCCACTCTGTAAACATGAAACTCTTTCTCACATATTCCATCTTGTTAACTTGCCTTGTTATGACTCTCCAAAACACCTGGACTGGGATTGTTGTGCTTTAGGTCCTAGAAGCAGTTTTCTCATCATGGAAAAATACAGACACACATCTTTACATTTCAACATTGACTATATATCCCATCAAAACCTAACACAGATTTACACATTTCCCCAGTGTTTCTTGACCCTCCGAATACAATTATTGTAGAAGCCTGCAGATTGCACCGTAAACCACTCTTCCACTTCATGAATGATACCATTTGTGTTGTCAAATCAGTGACCCACAATGGATTTTTCATTTTTGGGAAAAGAAAAAGTCATTTGGTGATGATGACATTGACAAAATTTCATCAATACCATAATAACTTCTGGGAAATAATTATTACTTTATTACTTTATGATAGTCCCTTCTAGTCTTTCAAGGGTAGCCCATGAAAGACTGTAGCTCCCTATATGAGACTTCCCATTATTAATCACAAGTATTAATCTCCTTGGGGGAAGGCTTTCTCTCAGCCCTCATACCATCACAGGCCCATCTGATAAGAACACAGGAGACAGCCTTGTGGTAGCTGCTCCCAGGCTGTATAATTCCCTTCACAGAAGGATAGTCTGGCTTCCTTTATGCTCTGTTTTCACAGCAAGACTTTTTTTATTTTAACAAGCATTATGTGGGTATCATATATACTCAACTATAACTCAACCTCATGTATAAGTTGAGGGCAGGTTTTGGGGCCAAAATCAAGGATTTTGATATGACCTATGAGTAGGACAGTTGGGTTGCATGTGAACTGAATTCAACATGTGCAGGAAACTTACTCTGGAACAG
>CM034701.1:241446818-241458526 GCA_020142125.1 Phrynosoma platyrhinos | reverse complement strand
CGGTATATTGCTTTTTGCTCAGAAGAGGTGTGATTTTTGCACACCTTTTGAATTTCAATTGGAAAAGAGAAAGCATTTATTCCCTCTGTGTGGAGCCTGAAGGTGAAAATCTATTCTAGGAGGCTTTCTGGTGGATTCCCACAATGCCATCTGTTCCCCACAGGGCAATGTATGCTTTGCCTAACAATTACAAAATACAGTTGAAGGGCTTAGAGAAGAAGGGGGAAAATATACAGAGGCAGGGAACCAAATTGAAGAACAGACATGGAGAATAGAATTAAGATTTTCAAAGCAGAGGCATGTGCTCTCCCAAACAAAAGATATGCATTTGAAATTACTTCACAAATATATCCAATTCTCATCATCAATGAACACTGGCTAACTATGGGCCGTTACAAACTGCCAGAAATAATGCAGCTTGAGGCCACTTTAACTGTCCTGGCTCAGTGCTAGGGAATCATGGGAATTATATATTTTTTCCCTGGGATGTTGACCCTTCTCTGTCAGAGAGCTCTGATGCCACAATAAACTACACTTCCCACGATTCCTTAGCACTGAGCCAGGACAGTTAAAGTGGCCTCAAGTTGCATTATTTCTGGCAGTCTGTAAAGGCCCTAAATCACTCTGCTAACATTCAAGTTTGATGATCCAGAAGGAGGAGAGGAAGGGGAAGAGGACTAAAATAAATAAAAAGTAGATTGCATATAATAATAAAAAAGAATAGGCATCCCCAAGGATAAATTATGGGGAAAATTCCCCTTGGAACTGTTGTACAAATGTTTCTTTGTGAACATAATGCACATCTTTCATTTCTGTCCTGCAGTTTCTTTCTTTCTTTATCATTCTTGTTCCTTTTCTAGACTGTGATAGTTCATGAAGGTATGAAGAATACTTGAAAAACTGGGGGAAGGATTTGTACATAATCATAGCACAGTTCAGATTTTGAGCATAATCATACTTTTGTAGCATGTTTGGTTTCCTCATTTGCCAGGGTCTTACCTCTCTTGAGTGTGTCCATGTATCTATGCACATGCACTGATATTTTTGTCCTTTAAAGTCATCCTTCAAAATGCTTGCATTTTAACTTTAGCAATAGGGCAGTTAAACAGGACAGAATTATTCAGCTGCTGTTCAAGAAAGAAAGAAAAAGACAAGAGAGACAGAAAAGGAAAGGAAAGGAAAAGCTATTAAAACTCTTTGTGTAAACATCCCAGTGTTAAAGCTCATTACTTTGTCAATGATGCATTATTGAGTCATATAGTTGTTAGAGCTACCACCACCAACATAGCAATCTCCTTTGATCTGATGAGTTTGTTTCCTATTTGGAACACCAGAATATGCAATCACTTTTAAAAGATGGATTTCCTGGCATTTCCGCACAGCTAGAAGCTTAGGGGAGACCCAAAGATTTTTAATTGGCTTCATAAACACAGTTGCCATAATTAGTCATAAACATTGCTGTTACCACCATTCAGTCACAAACAATTAGGCTGAAAATAAGCCAGGATGCCTGCATTCATCCCCTCAAACATATGGGATTTGTGAGGGTATACATTTCTATCAATAATGACTAAACTTTTTTGGAGTCCCTAATACCTCTGCTTTCAGGGCAAACAAATTAATCATGATTACTACTATGACAATCAAAGTTGTGATGTTGGGCGTGAAGGTCTCTGTTCTTGTGGAAGGAAGTAGATTGTTATTTAGTACATTTGGGAGTATGACTAAAGTTATTGACATCATTATCAGACAGAAATGTCAGTAAAATAGATAGTACAGAAAACCTCATCCTACATCCACCTTGTGTATAACCTTGTATACCTTCTCTAGATCTATCCTGTATACAACCATGTACAGGGTCCATCCTTCTGCATATACTATTAAGTTGTTATTGTTGTTTTGAGGTTGGTATATATACTTGAACTCAGGGAAACAAACTATTTAGATTAGTATGGCAAAGCCAAGCGATCCTCATTGTCTTGTAAAACCACAAAAAGCTTAAATACAAAAACAGTAAAAAAAAGAGCAGTAAACAGATGCTGAATAAAACATCCCTTTTCTTCAGAGTAGAGGACTTTCAAACACAAGTAGAAAATGAATTCATCTCTAAAGATGTATAGACAGAGAGCTCAAATGGCAAACATATTCCGGGGTAGCCATGTTGGCCATGCAAAATATAACCAAATCCAAAATCCACAAAAGAAAGATTTTGGTTGGCTAATAAAAGTATTGCTCTTTAGTGGGTTTTGCATTTTGTTGTATTTTGCTCTATAGCCAACATGGCTGCGCCTGAATACATTTTCTGGATTTGAAGATACCAAATTTTGCTGCAAACAGGGGAAAATTTAACAAAAGGGAACAACAGACTGAGACTTAATTCTTTGAGGTTTTTACCTATGATAAATGTAAAACTCTACAATTGGCAAGTTTTGCCTATACAGCACCCAAAAGTTTTGCTAGATGTAATAGTACAGAGATTCCTTGAGAAACTCAGTGTTCTCTATCTAAGAAAATAGCAGTTAGCTTCTCACATGATAGGGACAGCTGGATCTCAAAGAAAGTTACTTTTCTGTTGCTAATATTGAAATTTTATTACCTGTCTTTTAAAGCCATTTGTCCCTGGTCCTCACACAGCCAAGAAGGAGTCTCCTCAGCCTGCATTGAAATCCCTTAGTACCATCTTAATTGACAACACAATAACATCTGAGACAGTATGTAGGTTTCAAAGACATAGTGGTGTTAGTCCAGAAAATCAGTATACAAAGCGATCTTGTACCACCTTGAGCCTAACTGAAAGAAATAAGATGATAGCATGAGTTTTCATACTTAAGTCTACTTCCTCAGATGCACGGGATGGAGTGGAGCAGTCAGAGGCAAACCTATATAAGCATGCTGTGTGAGAAAAAGGCAATAGAAATGCAATACTTTGTGGGTATGGAGATGAGGTTATATGGTCAGTTTTAACAATGGTTGTTGGATATAAAGGCAGGAAGAAGGATGTTGCCCAAAGCGAAGATGAGTAGATAACTATATGAATGATGGTGGAAATATTGGAATGTAATGTGGGAACCAGAAAGGAGATGTGATGAACTGGCCAAGACAGCACTCATGAGGTTGGAGGGTTAGTCAGTGTTACAATGTGTGTAGTGCCAGGAAACCATTGACTCTGTTCAACCTGCTGTTGATGCACTGTTGATATATTCCAATTCTGTTATTTCTCTTTCCAATCTTCCTTTGTAGTTTTTTTGGTTCAAGGACCACTATTCTGAGATCTGAGATCAAATGCCATTACTAATTGGTTATTATGTAGACCAGTGATGGGCAACCTTTTGAGCTTGATGTGTCAAACTTCGCCAAAAAACTGAGCATAACTTGGGTGGTGTGTCACTTTGAGGAAAAAACATTATTTTGCTGCCAGGAGAAGGAGGGACTGGCCTAAATACCTCGGCCTGGGCCTGGGCCTCTTCCCGGCCCTGTGCTGGTGGTGCCGCTGTGCCCGAAGTCAAGAACTAGATGCTCTGTGCCGGACTTCTATTGTTTTGGCCTACAGACTTCTGGCACAGAGTGTCTAATAGGGGAGGATGAAACATTTGCGACTAGAGTCTTAGGGCCTAAGCAGACGGGCGGCCATTGGCCGCCCTGGGAAGGTGTGCCGCGGGATCGAAGCATCCCCATGCCTTGATCCTGTGGCGCACCGTTGTCGCCCCTGGAAAGGAGTGCTAAAATAGTGCTCCTTTCATACATTGCCGAAAGTGCGCTGCAAAAGTTTGCGGCGCACTTTCGGTGACTTTTCCACCGCAGCGTGTCCGGACGCTGCGGCGGGAGGTCCTCCTCGGAATGCTGGCTGTGCGGAGGGCCGGCGGCTCTAAGGACGACCTCGGGAGGGGGAGGGGGTGCCGGGCATGCAGCTGCCCCTCCCCTCTCCTGCGCCGAAGATGGCCCAATAAGCCATCTGCTTAGGCCTATAGAGTTAAGAGTCTAACTCTAAGACTCTAGTTGCAAATGTTTCATCCTCAGGAGCAGCAAATGTTTCATCCTCGGCTACTGCACTTGGCCATGCAGGAGCCGAGGATGAAACATCCTTGTTGGCAAGCGGCTGCCTCAGCGGCTGTGTGTCATCAGAAATGGCTACACATGTCAGTGCTGACACGCGTGTCATAGGTTCACCATCACTGATGTAGACTGAGCCCACACAAGCTCTTGAATTCCTTGGCCCTGCTTGGATACAGAAGGAGGTCAGTTCACTGAATTTTCAGGACAGCAGTGGAACTGGCTGCCAAGTTCATGGGAGAGGGGAACATATCTTCAGCAGTAGCTTCCAGATATTCCTTCAGTTCTTAAGCAAAATCAGAACAGGTTTGCTATGTGTTGTCTGGCCACTATTTTGTTCCCTTCAGGTACAATGTAGCTTCAGAGCACTGTGCAGAGGAAAATGGATTCCATCACACACACACACACACACACATTGTGCCACTCATTAGTGGAATGAAATCTACTGCACTGGCATGCACATGCCAAAAATATTTTTTTTTAAAAAACCCTTTCCAATATAGTCTCAAAATCAAAGTAAAATCAAAATAGCAATAACTGTTTACTAGAGCTGTTACTGGTAAATATGAGTTACAGTATATGCATATAAAACAAATACAAGGGAAGTTGTGTATTCACCCATGTTGGGGTGAATACAGGTGTGATGAAAAATGAAATCTAGACTTACTGTTAGATAATTTTAACTGTCTTAGAACAGTGTCATGCTCATTTGAAAGATCAGAAAGATCACCATGCAGTCATTTCTTTCCACATATTTGCCATAAAAGTTATGGCTGAAAACTCAGCTTCCCTGGTTTTATATCAGCCATTTCTTTACTTCAAAGATGGGCTTAGGAACAGCTGAAAGTGGCTACATGCACAACACTTTATGTCCCAATTAGCAATGCATGAACCTTAACGATTTGGATTTCACAGTGCTCTGATCCCTTCCCCCTGAATTTTTGCCCAGATGCCGATCTGAAGGAGCATGGTGTCATTTCAGAGCTGTACAGAGGACTGTCTGGGAACCCCATGGATATGGCATTGCACTCCTTGAAAAGAAAGCCGGATGCACTGCTAATAAAAAGAGAGAAAGAGAGCCCATTTCTAGCCCTACTGCAGCATTTGGGGACACCTCTTGCAGGCTGTTGCATGCATAGTTTGGGGGATGCTGGCATTTGTTACACAAACACCTTTACTTTTCAGAGCCTGGAAATCTTAACCTCTTTTTTTAGCCTACAATACAATAATGGGTTGGATCCAGAGTTCATCTGCATAAACATGATGAAATCAATGGGAATTAAGTTGTCCCTAGAATCTCACAACCAATGCAGTCACAGGTCATGCCAGTTGCAGGTTTCCGACAGTTGCAATCCAAAGAGGTAAACTTTCCAAACTCAGCTGTTTTACCATCAGCCTCTTCATACTGCAGGGTGTGGGGGGGGGGGTGTCTTACAGAGTCAACAAATCAAAATGACTTATCTTCCTATTATTTTCATTGTCATCTGTTTCCTTTGAACCTAAATCTTTGAAGAATACTAGAGAACATACAATACTTCTTGAAATATTAAACATGAAGATTCTTGCTACATTCTCTTGTCAGAAAGAAAGAGAAAAGGGCTCTCAAAAATGAAGGGAATTTTTAGAGGTAGATGAAAGGCTAAAACTTTAACACATCATATCATAAAACATGTGCACTACAAACCGTATTGGTTATTGTATACCAGTTTAAATAGCTTGTATCTCCACAAAGATTTCTGAAAAGTAAGTTTGGTGGAAGTGATGAAAATTTTGTTAGTGATTCATAGTCCCTTGTCATTACACAATCCTATCTCCAAATTTCCCTGGGGAGAGGGGAATAAACTTTTAAAAGACTGGCTTACACATATGTACCTTGTACTTGAGCATGAGTCCCACTGAACTCAGTGAATTATCCTTTGAGTAGAAATATACACGATTTTGTGTTAATCAATCCAAGACTGCAAATATATCTTACAAGGAAAAGACACTCACTAATTTGCAAATATAGGATGTTATCACACAGGGGAAATCTGCTGGTTAATTCACACAAATCCCAAACAGAAACTGGAATTGTGCCTCACGATTTCACACTATGTCGCACAGAAACTGGACAGAAACTGGTGTTATCCAAGATCTTTTGAAATTTGGTAGTTTGGAGAAAATGCATTTGCAAAATTGCAGTAATTTTGCATTTACCATAATGTGAAAAGCAAATGCGCA
Organism: Phrynosoma platyrhinos; assembly: GCA_020142125.1. Taxonomy (NCBI): domain Eukaryota; kingdom Metazoa; phylum Chordata; class Lepidosauria; order Squamata; family Phrynosomatidae; genus Phrynosoma; species Phrynosoma platyrhinos. The sequence continues at coordinate 241,452,256 of CM034701.1, read as the reverse complement.
TTTGGGAGCATTTCCCTGCTTTTTCCCATGGTTCCACGGTGAGCATTCCTCTATATGCGCATGTGCAAGAAGGTCATTTCTAGTACATTTACGTGTTTTTTTCACTTGTGTGTGAATGTTAAATGCGCTTATTGTAATTTCGCAATAAAGGTAATTACGTGTAAAAGCCATTTGCGGAATCAAGGTTTATTTTCGGAATGCCTCATTTCCACTTTATTATCACTTTCTGGCCCACGTGTGATAATGTCTATAACCATGTTAGTCTGTAGAAAGAAGCTGGCATCATAAGCTTTCATAGACTTAGGGGTGAAACAGACCACCCAAAAATGCCAGATTGGGGCTGCCCCAATCTGTCTATTTGCCAGCACAAAAAGAAGTGTCAGAAAGCTGCTCCTTTTTGAGCTGGGAAAAAAGGTGGCTCTTCCACCACTGGAGCACCGTAAAGTGGCCACTGTGTGAACAGCTGGTTGGAGTGACGCCAGCTTCCTGCGGGTTTGGGGGTGTGCATCATGCGTACACCATGTCCCCAAGCTGCCAGGAAGCCAGCTTTTTTTTGTGTGCCAGTCTCTTCCAGCCCTTAGTCTACTTCCTCAGGTGCAAGTAGACTCCAATTTATGAAAGCGCATGCTGCCAGCTTCTCTCTTTCAGTTAGCCTCAAAGGTGCTACAAGATCTTTCTACATGCTAACTTAATTCCCATTGATTTCAGCATATTTATGCATGATGAACTCTGGATCCAACCCATTATTGTATATCATGGTCACAGTATACATCTAAGTTGTTAACATATCCAGAGGTAACCATTGTGGCCATGTAGCAAAGTACAATAACATCCAAAATCCACAAAACAATGATACCTTTATTGGTCAAGCAAAATGCACAAAATACATGTTGCAAGCTTTCAAAGCTCCACTGGCAAAGATCAGGCAAAGATGTTAAAAATCATACAGGAGGGGGGAAATTATGACAGTGTTAGTCATTAGGCTGCATTTTGTCAAGATGTAGCTGTTCTCAGTTCAGGTGGTACTGGAGGGAAATTCATGCAGGCCTGTCCTTCCTCCTTCTGGTCATGTGGAACTTTAGGGGGGAAATCAAGGGCCTCTACAAATGGCCCATTTGGGGGGGGCTCTGGGCTGCCTCTGCTAGCAGCGGATTGGGGCCATGGCAACCCCATGCCATAGCCCCGGTCCTCCCTTTTGTTGCCCCTAAAAGAGTGGCAAAATGCTACTCCTTTTAGGGGTAGCAAAAAGCTGTCCTAAGAGGTGGTGCCGCAGCTCTTCCATGCCCTTTTAGCACAGTATGTATACACACTGTGCCAGGAGGGCGTCCTGACGTCGCTCGCCATGCAAACAGGCATGTGATGTCCAGACAGCATTGGGATGGAGTTGGGGCTGCCGGCGTGTGGCTGCCCTTTTGCCACCCTTTAGACTGGTCTGTAACACCTTTTTGTCAGCGTTGGCAGCAGCTCTTTTTGTCTTGCTAAAGGAACTTCTCCTTTTTGCCTGTGGTTTTAGTCCCTGAAGAAGGCCTTTTCACACACAGGCCAAAACACGTTGAGCTGTTTTAAAAGGAATATCCAGAGGTAACCATTCTGGCCATCTTAGAGCATGTGGACCTTGTCTCCTTATAATTTTCTGATTTTCACAAATGGCTCCAAACTTGTGGCACTCTCTACCTAGGGAAGCACATAAGGCCTTCAGAACTTTTTAAGATGATTGAGAGGACTCATTTCTTTCTGTGTTTGATTAAATGTGTTGAGCTAGAAAGATGTTTCAGCTGCCACTGTTGGCTTTATAGAAATGTTTCTTTAAAACTGAAATTGGTTGTGTATTTATCAACTTGTATTTACAGTCTTAATGTGTGTGTGTGTGTGTGTGTGTGTTAAAAAAAAAGAATTCTGTAAAGCATCTTGTGAAGGTATGGCACCCCAAGTCATGAATCAGAACTGAAATTTGTTTAATCTTAACAAACAAGCAAATAAATAAATGCGATGGTTGATTGGACTACATCAGGATGATCGGGCAGGATGAAATTAAGGTTGTGAAGAAGAAAGCCAGAGAGGAAAGAAAAGGAAGGAAGTTTCCTCCTTATCATCTGCTGCTTTTGTGTGGAAGAAATACTTCTATTCATATAGGTGACACCTTATAATTAACAGCATGCAGCAATGCCAAATGCAGGAGGGGGGACTCTCCCCACACATAGAGAAACACTTTGCTGGGGAAAAAAAGATAAACAAAATGCAAAGTCAGGAAACAGCTCCTGCAGCCGCTTTCCCAGCTGTAAGCTCTGGATGGTTAAAGAGTTCACAGCAAAATGTCACCACTCCAGCAGGAGCAGATTTTTGTGGTTTGGCACTTGTTCAGTGGAGTTTATAACATGTCAGTCCCCAGAAAGTTGAACCATTGTGAGAAAAGAGCAGCAGTGATTCAATATGATCTTTTGGTGATTTTATCCAGGGCGGGCGGGCGGGGGGAATGCTCTGCCATGCATGTGTGAGCACACAAGGCTGGAAAGAAGGACTGTGAATAATGTGCAGCCTGTGACTGTGAGCCATTGTGTGGTGTTTTAAAAAAAGGCACACAGCATAACTTGGGGTCTCCTGGCTTCTGTATCCTTGATGGGGAAAGAGAAACCTAAGTGCATTGTGTCTCCCCATCTTGCTGGAGAATATTTAGACCACCAAGTTGCTTCTTTGGTAGGGTCGAACAGATGGAACATGCCTTTTTCTGACTTCTGCCTGTCAGGAGCTAATACTAATCTGTTGCTGACAGATAAGAGGTGAAGAGAGGAAGATGATTTTATGGTAAAAATCAGGGAGTACTTGAAAGAGGGAGGCCTAAATACCCAGAAGGCACCAGTCTAGATCCCACCTGATTATGGAAGCTAAGCAGGGACAGCTTTGGTTAGTATTTGGATGGTGAACCATCAAGGAATACCAGGTGGTGTAGGTTGTATTTCAGAGGAAGGAGATAGCAGACCATTGCTGAGTATTCCTTGCCTAAGAAAACTCTATCAATTCTTGGGACCTCCATAAATCAACAGGCAATGTTAAGACACATACACATACACAGATAAGGCAGACCACAGGGAATACCAGGTGCTATAGGCTGTATTTGTGTATTTATTTCTTAACCACCTCTGAGTAGTTATCATCTAAGAAAACACTATGAAATTTATGGGGTCACCGTTAGTTGACAGGTGACTTGAAGGCACATACTTTACTTTAAGGGCACTTTCTAACATTAGCTTAATGGTGTAGAAGCTGCTGCTGCTGCTGCTGCTGCTGCTGCTGCATGCATGCATGCATGCATGCATGCATTCTCTGTGTGTGGATCTTGTCATTTTAGAAGGTCCATGTTATGTGGGATTATTCTACATGTCTGTAGCTTTTGTCCTATTCCACTGATATGGCATTTTCTGTCAGGCATTTGAAAAACACTGCTGTTGACTAGGCTGTTGACTGTAAGGCAGAATAAGGCAACTGCTGTGGTTTGCAGATCTGGAGTTTCATGAGACAGCAGCACTGAAAGTTTTGTTAATATATTTTTAATGTCTCTGAAGGGGATTTTCTGCTTCATGTAACAAAATCAATTAGATGCTTTGGGCACTCTGTGCCTGGACTTTTTGAGGTGGGGGGAGGCACCAGTGATCTGGCTCAGGTAGAAAAAAGTCTCCAGCTGCAGCAACATGGCACAGTGGTCATTCTTGCTTACCAAGTTGCTACAGATTAAACAGCATGATGTTTTGTTTTCTTTTCAATTTGGGCATCTATTAATTCCAATTATAAAATTATTCATTCTGTTTTAAGATATACTTTTGGCAGTAGCATCCCTAGCATTGGTGTCACCCACTGCGGGTGCCTGGAAGGGGTTTGCAGGGGGGCAGTGAGCTGCCTTGCCACTGTCCCATTGCCTCACTTGCCTGACCCTCCTCCCTAGCCAGCTCCTCCTACCAGATGCCCCGCCAGGACTGCTGGTAGATGGCTGGGTGGCTGGGCAAGTGAGGCACCAGGCAGGGATGGAAGAGATATGCATTTTCCCTCCTCCTCCAGTGCCTTGGCTCTCTGGTTCAAGAGAGCCATGGCACCCAGTGTGATCCGCACTCCCTATTGACACCACTGACTTTTGTCTGCTTCACTCTGTGGAATCTGATGGGGAGAACTGGATTTGGCTATTGTGGTATTGAAGCTGCACCACTACCTGTGCTGATCCTGTATATTCATAAATAAACTAAAATGCTTTGTCACACAAGGTTATAAAAGTGGAATTTTGAAAGGATAAAAGCATCTTTAGCCACTACTTATCACAGGACATTGTGTCTGTCCTGCTGCTGTCTTGTGTTACATTCATTATTGTAGTGTATTTTTTCACTGATGGTCAAAACCCATCAATAGGCTCTCAATCTCACAGCTATTTCATTACTGCCTTCTTGTGATAGGTTCCTTCAGCTACAGTTCAACTTCTCAGGCAATCACGTGGCGTGAGCAGGCATGATCCTGCTCCTCTTCCCCTCCTCCTCACAGCGATCATGGATGGCAATACCTCCCTCAAGCCAGCTGCTGTGTGCACAGTCACACAATAGACAGCTTTGGGAGGCAGTTGGAAGCTACAATTACTCATTCCCATCTTTCCTTTGGCAGTGTGGAAAACAAGTCACATGACCATAGATTGCCAAAATGTTATTGTGGAGGAAAGTGTAATAAAAAATGATGCCAATTGGACATGCTTCCATTCTTAGAAGTAGTGCAATTATGGCAGGACAGTAGTTGGTGTGCTACAATCCTATGCCATATGGCAAAATGCTATATGTGATCTCTTCATACAAAAGAAACCAGACCTGGGTAAAGGCTTTAACCCAAGAACACCTCAAAATTGGCAATTGATGGCAAGTGTAACAATAAGATGGACTTGTTAACTGGTCAGAACAAAAAAGTACACTATTTGTCTTGTGTGCATAGTCCATTTCTCTTTAGTAGCCAGATCCCAGCCTTACATCCTGGATGGCATCCAATTAAGTCTACTCATTGATAGAACTGTTTTTCTCAGTGGAACAGGAATGACAATAACGCCCTGTATGCCCTCAAAAATTTGAGGGGGTTGAGGGAAGGTCTTCCAGAGTAGATTTTGGAAAGTTCTGGAGCTGCACATAGAGGAGAAAATCCCATCTTTTGAGTGGATCTCTGCTCGTGTGATGCTGGATTTCAATCTAGTTGCTCATAAACATGGCATCATGAAGCAAGACATTTGATATTTGTTCCTGTTATCTGATAGTCAGAGATGTTCTTCATGTTTTATTTTTGCCTATAGCTAAAAATTGTGGCAGGACAGTAATGATTCTATCAACATTTTATGAATTTGTTGTGTTCATATGCATGAGTGACTACCTTCTCATCAGTACCAGATGGCAGGGAGTCATCATACAACTTTCATATAATGCTCC
>CM034701.1:241427192-241440288 GCA_020142125.1 Phrynosoma platyrhinos | reverse complement strand
CTTTTACTTCTTTTTCTTCTGGCAGAAGAACAACAGGGAGAGATCCAGCTAGTCCTCCCCTGCTGAGGAGTTCCAGAGCTTAGGAGTGCCAGCCAAGAAAACAAATGTGTTGCTAGGTGCATCTACACTGTAGAAATAATGCAGCTCGGCACCATCCTACCAGCCATGGCTCCATCCTAAAAGATCCTGGGATTTGTAGCTTTGTGAGGCACCAGAAGTCTTGGCCTACAAATCCCAGGATTCTATAGGATGGAGCAACAGCACTTAAAGTGATGACAAACTGCATTATTACTACAGTTGATGCACTCTCTGAGGATGAGAGGACCAAGCAAGGGGTTCCCCTAAAATTCTGGGCAGGTTGTCATGGGATAGTGTATTCCTTTCCAATAATTTTGGGGATCTATTTTAAAACTCATAAAGTGAGGTCTTGAAGTGAAATGAAAGAAAAATTGTGAAGAAATATCTACCCATCACACATTGTGAAGTACATGATCAGATGGGTTGTGGTTCTGCTTGTAATAAAACTGTGAAGCTGAAAGTTATTTGCAGCCATCTGTTCATCACATAAGTCTGCAAGCAGCTTGGGGCAAGTTGGAGCAGCATCAGAACTTGGTTCCTTAAGGGTTATTTTGCCTGTCCAGAATCACTGAGGACAGCATGTTCTTTTCTCATCTCTGGTGCCAGCATGGTGGCAAGCAGGCAAAGAGTGGGTGGAGAAAAGCTCTTTCCAGACTGGCTTTCTTGCCACCAAAGAATCCCCCTCCCGTTTTCCCTGCTTGTCTAGCTCTACTCCCTCCAGTAGGGCAAGATGGAGCAAGATCAGTAAATATTATTGCTATGGGGAAAACTCAGGATAGTTTCTGTAGTCGTATTACTGAATCACGAAGACTAAAGAATTTTAGTATGGAAGACTGGTATCCTACTTTCTCTGGCTACTTCTGAGGTTACAGGATGATTTGTGGCTTCTTTTAAGCAACCTATGTACTTCAAAGCATGCTATGATTCTTCTTCATAAGAATGGCTTGCCCCAGTGCTTAGAACACAGCTTTTTAAAAAGTTGTTCATTATGTAACTTGTTGCAAAGCTCACCCACCCCTCCAGTGTTTTCTTGCTGTTAACATTACCAGGGATTATTAAAATTTAGTTACTCATTATGCTACATATTGTTTTATCATTCCTTTTTTAAAAAGACACCTTTAAAAAGCAAGCAAGTGGCATAAAAAATTGGGGTGCATGTTCAGATCCCCTCAAAATTCCCTTAGAAAGCATTTTGAAATATCATGAGTAAATGTTATTCCATATACAGACGGTGCGGAGAGCATTATCACTTGTTACATTATATGTAAAAGGACTGTCATTCTGTTCATTTTCCCCTCTCCAAAAGAATGTTTTTACAAGTAATGTTGTTACTCATAACCTGTTATTTCAAAGCTTCTGGGTTACCTGAGATTTACCAGTATCTTGAAGATATCTCTGTCCACATGTTTCCTTTTGCATTCTGAGTCCAAATCAAGGGCCTTCTTGTTATCTATGACCTATTATGGTATGATGTGACCATTAAATATGGATCAAAGCATTCCAAAAGCAAAACACTCAAGAGTGTAGATTCATTCTTCAATGGGTAATCTGCTGTGAAATTCCTTTCTCCTGAAGACATGTCATCTTTTGGATATTTCAAGTTGGTTTTATGGTAGTCAGACTGAAAGTGCTATGCAATGAAGGCAAAATATATTGAGTTCTATTGGTTTCATTTTAATTAGAAATGTATTTATTAACATTATATTTGAGAAGGAAGAGTGCATGTAGGTTACAAAAATGTAACAGCACTTGGCCCTCCAGAAGTTTTACACATAAACACTCAGAAATCCCAACCAGCGTAGAATTATGGAAATTGTAACTTAGAAGATTCCCCAATTCTGTGATACATTATGTCTCATCCTGCCTTCTATCTCAGGGCAGTGACAGAGAACATGGTATGAGGTAAACTAATTTGGATTGGTTGTCCCTATAGCCCAATACTACAGTATTTACATGCACCGATTCCCACTTTTAGATCCCAAGACATTGTTGGACTACAAGTCTCATAATCCCTAACCTCTCACCCTAACCTTTGGCCATCCTGGCTAGGGGTTCTGGGTCTTATAGGCCAAGGACAATCTGGACACCTAAAGTTGGGAACCACTTGTGTAAAGCATCTCAATTATAGATCACTCCCTAGATGTAGAATTGGCTGGATCCCAGCTTTCTGATACTAGTGGTCCATGATGTACCTCATCCCTCCATAATGGAATGGAGCATCCATCCTGGCTAGGGTCACCAGTGGTCTTTGGAAATCTGCAGCAGAACCAGGAGGCATGCTACATGAGGCAGGAGCCTTTGTGTTTCAACTGTGCTCTGACTGGACATTTCTGGGGGGAAAGTAATAGCCTACGGACCAAAATAAAATACAAAATGAAATAAAAATTGGGAAATGAATAAAGAAAAAAGATATCACATAAGCTGCAGTGAATGTGATCCAACTCCCTCCTTCCTTCCTTCCTTCCTTCCTGACAAGAGTATTTCCCCGAGTGCAATTTCACACAGAAAACTCTCGTGTTAGAAAGCAAAGAAAGAGATTGTCATTGATCCCCCCCCTCTCTGCAGCCTGTGGCACTATCACACACATCCCATCCTCAAAGTACATTCTGGATGAAGACCAATACCACCTCTATTCCACCAGTGGCACTCCATTGTTAAGTTAGAAGCTTCCCACTGAGAGAAGGTACTCTTATTATCTAATAGTAATAAGACCCTGCAGCATTATCCCAGGAGGCTGGTCACTGAGGAAGGGAAGTAGTAAGTACCTTCTCTGTATAGACTAATGGGTTTGGCCCAGTTTAGGCCCCTATTTCCTTGATTTAGGTAACGGACATTCAACTGATGTGCGAGGAGATGGAAGTAAAGGGTTAGAAGTGCCTATTTGAAATGAGTTGTTGTTGTTGTTGTGTGCCTTCAAGTAGTTTCTGACTTACGGCCATGGGGTTTTCTGCAGCTAAGTGTGTGTGACATGCCCAAGGTATATATGTTATTTTTGTATTCTATTCCAGGTTTGTAGTATTTTACAAGTTGGAAGTGCTATGACAGAAGGTTTGGGGAGACAGAAATGTTTTGAGACTCATCTGCTGATTTGGAGAGGAGCAATATTTGTTGGCCACTTCAGCAAGTGTTTTTTGTGCTGCCTTGAATTCAGGGACAGCATATGTGTGTGTACTTGTTTGCCTGTCTGTTTTGTGGATCCAACTGTATGTGTTATCCAACTGTGGTTTCTGTTTGTGTTGTTTTTGAGCTGCCTATTTTAAAATGCAAGCCCCTGCAAAATGTATAATTGTGTTTTCAATATTCATGAATAGGCATTAGCCTCATAGCCTCCAAGAGAGCGGTAGATAAACATGTAATGCAGTCAGTCAATACATTTCCATCTAAGCCTCCAAGTCAACATGGCACCATCGTCTTATTTTCCCTTTTCACCTCCTCTGGACTCACAGGCAAGTTAATGTTAATATGTGAGCTTTTCTGAATAGTACTTCATATCAGTTGCAGGCACTATTTCCCTTTCTGATTTTATTTTTTAAGGCTCAAAATGTGGTTAAAGTGGCTGTGACTTGAATGAATTGGTAGTCAATTTAGAAGTTTTCTTTGGAGGAGCAGTTTAATATATTTAAAAAAAATTACAGCCATCCCTGGAGTATATTTGAGCATTGGCTTATGCTTTGGTCTTTTATTACACTGGACTACAATTGTTAATAAATGGCATCTTTGCATGGTAGGCAGAGTTCAAGTGTCACAGTGTTGGGTGGGCAGTGTATATTTTGTGAATTAATCCCATTTTTATCCTCAAGTATCAAGATTCTTTGTGAATGTCAGTGGTTTTTTTAAAAAGTGAAATTAATGAGGAACTCTGTACTGCATTAGGAGAAAAGCACAACCTTTCTGTTAATTTGTTTTTTAAAAAATAAATCTAATGAATATTATATTTTATGGTGGGTACCGGCAATTATGAGCTGCCATGAACCACTTTCCTCCTCTTTGTGACTTTATTTGGGGGTTTCAAGGCACATCGTATAATCTCATACAAGTCACTTAAGACAGACTTCTATGTTTCCCATAAACTCTGCCTATTTGAGCATCCTTACTTTCATAATTGTAAAGATAGGATCCTCAGAGCCATGTTTTGAAATCCCTCCCATTCCTGCCACCCTGCCTTTTCCCATCAGGAAGTTTTGACAGTGTTAAAAGCTTCTACAAGGGAAAGCAGACAAAGCCTGAAACTGCAAGCGAGAAGCATGACATCATTAAAAAGCAATGAATGTGAGGAATATTCCTGTCTTCTAATCCAGGCCACACTTCCTGCTGCCCTGGAAGAGAGCCAAACCCAACATCCTTTTTAAGGTTACAGGGCAGGCTCTGGCCTTTCACAGCTTGCTTTAGTAATCTCTTCATGTAGAATATCCACTGGCAGGCATTACAATAAAATCTAAAATTACTCGAGCAGAGAGCTGCAGATCCACCCTTCCTGCATTCTTTGCCAGCATTTGGAATTGCCCAAACACAGTTTTATTGCATTCCATGGATTTGTGGAAGAGAGCGCCTGCAATTTTTTTTTACAACTTTTTAAAAAAATTACAGTACATCAGTTTTCCTACATGTTTCACCTGGAGGGGAGTTGAAAACAGGAATTTCAAATATTGATTACCGGTATATCAATATTTTCTCCACAATTAATATTGATTGTATAGTGACCCATTTCAGGGAAGGAATGAGCAAGTTAGACATTATGGGATAAGAAAATAAATTCATTTGAGATATGGTGCTGGAAAAGTGCTGAGGATCCCATGGGCAGCCAAAAGGACAAACAAATGGGTCCTAGGGCAGATCAAACCAGAAAGCTCCCTGGAAGCCAAGATGACCAAACTGAGGCTGTTGTACTTTGGACACATCATGAGAAGAGAGGACTCTTTGGAAAAAACAATAATACTGGGGAAAGTGGAGGGAAGTAGAAAGAGAGGAAGACTACATGCCAGATGGATGGACTCTATTAAGGAGGTCACATGTATTAAGGGGTTGCAGGAATTCAGCAGAGAGTGGAGGACAGAGGGTCTTGGAAATGTCTCAACCATAGGGTTGCCATGAATTGAGATTGGCTTGAGGGCAGTTAACAACAAAAATGGCTATCCCACACCCCACCCCTGCATTGCTCCTTTCTTTTTTTGTCTACATTAAATAACCACCAAAGAATCAAATTCAAGGTGGCATAGGGCAGCAGTTGCTAGTCATCAGCTTTGTGGTCCCTTATGCTAGTTCAGGGAGTCAGTGTGGTGTAGTCATTTGAGTGTTGGAATATGACTCTGGAGACAAGGATTCAAATCCTGGCTTGGCCATGTAAACCCACTGGGTGACCTTGGGCAAGTCACACTTGCCTCAAAAGATAGCAATGGCAACCCCCCTCTAAAAAACCTTGCCAAGAAAACACCATGACAGGTTCTCCTCGGAGTTGGTTGGAATAAGTTGGAAATTACTTGAAGGCACATAATAACAAAAATACTAGTACAGTGTTCCCATTTGTTTTGGAACTCAGATCTCAGAATCCCCAGCCAACATGCCAACAGTCAGGAATTATGGCTGCTGAAGTCCAACACATCTGGAAGACCAAAGCTTGGGAACCATTGATTTTCTTCTTATTTGACAGGGAAGAGAAGGTATAGTGGTTTGAGCATTGGACTAGAACACTGGGAGACCACGGCTTGAATCCTGGTTTGGCCATGGAAATCCACTGAGTGAGCTTGGACAAACCACTCTCTCAGCCTCAGAGGATGGCAATGGCAAACACCCTCTGAAGAAACTTACCAAGAAAACCCTACAATAGGTTCGCCTTAGGGTCACTGTAACTTGAAATTGACTTGAAGACACACAACAACAACAACAACAACAACAACAACAACAACAACAGAAGAATGTTGGGTCTACACCATTTCTTTCTTCTCCCATCACTTCACTGCTACTTTTTTTTCTTTCACCACCACTACCATTTGCCTTTTAGTCATGTCCACAGTGTAGTTACACTGTGGAAAGAGCTGACAAGATCTTGACCATTACATTTTATCACCAAGGATGGGATGAAGTGCTTGTGGGATGTTTTTCCCCATGTGACAAAATAACACAGCTGTCTTCAGGTATTGTATATCATGATTTGGGTGATGGGGGCATGCTATTTGCTGTTCTGCTTGAGGCAAAAACATGTCTTGAGCAGGCTTCCCTTTCAGCAATGCTAAAAGTAAAATGAGATACTGATACCCTCTGAATTCCTTCTGCCTCACAAGAGACAACCAAAAAAGGACAGCAAGGAAGTTTGTTCTGATGCAGTAATATTACTGGAGAGATGCAGAAACACTGTTTTGGGATATAGCCACATGTATTTGAAAAAGGGCCAAAATGGTGTGGTGGTTTGAGTGTGGGACTAGGATTCTGGGAAACCAGAGTTCAAATCTCTTCCCCTGCCAAAGAAACCTATTGGGTCATCTTGGGCTAGTCATTGTCTCTCAGGGCCTAAGCAGACTGCCAGAAATAGTGCACATTAAATTGAGGCACTGCCCTGGCTCAGTGCTAGGGAATCATGGGAACTGTAATTTATTGTGGCACCAGAGCTCTCTGACAGAGAAAGCTCAATGTCCCAGAAAAAAATACAATTCCCATGACTTCCTAGCACTGAGCCAGGGCAGTGCCTCAATTTAATGTGCACTATTTCTGGTAGTCTTAGAGGAAGGTAATGTCAAATTTCCACTGAATAAATCTTGCCAAGAAAATGGTAGGATAGGCCATAAAGCTCATAACAAAACACAGTTTCAGTCAAATGTCAGTTAAAAAGATAAAAGTAAAGGTTTCCCTTTGGACAAGTTTGTCTAGTCATGTCCAACTGTAGGAATGGTGCTCATCACTGTCACTAAGCTGAGGGAGCCAGTATTGTCAAAGATGACTCTGTGGTCATATGACCAGCATGACAGCATGGAACACTGTTATCTTAGGGCCTTTACAGACTATCAGAAATAATGCAGCTTGAGTCCACTTTAACTGTCCTGGCTCAGTGCTAAGGAATCATGGGAACTGTAGTTTATTGTGGCACCAGAGGTCTCTGGCAGAGAAGGCTCAATGTCCCAGGAAAAAAAAAATACAATTCCCATGATTCCCTAGCATTGAGCCAGGACAGTTAAAGTGGTCTCAAGCTGCATTATTTCTGGCAGTCTGTAAAGGTCCATAGTTATGTTATGTTACACTTATATTAAAATTTTAGATAGTTTTGACTAACTTTTCTCATTAATTTCAACAGATGCAAGCATGACCAGGTATAGCCATGCCATTATTAATCAGATTGAGGGCATTCAGTATATGTGAATTTTGTGACAACAGAAGTGTGGTTACCATCTGAAATGTGATATTGTTCAGTTGGCTAGGTTTAGCCAGATCCTAGTCATGCCATGCCCCCCCCCCCCCGTTCCCACTTTCCTTTTAGAAAAAAAGATCATATCTCTAGAGTTTGTAGAGAACTAAGGCAAAATATGCAGACACTATTCTGCCTAGTCATTTCATTACAAATGAGCCTGTTACCACCTTTCAAACAAATGCTAGCAGTTTCATCCAGTGCTGTCATTCAGTCATCTGATATATTGTGTTTTTTCACAGAAATGTAGTTAGAGATGGAGAGTTGTGAAGTTGATTTCTAGCATCAGCAGTGCTGGAGTAAATAGCTGGAATTGAATAAGTGCTTCACATTTATGGGTAAGAAATAAGGATTTCTTGTAGGAATTAATGGAATTGCATTCCTGCATGGCAGGAGGCTGGACTGAATGACCCTTATAGTCTCTTCCAATTGTATGATCCTATGATTCTATGATTCTGAGCTGGAACAGACCAGCTCTAAAGGGCACCATCTGGGCAGCTTGGGAGCATGGTGTTTATACCCTGCTGCTCCCACACTGCACTGAAGCCAGGTGCCTGGAAGTTAGGTGGCCAGCCAGATGTGGGTGACTTCAAGACACCGCGGCAGCACAGTGTTTAGATGCCGCACACCACCGCAGCCTCTGGAAGCCGACTTTGGGCTGCAGAGGGTGGGAAAAGCCACCCTTTCCCTAGCTGTAAAAGGAGCAGATCTTTTCCACTCCGTTTTCAGTCAGGGAAAAGGAGGATTGGGGCCACAGTTTGTGTTCAGGCTGCAGCCCCAAACTGTTTTCGGAAGGGTTGGTTTCAAGCCACCCCTTCCACTGGTCTGTTTCGCTCCTGTATGTATTATTCCAGTTCTTGGGCCATTCACATAAGTGCTACTACATTTCTATTCTGCCTCATTTCCATTTGTGCATTTAGAAAATAATCCTTAGTAAGTCATAAAATATAGATAAGAAATGTATAAGTATCATTATGATTGACCCAGGAAGTAGCCATGTTTGAATGTCATCACATTCTATTGATCCAAAATGAGTTTTAAAAAAAACCTATTTTCAAAGATGACTACACAAATGGTGCCTGTTAAAGTAGCTTATGTCTGTAAAACAACAACAAGACAAAACAGAAATGAGAGAGAGAGGGGAGAAACAAAAAATAAAACTAGCTATCAGACCATCTTGTTAGATTCTAGTACTGTAGAATCGGAGGGCCTTTATAGACTGCCAGAAATAGTGCAAATTGAGGCCACTTTAACTGTCCTAGCTCAGTGCTAAGGAATCATGGGAACTGTAGTTTATTGTAGCACCAGCGCTCTCTGACAGAGAAGGTTCAATGTCCCAGAAAAAAAATACAATTCCCATGATTCCTTAGCACTCAGCCAAGACAGTTAAAGTGGCCTCAAGCTGCATTATTTCTGGCAGTCTGTAAAGGCCCTAACTTCAACTGATACAACCTGGATTTAACTCATCTCTCAACTTTGACCAAATGCTTTGTGTGTTTTTGATTCCACCCCCTCCCCAAGATCATCTAATAATTTTTTTGGGGGGGGGAGATTAGCTGCATGCAAATTGAAGGAGGTATTGCTTGGTGCTATGAAGAAGAATGCTATCGAGACTGATGATTAATAGCTTTCAGAAAAATAAGGAGGATCTATAGGACATTGCCAACTGGTGGTAGGGGAATTCTAACATTCCTCTGAACAACAAAGGGAAGAAATCATAGCAGTAAATTGTCTTGAACACATGGTTCACTATGATTGTGTAATTCGAAGACCAAAGGAGAGGGATGGGTAAGACTGAATAAGGTAAACAGATTATATGGATGGGCAAGAATTCTAAGTGCCCCTCCCTAAACTGCAAGGATACAGTGGAACATTGCAGTTAAAGTGGAATCATGGTGCTATTATTGTGTAGTGTGAAAATACCCTTTGAGAAAAAGTGAGAGAGGAGAAATTGTCCCTTTTCCATTTGCATGGCTGTTTTGTTCTCATCCCATCCCATAAGCCTGAACAGAAGACAGCAGACTATGTACCAAATTAATAGAACATACTTTCCCTGGACCTATTTGCTTCCTGTTGATCAGGATTGATTAAGGGGAATGGAAGGCCTAAATCCAATTGCTAGTCCCAACTACAGTAAACCCATTAAATCAATGGGATTTACATAAGTGGTGACTTAGCATTCAACAGCTGATTGAATGGGTCTACTTGGGTTGAAGCTTGCAGTGTGAGCTGCTGTCTTCAAATTTCATGCACAGATATGGAAAGCAGGTAAAGGAGCTGTTCTTGTTTTTTAGTATTAATCAGTTGGTGACATCAGATTGGGTCATGTCCATATCAGTCTGGATGAAAGCAGGGTCAAATCCAAGTTGAACCTCAAACTAAATGTTTGTCCCCAGCAAACAACTCTCCTTGGAACCCAAAATGACTAAACTGAGACTTGTACTTTGGCCAAATCACTGGAAAACACAATAATGCTTGGAAAAGTGGAAGGCAGCAGAAAAAGAGGAAACAGCATACAAAATGGATAGACTCAATCAAGGAAGCCTTGACTGCCTTGAGTCTGCAAGACTTTAACAGTTGATGTTAGAGTGACTTGGAGGGCTCTCATTCATGGAGTCACCATATGTCAAAGTCAACTTGATGGCAGTTAACTACAACAAAGCATAGCCCCAGCTGAAACCCAATTCAGCTCCATGAATTGGCATTCAAATTCAACATTTTTTCAGAGTCCAATATTCACAGTCTTCTTCCTGGGCAGATAAATCCCACTGGTCTCACTTTTCTTTAAAATATACACTTTAAAATTATAAAATTTCTTCTGTTAGGCTTATGAAGAGACTTGCAAATTTTGGAATTTTTTTTTCTCAAACCAGGAATCAAAACATTCATCCATTCTCAAAGGCTGAAAAATTTATTTTTATGGACCACAACTCTCCCCTAAATAGAGTGACTTCTCGATATCTCTCTAGGGATACTGGGAAGCTGGACTCTCCAAATAACTTTTTCAAAGCTCTGTCACCCCTAATTAAAGTTACAGTGTACAGAAATTAGCCATCCTTGGTTTAATGAAGGAAAATCTTTTTCTAATTAGTCAGTAACAAAATTAAGATGGGGCAGAGGAAGCCTTCAAATTACATGTTATCATGCAACTCATCATCAACACCCTTGTAGTTTTGGACTGCCATTCTGGGAATAAATATCCCCAGACCATACGGCACAGGGAGATCTCAATTGTGGTGATGATCTGTGAATGAACAATATGGGAAGAAACAACAATGATAATTACGCACTTGCAAAGAGTGATTTATTGACCAAGAAGATGAATGTGATAAATGTTTGTTAAGTGCTTGGGGGGAAAACAGCAATTATACACACACACACACACTAAGATTAGTGATCAAAAGGGAATCAGGATTTAGTGAGGTTGTCCCTTAGGGAAATCCAAAAGAATAGAAGGATGAAATTAAGAGTAATTAGACAACATTCTCTACACAAAATATGTAGAATGTAAAATGTGCTAAAATGATACAATGACCGAATTTTAAAAAAGAAACATACAAGGCAATCATTGGAAGAGCTTTAAAGTGACAGACTTTAGAACTGTGGTCACTAGGGGGAGTGCCATGGTGACACCCGATGGGATCCAGAAGAGGACACTCGATCGGATTGTCTTACCATTGGAGGCATGTGAAGGACGAGTGCCCCTGGCCCTGCTTCTCTATGGCAGCAGCAATTCCTCATGAGGAGCTGTTGCCACCATGGGAAACAAAGGCCAAGTGCCCCTGGCCCTGTTTCCTCACCACAGTGGTGGTTCCTCATGAGAAGTCACCACCACTGTGAGGAAGGAGAAGGCCAAGATCCCCCCAGCCCTGCTTCCCTGCAGCGGTGGTGGTCTCCTCAAGACTTCCAGTATTACTCAGTGCAGGGGGTGGTGGTCTCCTCAAGATTTCTGGTTTTACTGGGGGCATGGCCAAAAGACCACTCTACCCCTTCTCCTTCATTGCAGTGGGAGTCTCCCACTGTCACCGCAATGAAGGAGAAGAGGTAGCGTGGTCTTTTGGCTATGACCCCCAGTAACCCAACCCCCTGCACCAGGTGACACCAGAAGTAGCAACACCACTGACTGGTATGTGAAAAGGTAGATACGCCTAGGGACCTTGAAACTGTGGTGCATATGTTGGTAACCTCTCGTCTTGATTTCTGTAATGTGCTCTACATGGGGCTACCCTCGTACATGGTCTGGAAACTTCAACTAATACAGAATATGGCAGCCAGGCTGGTCTGAGGAACAATGAGAAGAGACCACATAACACCAATCTTAAGATCGCTTCACTGACTGCCCATCAATTTCCAGGCCCAGTACAAGGTGTTAGTTATCACCTTTAAAGCCCTAAATGGCTTGGGTCCAGCCTATCTTCAGGACTGCCTCCTCCCATATAATCCACCCAGTGCACTCTGGTCCTCTGGGAGGAATTTGCTGCAGCCTATAAAAACTAGACTGTCTGCAACCGGCCAGAGGACCTTTCCAGCAACCGCTCCCAGATTATGGAATGGCCTGCCAGATGAGATCTGTCATATTACCACCATGAACAGCTTTAAAAAGGCTGTTCAGATGGATCTCTTCCGGCAGGGCTTTCCTGAATAGATATCCCAGTCATCAAAAGAGAGCCATCCTGTCTATCCCTGATTCGACTGTAGTAATTGTTATTTGTTTATTTGTTTATTTGTGCTATTATTTTAAGTGTGTTTTAAATTGTCACTGTTTAATAGTATTTTAAGGGGGGGATCGAGGGATATGAATGTATATGTAATGTTGTAAGCCACCCCGGTTCTGTTATGCAGAAGGGTGGGATAAAAATACATTTTTTATTATTATTATTATTATTATTATTATTATTATTATTATTATTATTATTATTAGAACAATTAGCTAGTTTGGAATATTTTCATGTCTTTTTCCCCTCCCAAAACAAGGAGCCAAATTTTACCTTATAAATTAAGTTTTATTTAACCCACCCATTACAATACTCTAAGGAAAGGGGGTAGATGTGCCACAGCAGAGGAGGCAGCTCTCACTGTGTGGGGCATGAAGAAGGTCCCCTCTAACAGACTTCAATCCATGGACGTCTGAATAAAAGGAATGGCATAAGTATCAAAGTCCCAATTTCTTTAGGGGTTTAAATGATATGTCTAGTTTGTTCAGATTACAGCCACCTTGATAGTCCTCCTCTTTTTTCTGAAGAAAACTGCCTCCATATTTGGAAGGTGTTGCCAGATGATAATGACCGGTAAGGTATCCATGTGTGGCCAACAAACTAATTTAAAACTATACCCATTTTTTTTTTTCTTAACAGGACAGATTTTCTAATAGGAGCTACATTAACTGGATGCATCAATTCCTATTGAGATAAGGATGGCAATGTTTTGAAATCACTTAAAATGAATACTCATTTAAAAGCAATTTATAATGAAATATTCTTTCATTTAGATTTTTTTTCAAGTTTGAGGTTCTTCTTCCTGACTATAGGAGCCATTAGTACTAAAAAAATGTTAGCCCATTTTTAAAGGATTTATCTATGCAGAATTCAGCATTTGGCTATATATATATGTATATATATATATATA
>CM034701.1:241416162-241427182 GCA_020142125.1 Phrynosoma platyrhinos | reverse complement strand
TATATATAATAGCACTCCTTGTAAGTACTATATCTGGGTAGATTGCTATCATGCAGTAATTACTTCCAAGAGCTGCTGTAGAGAAAGAATGGGTGCTCATGGTTACTATTCATCAAAGATGTTTCAGAATTGATTAGCACTTAAAATGATTGAATAAGAGCTTGAGACCACTCTGGTGGAAAATCTTGACTGAAAATTTTGACTTGAAAAATAAAATTGTTTATCTATTTAAGTAAGTACATAAGGTTAACAAATCCCATTCAAGCATTGAAGCCAGTGTAGTATAGTGGTTTGAGTATTGGACTGGTAGACTAGGGTTCAAATCCCCACTCAGTCATGGGAACCCACTGATTTACCTTGGCAAGTCACACTCTCTCAGACTTAGAGGAAAGCAATGGTTTACCTCCTCTGAACAAATCTTGCCAAGAAATCCTGTGACAGATTTTCCTTAGGGTCACCAAAAGTCAGAAATGACTTGAAGCCACACAAGAACAACAACAACAACTCAGGCATTTATCTCATCATGTGTAAATCTAAAGGCAGAGGTGGGCAACTGGGGTGGATAAATTCTTGTCTCTGTAGACCAGGGGCAGGCAACCTTTCTGAGACCTGGGACTGTCTCCCGTAGCCCAGGTCTTGGCTGGGCCGAGGGGGGGAATGGCAGTGTGCACCCTCTGCCACCGCGTGCGACCCCCCTGCGCACGCTGCTACCACAGTCACTACTGCAGCCGCTGCCGTAGCGTGCACATCCACAGCCGCCACAGTGCATGTTGCAGCCACCATTTTGGAAGTCCAAATCGTGGCTGCGATGTGTTTGCGCATGCGCAAGAGTACTGCGCATGTGCAAACGTGTCGCGACCAACATTTTGATTTCCAAAATGACGATTGTGGCGAGCACGGCTGCAGAGCAGCAAAAACGCACTGCGATGGTAGCGCACAGCAGTGGCACGAGGCGGCGGCAACCTTCGGTCTGGGCCGTAGGTTGCTGGTCCCTGCTGTAGACTGAGGCAGCTCTATTGGTATGTCATCTGTTCCTAGTGATTTATTTCTCCCAAGTGCAGCTTTTTCTAAAACTGGAGGTTTGTTTTCATATGGTTCTTCTTCAAATAAATCTGTCACTATTTCCACTCTTTTATATACTGTTGCCCCTCTGTTTTTGTGGGGGATCCGTTCTGGACATACACACCCCACAAAAATGGAAAATCACACATATTCAAGCCCCATAGCCTTGAATGGTGGCTTGTGCCTGTGGGCACCCCCCCCCATTTTGTCCCTCTCCATTTTCCACCTGTGAACAGGCAAGGGACATGGACTGCAAGTCCATGAAAGTGAAGGGATGACTGTAGTTCTTCTGTGTGTCAATTCCATCTTCTTTTTATTTTTGCTTGTCATGTAATGTTGTCATAGAGCATCCCTATTCTCTAGTCACAGAGCATCCCTATTCTTGGTTTAAATTTCCATTTGATTTCTCAGATCTTGTGGGAGAGGACTTGCATTCTTTCTTTTTTGTTGTCATTTTCTATTTCTCTGCATTAATTATTATAGTAGTTCTTGTCCTTACACATAAGCCATTAAACAGTTGCATTCAGGATTCTGAATTTGTTTCACACTTTTACTTGTGTTTCTCATCTGTTCTTAACTGCTTGAACAATTTCACTTATCACTCATTGTAGTTTCTCTTTTTGGCTACAGATATTCTCTTTATTCTCTTTATTATATTATTATTATATTATTATTATTATATTATATTATTATAAATTATTATATTATTATATTATAGATAAGCTCTACAGAGGGGCGGGATATACATTATTATTATTATTATTATTATTATTATTATTATTATTATTATTATGCATTTTCCCTGCTAATAATACAATTCTGGAGTTATGTGAATGTGGTTTAACAAAAGACAATTTAAAAACCAAAAACCAAAAAGATTTTTTTTAATAAAAGGCTGTTCTGGAATAGTGAAGGGGAGGGGGGCAGAGAAGAGGAGGAGGTACTGACACCATGTGACTGTGCAATCCTGGACTTCCACAGGAGTGTCTTTCCACACCTGAGGACTAGAGCTTATTTTTTTGCCAATGGCAATATGCAGGCTACCATTCCTCAAAGACAAGCCAGTAAAAGGGAGACAGCTTTGTGTAATAGGTATGGCCAAAGTGAAGGCACTATTATTAAACTTTTATGCCAGTTTAAAAGATATGTGTGATAAAGTCCTGAATCATAGGATTTTCTTGGCCAAATTTGTGCATATGAGCCCATTACCATCCTCATAGACAGAGGCTGTGTGACTTGTCCAAAATCATCACTAGGTTTCCATGGGTGAGTTCAAATTTGAACCCTGGTCTCACTAGCATCCTGCTTCAAACTCTCAAGCCACTTCAAGATTCTGGCTCTCAAAGTCTCTAGTTACTGGGGCAGAATTAAAACTTGAGAAAATTGGATTCTCAGTTGTGATTGAGGGAATATGATTCAGCTATTTCTGTCTCTGAATTTGACATCTTTTTTCATTTGTATTTACCATATTTTCCGGCGTATAAGACGACCCGACGTATAAGATGACCCCCCATTTTTCCAGTCAAAATATAGAGTTTTAGCACCTCTACCCTCCTTATCCTTATACCCGGCGTATAAGACGACCCCCCCACTTTAACCACAGATTTTGCAGGTTAAAAAGTAGTCTTATACACAGGAAAATAAGGTAACTTTGGCAGTAGTTTTGCTTGCAGAACCAATCCTTGAGAGGCTGTGATGCTGAAATCCCAACTTTATGAAAATGAATATGTACAATGGGAGATGTATGTGGGGGGAGGAGCAAGTGCTAGTCTCCCACTTCCACTCCAATATTCCTCCTCTTTTGCCCATCAGGCTATATTTTAGAAGTTGATTGACTCTGAGAAAGTGTTTGTGGGGGGAGACCCATCAGATGGCTAAATGGGGTAGCAGCAAGCCCCTTGCTAATATTTCACAAGTTGTTTATTGACTTATCTTCTGAGAGTGGGAAAGAAAATGAAAATAAAACAGAGTATGATTATGCTAATTTGATGTGCACATAGAAAGAAGATCACATTTATTTTCTCTACATCTACTGGAGTCTCCAGGGAGCACAGTTTCCAAGTGAAAACAAACAGAGAAAAACTGGTAGCTAAACAGGAGACTTAAATAAACAGAGGCTGCCAAATGATTTGCATGGGTCAAGAATGTCCTGGCATCTGCTGGAAGAACCACTGCCTGGGTTCTACAATCCAGCAGAAAGATCAACCATATGTTGAAGGGCAGCTCCCACTTATATCAATGGGATTTGGGTGGGACCAATTTTTCTCTGGATTGTGCCCCCAAAATGCCGTTATGGCATAAAGCAACAGGATCAGCTGAAAATACTCTCATCTACAACATCATATTTCATGGCTTATAAAGCTGTTGGAGCCTACTTTGATCTCGTGCACTTTTTATTTTAAATATATTTTGTTTGATTTAAAAACCAGTTTTTTCTCTTCAAAAAGGCTGGTCAAGATAGCTGTTTCTAGTCAGCATTCATTCCCCCATCTTTCTGAGAAGTGGTGATGTGGTTCCTGAGACAGAATCAGAACCAAATCCCCTTGCCTCAATAGAACCTCTCCAGATCTAAATATGCAAGTGGACCCATTATCCCCACCACTCCTTCATTCATTCTGCCATTTTCTCCATGTGAAGAGAGACTTATAAAGGGGTTAAATTCTTGAGACCCAGAAGTTTTTCACATGGTTTGGAGAACCCTGGCAAATTATGGTTCCACCTTGTGTGAAGAGCTTTCACGGACAGTGGAGTGTGGAATACTTCCATTCAGGGTTACAGCCTGCCAGTCATGTCCCTCCATTCCATTCTCCTTACTCTCTGGTTTGTCTCCTCATTCCTCCCAAGTCTGCCAACTTCCTAGGCCACTGAGAACAGTTGGTTTTCCAGTTCCATCCTCTCAATGGAGTTTATCACACAGGAGGAAAGCACCCAAATCCCATGAATAGACGGGGTTTAAATCTGTAAATATCCTGCAAGAGCGGGATTGTTTTCAGACAACGTTGGGCAACTTTGGCATTATCCCAACATTAACCCATGAACAAGGATCTTCCCCAAAATAAAAAGCAGCACGATTTTGCTGTTTTATTCATGGGTTGATGTTGGGGTAATGCCAAAGTTGCCCGACGTGTCTGAAAACAATCTGATTCTTGTGGGATATTCACTGGATTTAAACCCCATTTATTCATGGGATTTGGGCGCTTCCCCTCCCATGTGATAAACTCCAGTGGTAGCCAACAATACCTGCTAGTCCATGGTGCTCTCTCATCCAAGTACTAATCAGGTCTAACTGACCCTGCATAGCTCTCGAAATCTGGATGTTGTTGGACTGCAGGTCCCAGCATTCCTCAGCATTGGCTGTACCAGCTAGGGGCTGCTGGAACTTGCAGTTCAAAAATAGCTGAGGCCATACATTAAAATAAAGTAACACAGTGATCCAAAAGTTGCTCATTTGGCTTTAAAAAAAGGGAAAGCTGTACATTTAATAGGACACTAATGTGCCTCACATCTGTATCCTCCATTGAATTCAGTGCATTATAGTATGAGAGGGAGAGGGAAATGAGAGGGGGAAAGAGTGAGAGAGAGAGAGAATCAGAGCTTTGAAAAGTTCGGGACTACAGCTCCTATAATTATCCTCCCAGCTATAGAAGCTGTAGTTCAAACTTATCCCAGCTTGTTTGTTGTTGTGTGCCTTCAAGTCTTTAAGCAGAGAAACCCTGGAATTTATGTACTGAGTTTGAGGGTGTGCCTACACAGGCCAAAGAAAATGGTCTCACCTAGTTTTCATAGTGAGCTGTCCAAACAACATACAAGAAGATTGGGGATAATTGGAGAATCTGGGACTTTTTGTTGCCCCAGGGCTTTAATTTGAGGGGGAGGGAGAAGGGATTTATTCTGGTTTTGAACAGAAAATCTGAGTATACATCCATATGTATGGACTTTGCAACAACAGTGTAAGGCCAAGGGGAGGAATTCAGAAATACGTATATTTGCATGTGGTGGGAGGAGGGGAAAAACCTGGAGTGGTCACAGCTGTATGGCCATGAATACTGTGATTTATCAGACTGAGTTATGTTTGAAAGGGATAACTATGTGGACAGTTCTCCCAAGACTTGTGCGTGCAGAAAAATCTGTGAATGCTGTGGATTGAGATAACCTGAAGGTAAACTGGATTTTTCCATTGTTGTAGACCCAGAGAAGGGTTGAAAAACCCTCCAGATCAATAAATACAACTTTCCCTCAGATTCACTGTAAGAACTCTTTGTTTATTCTGATTACATGCCCCTCCACCACCACACCATGGAGCTAATACCACTCCATGCCACTCCTGGCCTGATTATCATGCCTGCTGAGAAGAACTCCATTGCAGACCATCAGGTTGGAAGCAGGGTTCCTGGCTACATCCATGTGGCCAGGTACCCCATCCGACATCAGAGATCACAAAGGGGGTCTTCTCAACAGGTGTGAGGGTGGGGAGGTATGGGATGCACAGGGTACAGAGTTTCTTAGAAACTGCATGGCGAACAGCCAATTTTTTCAGACCAGGTTAAAGTCCCTTTGAGGCAGGATCAGGTTGGAGCCACTGGATCCAAGTCCAGTCTGCCAGTTCCTGGCCCAGGGCTAATGATCTTCATTGGCTGGATTGTTGAGGCCTTGGGGAGCACAGGTCTTTTGTCCCATGTGTTCATGTCCTCTGGTTCTATGACTTGCATCTGAGCCATCAAACGTCCCAAAGTCATAGAATATGGACACAAACTAGTCTCAAAGTATATGGAAAGTAAAAACAAAATTGCAAAAAAAATTTTTTTTGGTGGATGTTAGGCACAATGTTATAATAGGTATTTTTTCTTCAGATTTTTCTCTTGTACACAGAGTAAAAACAGCTGCTGCAAGCTCCCCTGCTTTATTTTTCTATGCCAGGAGGCAACCCCACACTTAGCTCAGTGAAAAAAACTTTTAAAAATGAATAGATACTGCCTAGGACAATTGAGAGCAAGACATTCTACCTCCTTCTGTGATTTTTTTTTTCTCCAGTCAGGCCATCACCATAGTTATTACAGTGCTTGAGGAAACAGGCAATTTCTCCCATCCATTATGATTCAATGGTTCTTAAACAGCAAAATAAAAAGGAGGAAAGAGAGGAAGAAAAAAAGGATGTGGGGGAAGAATCACTTTCCTTTACCTCTTCCCACATCCATGACTTTTCCTGGTTTTTTACTAGAAGGTGGTGCTTTGTGGTGGCTAAGAGGCTGAGATATGAATATTGAAGTTTAAGTCTCATTTTTGCCCTGAACCTGCTTTGACTCAGCAGCTAACTTTAGACAAGCCCCTTCTTTCTCACTCACTTATACTCACTTTTCATCAGTTCCTCTGCATTGAGGGGGTAAATAATATGGATTCATATTTACCTTTTAATAAGGTTGTTGTAAGGATTACGACTAGGTACTCCATTTTGAACATTGCAAGGTGCTATACAAACCAATGATGATGGGGTCTCTGTTGGTTAGAAAAGAAATGTTCAAACATGTATATTCCAAGATGTATCTACTATGTAGAAATAATAATAATAATAATAATAATAATAATAATAATAATAATAATATTTATTTGTATACCGCCCTGTGGAGAACCAATCCGGGCGGTTGACAACAATAAAATATGACAAGATTAAAATATAACATTAAACATTATGATCCCTCCCCCCCTTAAGAAAGTATTAAAGAATATAACAAATTAAAAGCACAATATGAGAACATAAAACCATAATTAAAACCACCTAAAAACTCTGATGTCCCTCTGGAGACAGGGGAGCATCTGTACTGTAGAAATAAGGCAGTTTGACACCACTTTAAATGCTGTAACTCCATCCTATAGAATCCTGGGATTTGTAGTTTTATAAAATCCTTAGCCTTCTAAGGATTTTATAAAACTGGTATCCTGGTGTCTCGCAAAACTACAAATTCCAGGATTCTGTAGGATGGTGCCATGGCAGCTAAAGTGGTGTCAAACTGCATTATTTCTACAGTACAGATGCTCCCCTGGAAATAATCTTATAGCAATAGTTTGTTACGACTCATATGTCTCTGGATTGCCTAAGCAATGATCCATTCTCTGTGTACTGTTTCTCAAAGTGTGAAGTGCTTTCCCAAATCTAACTCTGAGAGCCAGTGTGATATAGTACAGGAGTAGAAATCATGATGCTCTCAAAATGTTATTGGACTGTAATTTGCAGTATTCTCCATCATGGTCTGTACTAACTAGGGCTGCTGAGATTTCAGTCCAAAAACATTTGAAGGCCTACAGGATTCCCACCCCTGGTGTAGTGGCAGAGTGTACTATTAATAAGTAATCTCAGGCCCAACGTCTTCTCATCCTAACCTATTTTACAGGATTGTTTTGAAGATTAAAAAGGGGTGGAAGCCCTCCATATCCATAGATATTTTTATCCATTGATTCAACCATCTATGACTTGAAAGTAACTCTATCTATCTATCTATCTATCTATCTATCTATCTATCTATCTATCCATCCATCCCAAAAAGCAAACCTTGATTTCACCATTTTATATAAGGGACACCTATTTCTTACGCTATTGTATTTTATGGGATTTAAGCATCCACAGATTTTGATATCCACAGGAAGTCTGAAACCAAACCCTAGCAGGTATTATCATTTATCCTTTGGAGGGATCATTGAAACATTCATTCATCCATCCATCCATCCTGCCTTTCTCCTGGCAAAGGACCGAAGGTGGCTCACATGAAGTGAAAAACACAAACCAAATTAAACCTACAAGTTCAGGGCTAAGGTAAGTTTTAAAGGAATGACAGATCACTTTCTTAGAAAATATTCAGCTTCCCTATAAATATCATATCTGAATGCAGGGCTGGAGAAGTGTTAATCCTTAGGATGTTGGACTCCAAATGTCTCCCATCAGTCCCAATCAGCATGATGAATGCTGAGTGATGGGAGGTGCAATTTAAAAATACTTGGATGGCCATGATTCCTCACCTCTCTCTTAACATATGATAGATCAAAATCCTAGGTACTGGTTCTTTATATACTGTGGTGAAATTTATAGAGAAGTGCACAGAGATGGGAAAACTTTCCCCAAAACTTCCCAAATTGGACTCTTTCTGTGGGGTAGAGGGAGAGGTTACTTATGTTTTACCCATCTGCTCCTCTAGTTTGTTAGCAGCTTGTTCTAGCATTGCCAAAAACACTAACACATCTTGCCCTGTGACTGCGCCTACACAATCATGCTTGTTAGCAGCAACCATTTTTCCTATAACTGGGACCACTCCTTCTCAAAGGTCAAAGGCCACATTCTCATGTTAAGAAAGCTACCAGAGTTGCTGGCTCCATGGTCAACAACAGGTGGGAAAGATTAACCCTTTGAAAGTTATGTTCCTTAGAAGCACAGAGGTCATGGTATTAAGGTGGAGCAGGCTGTCATCAATGAACAGTGGAGGCCATTCATACCCTGCCATTTGATGGATTTATGCTCTACATCAGAAAGTGCTCAGCAGAATAACATTTTTGTTCTCTTCCTCACATGAGCATAGAATTCCAAAATCAATGATGTAAGATGGAGAATATACAATAGGATTGCTGCTGGAAAAAAAATATGTGACTTCCTTCTATGAAAT
Source organism: Phrynosoma platyrhinos (assembly GCA_020142125.1). Lineage (NCBI taxonomy): Eukaryota > Metazoa > Chordata > Lepidosauria > Squamata > Phrynosomatidae > Phrynosoma > Phrynosoma platyrhinos. The sequence goes on along the minus strand of CM034701.1, from coordinate 241,418,474 downwards.
TGCATTCTCAATGTCTTCTTTTAGAAAGAAATCTGTGGAGCAGCTTTCAGGAATTTATCCAAATAGCCACAGCTTTGCAGCAAACTTTTTAGCACTTCAGAGTTGTGGGCTAGCTTAAGTTAAGTGGGGTGGGTAGAATGAGAGATCTACTGTTGTTGTTCACTAGAACTGTACGGTCTAACAAAGGGAGCCATGGGTAAAATGGTGACTCTGAGTAGCCGAGATCAGTGCTGATATGAATTTGCTACCTGAAGCAAAGTAATGCCTTCCTCCATTCCATACAGAAGACAGTGGTTGACTCTTCAATCAACACTGGCAACAGGAAAGGAGGTTCGATAATAGGTGAAATGGTGGCAGTCTTAAAAGTGGCTTGGTTACCTGAGGGATTCTGAGAGTTGTAGTCAACAAAACAAATTTTCCAAGCTCTGGACTAATTTTACAGTGCAGGACAGACTGGAGGAATGACTGGGGCTTGCCATGGCTGCTTCCTGGTATTTGTTACCTGAGATGGTTGCCTCACTCTGTCCAGTGGGGGACTGGATCTGACAGAAATAGAATGGCAGAGTAAGGTAATTCTCATTCCACACACACATCAGGATTTTGTTTTCATACTGAGAACTGGGAGCTTGCATAGAAATCCATTTTATACCACATCTACCCCCTAACCTCCAACTGCTCAAAATTTCAGCAGCCTAATTTAGGATAAAAATCTGGCTTTTGTTTGCTGCTATTGTTATACAGGTTGAGCCTCCCTTATCAAAAATGTTTTTTGGAATATTTGCACATACATAATGTGATATCTTGGAGATGGGACCCAAGTCTAAACATTAAATTCATTTACGCTTGATATATACCTTATACCCATAGCCTAAAGGCAACTTTATACATAATATTTTTAATAATTTTGAGCATGAAACAAAATTTGTGTACACTGAACAATCAGAAAGCAAAGGGATCACTATCTCAGGCACCCACGTTGATAATGTTGGATTTTGGAGTGATTTGGAGTTTGGAATTCTGGATAAGGGAGCCACAACCTCCACTAAGAGTGAGAAACATCTCCTACAATTCACCTAGAAATCTACCAGTATGTCCTGATCTATTCACCACTTGTGGAATCTCATATGAAAGTCTGCTGGAATTATCAAATCATTGCTTTCTCTATATAAGTTGCACTTGACACTGAAATTGACTTTCTCCACATTTTCTGCTATGCTGGTGCATATTTGAGCAGTCACTGGAGTCATATAGGGAAGAGGAAGACATGGTGGGAGGAGATAATTAACATATCAAGGCAGAAAGGAACACAGGGTGCTTGTTGCTCCCAAATTGTCTCCCAGCTCAAATAGCATGGACAGCATTGAAAATGCTGCTGCAGAATGCCAGGTTGATTAATGGAAAACAAGTGCCGTTCAGGATTTGATTCTGAATGAGCATGCTGACCTAGCCTTCATTACAGAGACCTGGTTGGATGAGACTGGGAGAGGGGGACAATTAACCTCTCTCAGCATTGTCTGCCAAGAGAGACCTGGGGGGTGGGGAGGTGGAGTTTCAGTGATCTATTGCAATTCCATCTCCCTGACCAGATGCCCCCTCACACAATCTACAAGTTTTGAGTGTGTATACCTAAAGGTGGGAAGCCAGGACAGAATAGGGATCCTGTTGTTGTACCACCCACCTTGCTGCTCAACAGACTCCATTCCTGAGCTAGCCGGGGTGGTGTCAGGATTGGTGTTGGAGTCCCTGTGGCTACTAGTGCTGGGGAACCTCAACATCCATGCTGAGACTATCTTTTCATGAATGTCTCAGGACTTATTGGGTTCATGACAACCATGGGCCTGTCTCAAGTGGTATTTGGCCCTACTCATGTTGCTGAGCACACTCTGGATCTTGTTTATTGTGCTGGGTGGGCTGATAGTGATCTTTGTGTGGAGGAATTCTTTGCAGTTCCATTGTCATTGACAGATCATTATCTGGTCAGGTTTAGACTCATTGGGACACGGAACCTCTGCAGGAGTGGGAGACAGATTATGAGGTTGATGGATCTGAATGGATTCCTGATGGCTCTTAGGGAGTTTCCTGTCACCCTGACAGATGATTCTGTTGATGTCCTGGACAACTTTTGGAATGAGGAAATGGCCAGGACAGTGGACACAATTGTCCTAAACATCCCCTCTTATGGAATGGAGCCAAACCAGCTCCATTGTTCTCCAGAGAGTTGGCAGTGATGACGTGAGTGAGCAGAGACTAGAGCAATGTTGGCAGAAGACTCAAAGTAAATCTGACCAAACACAGGCTAGGGCTTATTTGAA
>CM034701.1:241362840-241381988 GCA_020142125.1 Phrynosoma platyrhinos | reverse complement strand
GTCTTGGAGACGGCCCTATTAGCCGTCTGCCGAGGCCCTCAGTTCAACACTCAAACTACTACACCATGTGTTATGAAGTTGTGTAATTCTAATTCCCACATGTACAAGTCTACGTAGAAAGATATGGATGTTATGAAGCTTTGTAAATGTAAATTCTCAACAGGATATGGGCCATTGATCTTAGTGTAAAAGGAGTTTTTACGCAGTGCAGACAAGACCTAAGTAACCTCTTCGGCTTGTCTCCCCAAACCTGATGGAGTCACAATTCACCCATGCTCCACTTTTCCTGCAGAATGCACCCACTTCTTCCCATGTGCTGATGACTGTATACTTAATTAAGTAGCTAATGTCAAATACAGCTCATTATTTATTATTGTTTTTTTCAGATGACAATTCTGCAGAGTGCTGTGAGTCTAGTTCTGTGTAGATTCTGTGACAAACCATAATTCTATGGGACTGAACTGTCTCATCTTGGCTCATTTGACTTGAAAACATTGACATGAATATAATTAATATGACATTAATACCATTGGTAATATCATCAATCACTATCACATTAGAGAAAAGGAAGCTGGAGGAGAGCTCTAGGGAAAAACAACTATTAGGGGAAGGGTTAACCAAACCTTCTGCTATGAAAAGATGTGTTTTTGTTTTTGAAGGGAAGACAAACTACCGTAATACTGTGCACAGCTGCAGTGTGACGTGTAGTTTGTTGCTCACATCACAAATGGCTTTACAGCTTCCTTGACACTTACAGAAATTAGATTGGCTCAAATGCCATCCATAACAGTCCTTGCTCATATTCCTGAAACATGGATGGACATTGAAGTTAGTTTTGTTTTCAGGTGGGACTGAATAATTAAGCATCTTAAATTTATTTAATCTACTTCTTGAAGAAAAGAAGAACATTTAGTGTATGTAGTCAATGTCTGTGGATGAGAGGAGAACAGGAAGCTTGACATGGTTCATATAAGGTCTAGTAGAAAAGAGGATGAAACAGGAAACCAAAATGGAGCACCATCAAGAATGTAAAAGTTTTGGTTTGCTACCTTTTGACCTATGGTTCCACACACACTAGGTACCAAGAGTGCTGGTTATTGCAACAGTAACAGATCAAGAGTTAGTTTGCAGAAATCTTGGGAACCTACAAACATTGGAATTTTTTTAAAGTCAAAGTGATTTGATTGTGTTCCCTCTGATAAGATGTCATTGGCTTAACCTGCCTTTCTTCTGTTTAATCACTTTCAGAGACTCATTAGGCCAAGAGGAAATAAGCTTTAAAATTCAAACCACATGCCACATTTCAAAGGACCAAAAGGTTTCAGCCTCTCTCTATTTACAAGGTCACATGCCATGTAATTCTGAAAAAGAGAACCCCCAGGATTTTTTTTTATAATTTATGCAGTTGTGAAGCCATGATGCCTGTTAAATATAGAGTTGTGTTTTTTTTTAAAATCAAAGAAAAGAATATACAGCTGAATTATCTCTCCAATAGATGAAGTGAACATGGTTTTGAGACCCTTAATTTTCCAAATTCAAGAGCTGCTTCTGTTTCCTTCCATTCAGTTCAGTTATTCTACATCACTCTTTCCCAGCTTGGTCCCTCCAGATGGGCTGATCTACAACTGCCATCATGCCAGTCCATCATGGCTATGCTACCTGAGGATGGTAGAGATTGCATTTCAGAAGGTAACACTATATATACATGGAAAGGCAGCCCACTGAATATGAATATGGTTCCCTTTTCATCCCATACTGTTGCTCAGTACTGAGTACATTGCAATGTTGCCTAGAAAGGAAGGTTTGTCTATGTCTCTTATGCTTTTATCCATCATTTAATTTTCTCTTAAGGGCTATGGGCATTCTACTCATGCTGTGATCATGGTTAGCCATGTATGAAGCTCTGTAGTAAAAAGAATTCAGGGGCTTCACTTTCCACATAACTGAGTATAATATAATGGATTTCAGCTTACACACAATCAGCTGGATCTAGCAGCAGAAACCAAGGTAGAATTAATAAGCTCAAATCAGCCTGCATTCAGAAAGGGGTGTTTTAATCAACCTTTTCTTCTAAGAATATTAGGACAGTTTACATGCCTTTTTCTTAATACTACAGTCAAGGGTTGCCTGTTCAGAATCATACCAGCACCTGAGATTTATGGACCAAGCCTTGAGACCTAGAAAAGGCTCCTGGTGATGTCAATAAGTGTTATGCATTAAGAACCTACCACTGTTGCTCACAGTTTGTCAATCAACTACACAGAGGGAAAATATATTTTCCTGTTTGGAAATTAAAACAGAAGCCTTACTTAATGTCTAGACTGTTCCCAAATCAAGGTGAAATGAGGGGCTTATTCCTTCACACCTACTTAGGCAAATGGGATAAGGAATATTTAAACTTGCCTATATGCTTCTAACCAAAATGTAGATGAGAACAGAGGGGATGGTAGCTCTGGAGCTACAAAAATGGAGAGAGTAATGAAGAAAATATATAGAACTTCTGGAGACTCTTTGCAAGTTGCAGCATTAAATCAAGTGATCTTTGAAAACTGTAGCAAGCTCTACAAGCTGAGTTGGAGATTTGAACATAGCCCTTTCCTCTTGCTTGGAGATGAGCTCCCCAACTGGAGAATTTGTATCCTTATCTTCCACCTGGGGATGACATACTGTGGATCCTTGGTATCCATTAGGGTTTGGTTCCAGGACCTCCAGTGGATAACAAAATCCATGGATGCTCAAGTTCAATTAAATACAATGGCATAGTAAAATGGTTTCCCTTATATAAAATGGCAAAATCATGGTTTGCTTTTTGGAAATTTATATATCTTTTAAATATTTTTAAGCTGTGGATGCTTGACTCCATGTATAATAAATCCATGGATACAGAGGTCTGACTGTACAAAACCTGGACACTCAGGGCCAAGCCCTGAGATTTGGCAGCCCTAGGAAAATCACATTTATCAAGCATTTGCATAGACCCATGCATCAGACGAATTCTGTCCAATTTGAAGTGGGCCTCTTCTGAAGTTAAGCAAATCCAGTTCTGAACATACCTGGCAGAACTTTTGTCCATTTCTCAGCAAGCATGTAGTATCACATCAATAACTTTCCAACAGAAGACAATCCAGAAGATGAAACAGAAATGGCACTTATGTTTACCAAAGTACCATGTTTTTCAAAAGGCATATAGGAACATCCTCAGAGGTCCAGACAACAACCAGTCTGTTTGTACTATTTGTGTGGTGGTGAAGAAGAATATATATGCAAGAATATACAGTACATTAAAATAGAGGGAAAATAAGTGGAATAGAATTTTATGCTTGAATGGTCTGGAGGGGAGTCAGGCAAAGAAAGGATGCAAGTTTTAACTATCTGAATCATTCTAACCTTATCGTCTGTTTAATGAGATCTCAAAGTATTGGGATGTTTGGGTGAGCTTAGTCTGTTTTTTTTCCCCACAGCTGCAATTATGCCCATGAAAAAGGAGGACACTATATTTTAAAAAATGTATTGGTGGACATAGTTCATCTGGAAGTCACAGACAGGTACAGTGGGCCCTTGGTATCCACTGGGGTTTGGTTCCAGGACTCCCCATGGATACCAAAATCTGTGAATGTTCAAGTCCTATTAAATAAAATGGCAGTGAAGTGGTTTTCACAAGGTTTTCTTTTGAAGTGTATATATATTTTTAATATTTTCAATCTGTGGATGCTTAAATCCATGGATTAAAAAATCTGTGGATACTGAGGGCCAACTGTATTCAAGTTTTAGAATATAAAGCACAACAACAACTATGCTTATATAGCTTTCATCTTCTTGGAATATGACTTTTCCTAGCTAAATATTCATGGGGCAAATCCAATTGCTACTTCCAGTTAGATTAGATGCAGTGAATCAACTGCTGAATAAATTAACACTTAACGTCAACTTCATTCTGAGAGTAACAATTGGATATTGGCGCAGGAATTCAATTCAGAAGTGTATTGAGAAGAAGAGAAGGAGAAAAGCAGACCCTGGCTTATACAGGCTCCGTTTCTTCACCATTGACTAGACAAGACACTTCTTCCAGTGCAAGGCAAAGTGTCAACACCAGCAGGTTATTATGCCACATTACACAGGAGATCTAAGAGGTTTAGTGCCCAAGAATGTTTGGCATCCTTGCTAAACCCACAGCTCCAATCCACCCCCTCCCTTCGACAAAGGTTTAAATCCCCTGTGTTTGTCTGAATAGATGTTGGCAAGATAATTAAATGTCCCATTCAAACATCCTGCTTGAAATATTAAACAGTAATTAGCTTCCTCAACTCCATACACACACACCGATTGCATTGCTAAGGAATGAGGCCCCTAACAGTTTGCCATGCCCTGCTGCCAAAAGGCTTCTCTGTATGAGGCAGATTGTGTTCATGGCTGTGTGTGTGTGTGTGTTTTCCCATGAGAAAATAGGGAGCAGCCATCTGAGAGGCAAGGTAGTCCTCTCACTTTGCACACAGCAACTGCTTGTTTCACAGAAATGGCAACTAATTTGAGCGACCTCTCCAAATGACTCTTCAAACAGAAATGCCTTTCATAAGTATCCGGGTCAACAACCCTCAGTAACCCAGGATGACTATTCTTGAAACAGCATCAAAATAGCCCTGTATAAATAGAAACAGTTTCTATTATCATGCCCCTTGCCTCCAGCATAGCATTCAACACCTCCTTCTCACTGAAATACTCCACTGTGATGCAACTTTTTGAACAAACAAAGGGGTCTTCTCACCACTGACTCCTTAATCTGATTTACAGTCTGTCCCTATATTTCCCATTCTTTTTAAAAACCGAAATGACCATTTCTAATGCTCATAGAAAATCAAGATCTCTTTATCTTTCTTTGGACTTTTTTTGTCAAGTAATAGTAGGCACAAGCAGCTAAACTGTCCCTTGCCCACAGAATACTAATGATCCCTCTGGATACCTACCTACAGTCATGTGGAAGGTACATAGAAATGGATCTTATCTGGAAACTGTGTTGGGACAGATGGGAACATGACCTACCATCTTTCACTACTGTTCAAACTGATTTTCCTATAAAATGAGTTGTTGACCAAGGCATGGCCCAAGTTCTTCTCCTTCCTGCAGGCTTCAAAAATTTTGAAGTCTCTAATTGTTTCTTTTACCCAACTGAACAATGGAGAGTTCCAATTTGGGAGTGAAAATTGTGGTTTTCTAACACATCCTTCCTTCAGTAGAACTAACTAATTCTGGAATGTGTTTCCTGAAGGAAAACTCGAGGAGTATACTGACAGCTGGGGGTGGGATTCTGAGGTCTAATCTGCCCTGCAGAATTAATGCAGTTGGGCACCTCTTTAACTGCTCAATGCTATGGAATTCAGGGATTTGTAGTTTTGTGAGCCTTCTCTGTCAGAGAGCTCTGGTGCCACAACAAATTACAAATCCCATACAATGGAGCCATGGCAGTTAAAGCAATTCCAAACTGCACTGTGCAGATTAGACCTGATATATATTCAGATATACAGTATACAGAATCTGTTTTGCTATGATAAAACTTTAATGGCAAAAACATGAATTTTCCCTCTCCCATGAGTGGTTGTGATTTAAGAGAGCCAACATGTAGTGGTTTGAGTGTTGGACTAGAACCAGGGTTCCAATCCCTGCTTGATCTTGGAAACCCACTGGGTGAGCTTGGGCAGGTCAAATTCTCTCAGCCACAGAAGAAGACAAAGGCAACCCCACTTTGGACAAATCTTGCCAGGAAAACCCTGTGATAGGGTCACCATAAGTAAGAATTGACTTAAAGGCATATAAGAAGTTATGATTTCCACAGAGATCCAACTAGAATTAGTTTGCTTTGCTTTCTACAGTCAGTCTATGTTGGTTATATTCCAGAGGGTTCATAAGGAATAGCTTCTCCCCAACATCTGCTATTTGTGGTGGTTTCCTTACTCTAAATGATAGCTTGACTGACCCTACATGTTATAAATGTGGAGTATGTCATGAAAATATTGTTAGAATTATACTTTCATATCATGTGAGATATAGGCAACCTGGTACCCACCATATGTTTTGCATTATGATTCCTGTAACTGCTCATTATTGATCATGATGATGGCTGGAGGTATGGGAGCTGTAGTCTAAAAACATCTGGTGAGTGTCCACCAGATGTTATAAGCCTTCTTGGTTATCTTAAAATGCAGAAAGCTGGGATAAAAAATTAAAATAAGAAATAAAAATAGCCCTGAAATAAATGTGATGCTTTGGTGGAAGCAATGGGCCACATATCATGCAAAGGGTTGCCTCACATATCAGCATGTTGATTGTACTTGTAAGGCACACTGCTTGTGATTGTGAAGTGTTGCTTTGTCCTTACTGGCCTTCTAGAAGATGATCTTGGTTTGTTCTGATTATGATCTGGGTCTTCTTCTCCAGGAGCACTAAGGATGTCATCAGGGTGAAACTCCTTGAGTAATCAGTGTGTGTGTGTGTGTGGGGGGGGGCAAGCAGAGCTGACTTTGCATCCAAAGCAACCTTTGACCCCATCTCCACCAGGGGCAATAGCATACCATATATACTCAACTATAAGATGAACTCATGTATAAATCAAAGGTAGGTTTGGGGGCCAAAACTATGGATTTTGATGTGACCTATGGATAGGTCAAAGGTAAAATTTAGGGGCAGGTAATAAAGGATGTAAAGGATCTGTTGGAAGATTTTTGCATTCTCTTTCCTCCTCCTAAGATAGATAGGGATTTCCTGATTGCAAACTCCTTTCTCTCTCTCTCTCTCTCTCTCTCTCTCTCTCTCTCTCTCTCTCTCTCTCTCTCTCTCTCTCTCTCTCACACACACACACACATTCAAACTAACCATGTGATTTAAGTCACTCCCCCTTTGGGATTAACAGATACTCTCAAAGATTTTCAATTGAACTGCATGTTTTTCCATCTTCCTCCTCTCTCAGCTTTCTTTGGAAAGATGGTAAGATAAATATTTCTTTTTTACCTAAACTATTCACTAGCTAGATGAGGACATAGCTTTTTATGTATATATAGATTAAAGCCATTAGTAAACTTTTGTTTGAACTACAAGCTACTTGTGTTATTTTTGGAGTCAGTCTCCATTTTTTGGGAAACATGGGGGGGATGCAGACGGCACAAAGCACTGTCTTGGAGCCAGAGTAGGGGAGGGGCAGCCAGATGCCGGGCACCCCACCCCTTCTCGAGGACGTCATCGGAGCACTCTCCATTGTACATGGCGAGTGCTCTGATGATGTCCTTACGGCTCAGTGTCCAGCAAAAAGAGAGCCCTAAGAGCCACTGTGCAGCTCTTTAGCACCCCTTCCAGTGCAGCACATCAGGACGCTGTGCCGAAAGGATGTCTTGACATTACGTGGTGTGTATAATGGTGTGCAGCATCACAACATCCTCAGCGTGGGGTTGGGGCACCTCCCCATTTCTGTTTCCTGGCCGGCCCTTTGGGCCGGTCTGTAGAGGCCCTATTTCACTGCTTTTTCCTGTTCTGGACAGGGGCTGAGACTGGGCTGGGACCATGTGTTATTGCACAACTCCATGCCCAGATCGGAAGCATCCCGTTCCCAATTGGAAAGTTTCCCATTACTTTGCCAAGAATGAAAAAGACCTGTACTTAGCTAAGTATGGGAAAAGTCCCGATCTGGTACGGGATGCATCCTGTATGAGCAACCCATGCCCAGATTGGGAAAAGACAGCCAGTGTGATAATCTCCAAAATACACAGATGTCTTATTCAGATCCTTCAAAGCCTGATTCTTCTCACCAGTCCTTTGAGGGGAAGTGTCAAAGAGCTGCCACTGCTGCCATTTTCCCACCCAGGCATTCAAAAAGGTCAGAAGCAGTGCCATGATGGAGAGAGTAAAGTGAGTTGGTGCTTCTTTTACATTCTCCCAGAATGGAATAAGCTCCCACCTTTCACTCCTCTAGTCTGAGAAGAAGATGGTTCCTTTTTTTGGTAAGAGTTAAAGTACAGTATTTACATTGACCCAGGTTTTTGGGGTTAATTTTTGACTAAAATTGCTAGACTTATACATGAGTATATACAGTAAGCACAACATAAGTTCCAGTGAAAGGCAACCAAGATGATCAAAGGTCTTGAAGTCAAAGCTTATTAGGAACAACTGAGGGAGTTGGGTATGTCTAGCTTGGGGAAGGGAAGACTGAGAGGTGATATGTTAGCTTAATTTTAAATATCTGAATGGATTGGGCAAGCTTGTTTTCTGCTGTGCCAGAGACTAGAACAAAAAATCAAATTACAGGAGGAGATTCTGCCTTAACATTAGGAAAACCTTCTTTACTGAAATAACTGTGAGTGGAAGGTCTATAAACAGAGGTTGGATGAGCATCTTTCAGGAGTGCTGCAGTTGTTTCTTCCCAGATTGCAGGGAATTGGACTATATGGCTTTTTTTGGGTCCTTTACACTTCTAAGATGCTATAATTTTATGATTCATCACTGGTGGACAATTACACCCTTGCAGTAAACCAACAGGATTTTGGCCTACAATTGTTAAGCAGCCAAAAATGGGATCACCCATGAAAAAGAGGGAGAGCAGGCTTGAGGAAATACTGGTGTTTCTCAAATACACACACACACACATGGTGTTAGGACACAAAACACAACTTAATGAGAACCAGTCTGCTAAACAGCCCAAGGAGAACTAACATACTCAGTTATTGAGGAATGCTGAATGGCTGTGGAAAACAGTGTGGCAGTAGCAGTTCAGTGGAGTGTCAGCAGTGTTCCCGATTGCAACATTTTGTTCCATGCTCTGTATTTTTCTCCCTAATTTTTTAAAGTGGGGGCAGGCCAAGGAGGTGTTTGAACAGAGAATTGTGTCATAAGCATAGAGACCACGTTTCACTGTGATTTCTCAATCAGCCAGCTAGATGTCACCTCACAGCTTGTTGTTCATTTCCCCCAGACTCACTTCAGAATGGACACAAGGGTGGAACTGAGTTTTATACATGAAAATGGATAGTGTTATCCTTAGTGTGTGCATCATTTCTCAGTCCAGTGTCTCATCTCCCATGGGGAGATATTGCGTTGCTTTTCAATAAGAGAGCTTTAATATTACGTTGCTATGTAATAAGGGAGATATTACATCTTTCCTACGAGGGAGTTGTTCATGGAAACATCCAGCTGGAAATCATGCCTGAAACAGAATTATGCCCTGAGAGTATGCAGCAGTGAAATTTTCATTTTCATGTCTTAGTTCTCAAGAGTGTGATTATATTGTGTTGCCTCCACTTCTTTCAAAAATGTGTGTGTGTGTGTGTGTGTGTGTGTGTGCGCACATGCATGCAAGAAGGAGGTTCAAGCTTTAACTTGGCATCATGGCTGGTTGTAGACCATTGTATCTGCACTAGCATTAGGCCCTTTGCTCTAGTGCAGGGGTAGGCAACCTTTTTGAACCGGGGGCCAGGTTGCTGTCCCTCAGACAATTGGGGGGCGAAAGCACCAAAAATAAATAAATAAACAAATAAAAATAAAAATAAAAATATTGTTTAAAAATTAAAAAAAAAATAAAAAAATATGCATGCATGCTCTCTCAGCCCCAGAAAAGCCATGGCAAAACTCCTGTGGAGATTTTGCCAAGAAAACCCCAAGAACAAGTAATAACAACAATAATCAATATCATCATGGAGGGCGGTGGCAGGGGGTGGCAGTGGCGGTGGCAGGACCAGCCTGGGGCCGGTCCAAAGGCCTCGGAGGGCCACATCCGGCCCCCGGGCCTTAGGTTGCCTACCCCTGCTCTAGTGGTTAGCATAAGGGTGGGGTCCAATATCATTTTTATTGGGCTGTCATGTATGCAAAGCAATTGTGTGATTTCTTGATTAACTGCTTTGCACAACTGTTCATGCAATGATATTATTAAATGCAACTGCATAGTGGGTATTTTCATTCCACTAGCATTAAGCTGGATTTGATCTACACATCTTAAATTTTTCCATGCAACTTTTTCAGTACAATGAGACTGTATGCCTTGAGAAGTCCATTTCCAGGTGGAAGCTAAGTCCTTTAGCTCATTTCTATTGTCTGTGTTAGATGTCTGGCAGTGTTTTTACCAGGAGAAGTCAAAGACTAAGAGCCTTATACCACACTGTTATAGCACAATATTTCACTTTAACTGCCATAGCAACATCCTGGGATTTGCAGTTTAGGAAGGGACATGTAGATTTCTCACTCAGAGAGCAATTAGGCCTCACTAAACTACAAATCCCAGGATTCTACAGGACATTGTCATGGCAGTTAAAGTGGCATACAGCACTATAACAGGGTAGTGTGGAAAGGACCTGAGCCTGGAATCTTTTATGTGCAAAACAATTGTTCTATGACCCCTCTGGTGAGTAGGGAGAGGGTTTTCTTTGTTGTAGTGCTTTATTTGTGAAACTCTTTTTCTGCCAAAGAGAATCACTTCGCACGTCCTGATTGCTTCTTAGTACCAGGTAAAAACATTTATATTTTCTCAGTCTATGTGAATGAGTTTTATTATTGATTTTTAGTGTAGCTTTTTTTGGTTGCCTTTTCAAAAACAAACAATCTTGATGTTAATTGTGTTTGCTTTTTTATTTACCTTCATGATGATCAAATCAAATGAAATCTCTCTGCATCGAATAACAGTAGAATATTTATACCATAACATTGAGTCTGAATGTTCACTCAGAAGTTACAGACTGTCCGGCTGTGTCACAGGAGCTTATCAGGCTTTGAAAGGAGATTTGACACATTAATGGGGGATAAGCCTGTTAATGACTACTAGTCATGTTGGGTGTACATTGCTTCCAGGAACAGAGTCCACATGCTTGGAGTGTCGGTGCTTCACAAGGACAGTCGAAGAAGGCTATTTCATTTCCTGCTGCTTGTGTGGTTGGCAGGGCCAGCCCTAATATTAGGCAGAGTGAGGAAAGACCACAGGCAACAGATATTGGTTGCTATGGGCAACAGAAGTAACTTGCAGAATGTAGTTCCCAAGTCTCCTGTGCAATAGTTTCAAGTAGAATAAATCCACTGAATCAATGAAATTTAGCCACTGAAGTCAATGAGATTTACCAATGTTATTCACTTAGGGCCTTTGCAGACTGCCAGAAATAGTGCACATTAAATTGAGGCACTGCCCTGACTCATTGCTAGGGAATCATGGGAATTGTATTTTTTTCTGAGACATTGAGCCTTCTCTGTCAGAGAGCTCTGGTGCCACAATAAATTACAGTTCCCATGATTCCCTAGCACAGAGCCAGGGCAGTGCCTCAATTTAATGTGCACTATTTCTGGCAGTCTGCAAAGGCCCTTAGTTAATTTTTGGCAACTTAAACGTTATGAAGAACTTAATATCTGGTCATTATACTACAATAACAGGAAATGTAAAAATATACAGTATGGGATGAGTGTCAGTGTTTGTTTTTTAAAAAACTTGTGATGAATCAATATATTGAAAATATAAAAATTAATCATTCCAGTTGTGGAACCTCCTCCCCACTTTTATTTCATGTCCTTTAAATGTTTGTTTCTCAAAATATCTGATATGGTGGATAATCTCTCTCCCCCCCCCACCCCTAATATGTCAGGGACTTGTACCATATTTGTGTCCTTAGCTATTACTGATTCTTTCCAGGAAACTTGTTACTTGCGGATGATCACTGGTCAATGGACCACCATTTTAATTAACATTGCTTAACATGCCTCTAAAAGACAAAATGGTTTCACAGAGCTTTCAGTGGCTATTGTTGTTCTCTTTTTTTATTATGATTACTCCCTGGTTTTATTGTACAAACTTGTTCAGCTTTTTGTAAAAGTTTTGTGCAGCAAAGGAGGCAACGACAAGAAGGGAAATGGAGAGTGAAGGAAGAAGAAGAAGGGAAGAGGGGGAAGAGGGAGAGACATGCGCAAAACACAAGATTTACTAAAGACTCAGTTTAGAGTTTTCTTTTAAAAAGAATTTTAAAGATCCATCTAGAACTCTTGGTGAAAAATTATGGTGGCTTACTTGAGACTGATTCTGTGTGCCCTTGTGTGCATTGCTTGCAGAGTCTTTCAGTTGGCTTAGTGCCTCCCCTCCAGCTCACTTCGCAAGCAGTGCATGCATGCATGGTTGATCCCAAGCAAGCCTCCATAGGCATGAAGAAATGAGCTCTTCTGATGTTCTGATGAAAGAAAGAACTCTTGTTGGATTAATGGAACTTGTCCTTAACTTGCAAGCATTAAAAGAGTAAGTCGTCACATAATAGGGTGTTGAAAGGCAGTGGTTTCCTATATAGAAATGGAGAGGAACATTTTCATGTATTTTTTCAGTGACACAATGGTAACATTGTTGGTAACAAGTTAGTAACAAATAAACCAGTGAGTTGCTTTCTAAACTGCAGTATCACAAGCAAAGTACTTGGCGATCAGAATAATGGTAACACTGCTGGTTCCTTCTGTGTTGTTGTTTTTTTAAATAACATTCCAAGCTTTGATTAAGAGAACAGTAATGCCATGATACCAGAAACAAATCTTGTTCAGTACATCAATAATAATATCATATGCACTGAGTGTTCATTGATTGGCTGATCAATTCTATTTTTAAAAAAAATAGCATTGAAATAGCTGAATGTCATTAGGACTTTCTCTCAGCTCCACCACCATCACAGGTACATTTGGTGATGATGTAGGAGACAGCCTTCTTGGCAGCTGCTCCCAAGTTGTGAAACTCCCTTTTGTGGGAGGTCCAGTTAAACCACCACCCCCATAGGCTTTCTCCCAGTAGGTAAAGTTTTTATTTATTTATTTAGGAAGACATTTGCTTCTAAATATATTGTGGCAGAAGGGGCTTTTAATGGGTGTGTGTGTTATATTTCTATTTCATTAATTTTTAAATATGTTTTAACTTGTGTTTTTTAAAGATAGCCTGGGTTCAATTGTGTTTTACTGTTTGTATTAATAGCTGTTGGGTTTTTAAAGAAAAGGTATACTGTATTCTTAAATGGCTGTAAGCCACCTTGATTCCCATGCTGGGAGAAAGGTAGGAGGATATTAGACAACAAAGTAAAAATGGGTGGGAGGGTGGAAGTTGACTTTTGAAATTTCTTTTTAAAAAAAGAAGAAGAAGAAGAAGAAGAAGAAGAAAATCTGGGGATTTACTTTGTCACTAAACCACCCAAGATTGTGGATTTCCTTTAGAAGGGGAGAAATCAGTCACAGTGTCAATAAGGGAACAATAAGAACTCATGGCTCAGCCATCTGCTAGTAAGAAAATGCTACCAAAAAGGATGGCATTTATGTGGAATGTGATGACCTTCAGGTCAAACTAAAAGAGCTTCCTTCTGAAGAAGTGCCTCTATTAGCACTGAGACCAGAACAGCATTCATAAAAGGGCTCTGCAGACACTAGTCTCCTTTTTGCTAATACTAGTTTGATCCTTCTGCTGAGTGGTAGCAGATGTCTGAGGACTTGTAGATTGGCCTCTATCAAGGAGGGTAAGTGTGACATAGAATTATGTGTGTGGGGAGGGGGTTACTTATCATAATTTATTCTGTTCACAATCAGAATCAGTTCAAATGTGTTTGCACAATCTCTGCTAAAGCTTCCTTCCTTCCTTCCTTCCTTCCTTCCTTCTGTGTTCAAAAATATCAGTCCAGTTCTAAAACTGAAATCTTAGGAAATACTTTTACATCAAGCCTCAATAGTGGAAAGAGAATGAATTTTCTTGTTCCTTTGTCCCTTTACTCAGCACAACATTGCATTAGTTAACTCAGCTTCACTTCCTCCAACAATAAATATCTGCATGATGATTATGCTGAAGAATCTGAGAAACTATGAATAGAAGCATTCTCAATAAAAATAAATAAATAATAATAATCCAAGTCAGGCAGTTGCAAGCGGGACGGACTGTACTGCTCTCTGCAATCCATTGTAGAGGGCACATCCTACCCTCTGCTATATACAGCGCAAACCAGTTTTGCTGTTGTTCATGAATCAACTTGAAAACATGCCTTGTTTAAAAGGAAAATTGTGATTTATTTTTCTACTTTTACACAATGGAAATGTATTGGTGGCAAAATCAAGCATGGGGCATAAAAGCCATGTTGTTGCTGTGCACACAATCCATGGGATGCATGTGACCCACCACCCAGAGGCATTGTTCTGCTCCCTTGGCTGCCCACAGAGACCAACAGCAAGCTAATCAAGGCACTGGGGAAGGCAGGAGAGGCAGGCATGGGCACTCACACCTCCTTTCCTGATGCCTTGTCTCTCTCAGCTGAGAGAGCCAGGGTAGCAGAGAAGGGGCAGCATTGCATCTTCCCACAGTGGGAGGAGGGCCCAACCAGGTGTCAACTGTCCTCTCAGATGTCATCCAGTGTGGTCCATACTCACACACACGCTCTCTCTCTCTTAGTGATACCACTGCCACTGATTTATTCCAATATTAAAATGGCCATTCATATCCAACTATCAAGAGATTCAGAAGAACTAAGGGCCTTTACAGACTGCCAGAAATAATGCAGCTTGAGTCCACTTTAATGGCCCTGACTCAGTGCTAGGGAATCATGGGAATTGTAGTTTTTTTCTGAGGCATTGAGCCTTCTCTTTCAGAGAGCTCTGGTGCCACAATAAACTACAGTTCCCATGATTCACTAGCACCAAGCCAGAGCCATTAAAGTGGACTCAAGCTGCATGATTTCTGGCAGTCTGTAAAGGCCCTAAGTTCAAACTCTGTCTCAGCTGCAGATTGAGAGGCAGCTTTAGGCCACTCTCATTCATCAAAACACAGCCTATGTCCAATAAATGTCATAAAGGTAAAGGTAAAGGTTTTCCCTTGACAAGGTTGTCTAGTCATAACTGTAGGGGGTGGTGCTCATCTCCATTACTAAGCAGAAGAGCCAGCATTGTCTGAAAACAACTCCGGTGATCATGTGACCAGCATGACTGCATATAACAGCAATAGCTTTTACATTTCTATACCACTTATCAGTGAACTCAGCACTCTCTAAGCAGTTTACAATCTGTAAGCCAATTGTCCCCAACAAGCTGGATACTCATTTTACCAGGCTATGAAAGGATAGAAAGCTGAGCCAACCTTGGAGCCCTGGGATTGGACTCACAACCTTGTGACTGCAGTGCCAGCATTTAACTGCCGCACCACCAGTGTTACCTTCCCATCAAAGTGGTACCTGTTTATCAACTTGCACTTTTACATGCTTTCGAACTGCTAGGTTGGCAGAAGTTGGGACTAGTGACAGGAGCTCACCCCATCACGCGGCACCCGGGTCTCAAACTGCCAACCTTCTGACCTTACGATAGTCAGAACTGGCATCTTAACCAATAAGCTGCCACATCCCTAATACATGTCATACTGATCTAAATTACAGACATGGGGTGATTGTAAGGATTGCAGTGACATTGTTCAGGATTTCAATCAGCCATACTTCCAGATGACTTTGGAAACATCAGCCACCATTCCATGAGAGCTGAACATCCTCAGTTTTTCTTGACTTCATAGTGGCAGGGAGGCGGAGGGAGAGGTTCCCCCACAATTTTCCCCCTAAAATTTTTAAATCAGTTCTGTAAACCTTGGGATGTCCCCAAACCTGTTAATACTTCCCTCTTGAATGTAAATGGTACTCTTTCAGCTACATAAGGGGAAAAAAAAACAGGCTGCTTGGGAATAGAAAGGGGGGAGTGGGAGGGAGAATGGAGGAGACTGGCACCACGTGACTGCTCAATATTGGGACTGCCACAGGAGCAACTTACCACAACTGTGGAGTAATGGGGTGGCAGTCCAATGACCACTTATTCACAGGTTTTCCCATCAAAAAAAGATGCACACTAACAATGCTTCAGAGGAATAGCAGTAATGGGTCAGAGACGACATCATGTGATAGGTACTGCCTTCCATTACAATCTCACATGCAAGACATCCAAAAGGTGATAAGGATGAAGCCTATTTCCTACAATTAAACTGTTTTCTTTTCCAGATTGAGATTTCCTAAGAGATTTATTCATCAACAATAAAACTTGAAAAATTAACAAAATTTACCTACAAATGCTCAATCACAAGATCAGTGGTCTAAATGCAAGATACGTAGATGAGGAAAAGCATATGCTATTATAAACAGATGTCTTTTATCTCTTGAAGGCGCTCCTCTATAGCAATTATGGTAAACATATATATAGTCTAGTTGGACCCTGTAATGCTGATCACTCCTCAGTAAATCACTTTGCACACTTCCACATCTCTTTGTATAAAACAGAGTTATAGAACCAGGTCAATGAATGGAAAATGTGGGTAGCTGAGCTTCCCAGTTTATGAACCACAAAGCCTTTTTCAAGGTGGACCAGGCTACATATATTTCAGTGTGTGTGGCAGAGTGTCATTTCATCTAAAACAAACTAACAACAGATTTACTCTTATACATCAGGAGAAAGGAAATAGGATTTCATGCTAGCCTCAAGTATGCCTTATTATAGAATTCATCTCCTGGTTCCTGTCATTTTGACCCACACTTAAAATGCATAGCAATTCACTGATAGGAATATAACAAAGGAAATGAGCCAGAGAAAAGTAAGGAATCAAAGAACATAAATAAACTGTAATGGTAACAGTAAGGGATAATGACAAAGAATCATATATGAAATATAGATGTCTTCCTCTTGAAACTTTTGCAGGTCAGGGAACACAAGCAGGAAAGAGGAAGAAGAAAATGCTTGGTTCTGTGCACATGGATGCTCCCACAAGCTCTTTCTTTGTAATGTACATAGCTCAGCACTTTAATCTGATAATTTAAATGTTCCTATCCCATTTCTGTGCACTTAATGAAACACTGCCCCCAGTGCCACTTTTAGATAATATGAAAAATAAATAAATAAATCATAATCCATGCGAATTTCCAGGACTTTAGGTCAACTTTGTCAATGTGAGATTTATATGCAAAGGATGCTCATCCACATGAAACTACACAGAAGGCTACAGATATTCCAGGTTTGTTTATGAAAATCTGCATGTTTGGTCTGTTTTACCCTTCATTGCAGTGGTTTTTACCCATAATTAGTTCACACCCTGATGTAAGACAGGTCACACGGCCAACTAGTGGTAACATACAGGTTTGTGTGTATATGTTTCTTCAGGTTTCTTTTTATGTTGAAAGGCAGTAGGGCTAGAAAGCCTCACATTTTATTTTGACATCCAAAAGTTTTCTCACTACTGGCATCAGTAGGGGGGTGCAGGCAGTGACACTCTATGTGTGGGTGACACCACTGTTTATCTCACTGATGGGGTGAGATTCAGTGGGAGAAGAAAGGAGAGGCCCCAAGGTTTATTTTAAAATTAAAATTAATTTTTTTAATTTTTTTAAAAAATTATTCTTTTAAATTTTTCTTTAAAAATACAGTCATCCCTCCATATTTGCAGACAGGCAGGGAGAAAGTGGGCAGAGCTGGCACTATTTGTGAATTTTCCATATTCACGGGGATCTTGTTCCCCTAACTCCCATAAATACGGAGGGGCAACTTATCACATTTTGCCAAAAGTTCACTTAACCACATGAAGCTATGTACACATAAATATATTTAGGCTGTGCACATGATACTGTAATTTAAAGGTATAATTTTAATTTTGCTAGTTGTTCATGTCCCAACTATAGCCATTACATCCAGTGATATATAGGAATTACAATTTATGAGTAACATTCATACAACACACATTCCTAAGGATTCTGTATGGTGTGGTATGGGAGGAGGTCAATGGGAAGTGACACCACAAGTTACCACACTGGGTGACATGAACCCAAGTGATGCCACTGTTTCTCACCACTAAATAAGATTATGTGAGTCTTTCATATTTTATTTTATTTTTATTTTGGCATTTGGGAATTTTTTTTGACATAATGTTAATACAAATATGCTTTTTTCCTACATAATGCCCCATTTTCTGTGCAAAACAATAAGGATGGGGAATTTTTGTGTGTGCCAATAACACTTTCACAAAAAGTCGAGAAACTGCAGCAGCTGACCATTTTCTTGATGAAGACAAGCAATTATGTTAATATTATTTACATCCCTAAAGGGGAAGATAAGTCAAGAGAGAGATAAACAGATAAGTACATTGGCACACACTCCGTATTTGTATAGTCAAGGCCAGCCCTACCATTAGACAGAGTGAGGAGCTTCCACCAGAAACAGAAGGTCTTAGAAGAGAGAGCTGTGACTTGGACTGTGTCATTTAAGGACATGGTTTTAAATGGTCTTTCTCTATTAACTAATTTTAAATGGTTGTTTTAACTTGCCCAGTTGTTCAATAGACTTTTAGTTTGTTTAGAATATTCTTACAATTTTAAATTATTTTAAACCCTATGAATGGATTTTATTGTATTCTACCCTGACATCCTTGGAAGTAGGATAAGATTAAAATATTCAGATGGATGGATGGATGGGGTAGCCTCTTGCCAACTGTTGTAGTGGAGGACGCTCTACCATTATGAGTACTGAAGAAAGATGCAATAACTTTTATACACAGAATGGAAAGATATGCCACCTTGTTTTTTTGCTACAGGAAGCAAAGTCTCTTGGTCCTGTGTACAGCACTTATAAGCATTTCAAACCTGTTATATAGAGCCGCTTGGAAGCTGAAGCAGCCTTTTTGATCTGCAATGAGTTTCCTCTCATTAGCTTCCTAACTAATTTGATAGCCACTTCCTTGTGGATTAAAGCCAAGTTACTGCCATCCAAGCCTTCAAACCCTCCAAGATAAATTATTGAAATGCTAGTCCTACTCAGCTGTTCATTAATTGGTCCCAGTCTAACTCACCTTAACTCTGGGGCAATTTCATAAATAAAGACATTGACTGACTGATTGATGTTACTAACATGTTTACACCGTGCAAAGGAGAGTGAGGTCTTGTGTCTTCACTTGATCCACCCTTTCCCATCCCCATGAGTTCGGAAGTTTGAACCAGAACTTGGAAAACTACAACTCTAGAATACCACAGTAATATGGCTAGTGATTTAATCCTTGATTTCTTTTCTCAGGATATCTTAGGAACTGAGAAGAATGTACTAGAGCAGTGGTCTTTCAGGTCCCATCCAGCATGGCCAACAGTTGGGAAATCTGGGAGTTGAAGTTCCAAATACAGTGGTACCTCTACTTA
>CM034701.1:241350677-241362740 GCA_020142125.1 Phrynosoma platyrhinos | reverse complement strand
ATTTGCACTATTTCTGGCAGTCTGCAACCCCCTGTAGTCTTTAGTTCCTCTTCTCAGGATACCCTGGGAACTGTAGCCCATTTATTCTCAAGTGTGGGGAACTGTAGTTTTTAAGAGTAGCACCATATAACACTCTGTAACATAAAATTCTAAACACATCATTAAACCTCAGATCCCATGATTCCATAGGCTGGTACTGTAACAGTTGAAGTCTGATACATCTGTGTAGTCCAGATTATAGATGTGAAGAATACTAAAATTTTGTTCTCTTTAACAAGAAAGAATAAATGAAATGGGCAACTGCTGCAAGGTTTTAAATCATTTGGGTCTTTTTCTTCAAAAACTTTTTCTCTCTCAAAAATGTGTTTCTTTGTGCAAAAATGTTGCCTTTGCAAAACTTGGAATCAACTAGTTGATGTAGTTAAATTATTTATTTGGTAGGAGTTTCAATTGATTTCCCCTAAAATGGTAGATATTTCCAGGTTACACTGAAGATTTTAAAAAAACATGCTTCAGCGGATGGGTTCATTAGAATTTTATATTTATAGTCTTCTCCTTTAAAATTCAATAAACCAGGAAGGCTTGTTTCCACAGGAGAAGAAGGTTGAGGATTCGAAGAAAAGCATCACATGGATGTATGGTTGTTATGTGAGCATGTGCCTTCAAGTTACCTGTCAACATATGGCAATCCCATGAATTTCATAGGATTTTCTTAGGCACTGAATACTCAAGAGGTGGTTTTGAGATATATCGTACAGCTCCTGGTCTTCCTTGGTGACCTCCCATCTATGTTCTAACCAGAGCTGACCCTGCTTAGCTTCCAAGATCAGGTGGGATTTGGTGCCTTTAGGGTATTTAAGCCCCAGTCCTGTTGTTAGAAACATTCAAAAAAGAAGGATAATTTTCTGGAGCCCAGGCAATAGCAGCAGAGGAAACAATAATCAAAGAATAGAAAATTAGAAAAAAGTGAGTCTTGGTATGGCATGGGATGGAGAAATTATTTGGTTGAAGACCAAGACCCTCATGCAGAATGTCAGGACATCTAGTTCTGAAAGGCATATATGGAAGAAAAGTACTTTGAGTCTTTCTGGGAAGTGGAGGGTATTGTGATCCTCTTTATTATCTTCTCCTCTATTGATTATATTAGAGGGCCAGCATGTTGTAGTGGTTTGATCTTAGGATTAGGACCCTGGAGAACAGGGTTTGATTCCCTGCTCAGCCATGGAAACTCACTGCATGACCATAGGCAAGTCACACACCCTTAGCCTCAGAAAACCCATTGATATGGGTGACCATAAGTCAGAAATTACTTGAAAGCACACAGCAACAACAACAGCAGCAGCAGCAACAACAACAACAACTGATTATATTCTGCATTGGTTTGTATTTTATATTATTATATAATACACAATGCTGTGTAATGTGATGAACAAAAATGGGTAAGCCATCATGGTCTAGTGGTTTGAGCATTGGACTTTTCCAAGGTCTTTCACACAAAAATTTGTTACAAAAATCCACAAAGAATGTGTTTGTGTTGCAAACACTGATATTTTTTCACATCTGAATTTTTGAGAAAGGCCCAACTTACCAAAAGAAGAAATCAAAACCGTCCATCAAAAATTGTAAAAGTATGCTGCTTTAGTTTTAGTTTAGTTTAACTTTACACACACACACTTCTTCTTCTTCTTCTTCTTCTTATTATTATTATTATTATCATCATCATCATTATTATTATGTTTATTTATATCCTGCCATCCTTCCAGTACAGGGACTCAAGGTGGCTAACAAATCTAAAACAGTATGTATGTGCACACAACATATATTCATGCATAAGTCTAAACATTTTAGTCAAAAGTTGACACAAAAAATCTGGGTTAAGATATTGATGGGTCAGTAGAAGTAGTGTACTACTTAACCAGGATATATATATCCTTCTCTGAGTAGAGTAGTATAAGCCAAGACCTTAGTCCATCCTGAGAGAACCTAAATGAAGCACCAATTCCTTCTCCTCTCTCCACTAGCATGGCACTGGCCTTTTTAAATGCCTGGTTTGGAAAATGATGATGGTGGCATGAAAAGAGAATAGATATATGTGTGTTTTCTTAGCCCTGCCTGCACCTGGTCAACTCCCCCACACATCACACAGGCACCATTTATTTACTGTAGTTCCCTCCTCATCCACCCAGTCTTTTTAGGTAAAGATAAGGAGTTATGCCTGCTGGAATTTTATAAATTATTTGGCATCATTTTCTTTGCTTTGCCTTTACATCCTTTGATACATGCCCCTCACTTTTACCCTAAGGTTATCCATGGGTCATATCCAAATCCATAATTTTGGCTCCAAAACCTGCCTTGACATGAGATCAACTTATACATGAGTATATACAGTGTACTTTCACAGTGGGCCCTTGGTATCTGCTGGGGTTTTGGTTCCAGGACCCTCTGTGGATGCCAAAATCAATGAATGCTCAAATCTCATTAAATACAGTGGTGTGAGCTTTATAGTGAGCCGTATATAAATTGGTTTGCTTTTTTGAATTTATATAATTTAATATTTTCAAGTTGTGGATGGTTGAATCCATGGATAAAGTATTCATGAATACAGAGGGTCAAATTATTTTTACTATTTTATTTTCTTCTGAAATTATTTTTAATGCTGGTGTTCAATTAGATTGTCTGTATCAAAACTAATAAATAACTTAGAAATCTCTCATACCTCTCATACTCTCACCTATGGTGCAGTGGAAAAAAATCTTAGAATTAATTGATCCTCTTTACGAAAATGAAATAAGTGAAGATTTGCATCCCTAGGCCAGATTCAGAGAACTTTCACCAATGTTATCTTGCCATATTGACAGTCTTTTATAATCGTGCTTCTCTTTCCATTTTTCTCCTCCTCATCTCAGTCCAACTGGATCACATGACAAACATCTCAGACGTCTGACTCATAGTTAACAGGATACAACACACATGAGTAATGAATACTCCAATAGAGTTTCTACATGTGACAGCCTCTGGCAGACATATAATGGGGCGCTATTTCTCTTGTCATTTCAGTTTGTCTAATCTGGTACTGTGCTGTCATCTCCTTTTCTCTGGCTGCTTATGAGAACTGTAGTTTATTGTGGCACCAGAGCTCTCTGAGAATGAAGGCTAAATGTCTCACAAAACTACAGTTTCCAGAATTCCACAGCATTGAGCCATGGCAATTAAAGCGGTGTCAACCTAGATTATCTGTGCAGTGTGGATGCAGCCTCTGGTGAAACTAAATAATTAGAATACAAAGTGGATTGTATTTTTTCACAGCACCAACTTCAGGCCCAAGACTGCAGATACAGAACAATCTTTGCCAATAAGTTTACCTGCCTATCGCTCTATTTATCATTTGCTAAGATTTGCTTTCTTGTTCTTTCAACCAATATCTTGTACAGCCTGGCCTGATCTTTTACTGATTTTTACTGAAATTTCAATTTTATTATTGTTCTTAATTTTATGTTGCATTTTATTTTAGTTTAGCTTGGACAAAAGTTTTAGAAAAGCACAGTATCAAAAGAAAGAATTAGTCAGGTGATGGGATATGCATGTGTGTATCCCATGCCTACTTTCTTATTATGTGTACTTATAATTTCAAAAGTGTGTGACCTAAGGGGCTATCAGACTCTGAAACCTCTCAAAAGGATATGTCCAATAAAGCAGCAAATTCTGCTTCCTGTGTTGCCATGTTTTGAACTTTCACAAAGCACCTACAAAATGTCAAATGGCTGACAAAAAAACAAATATCAGAAAGTTACCAGGAAAAAAAGGAGAAAATATTAACTAGAAAAAAAAGAGGAAAATATTGACTTTATACTGCTTTTTGAACTACAGGTTGAGTCTCCCTTATCCAAAATCTGAAATATTTCAAAATCCAAAACTGTCCACAAGGGTGGCTTAGTGATACCTTTGCTTTCTGATGATTCGGCGTACACAAACTTTGTTTCATCCACAAAAATATTTTACAATATTGTATATAAAACTACCTTCAGGCTCTTTGTCTGAGGTATATTTGAAACATAAATACATTTTGTGTTAGACTTGATCTCATCTTCAAGATATCTCATTATTTATATGTAAATATTCTAAAATCTGAACAACACCAAAATCCAAAATTCTTATGGTCCCAAGTATTTCAGATAAGGGAGACGCAACCTGTATTGATGGCTTCATACAAAATTGAAGCAGACAGAATTGAAGGGGTGAGGTTTGTATGTGCAATTGCAATTATTCTACCATGGGTGCTTAAAATGTGGGTAAATGAGAAGTCCTAACCAGTGTCAGATTCCTAAAGATGAGCTTTAATGGTCACACCATATTCTGTTGTAGTTCAAAGGAGATCATCCAAAAGGAACATAAGGTAATGCTCATGAATGGGGCTCTGGTAATGTGAGAAGACCTGGAAGCAGGCCACCATAAAAATATTTCATCTGATGCAATGCTGTCACGATTAAAAAACCATTACACAGCTCACACACAACAACACAACAGGGATGTCCAGCCGTTTAAAGCACACTGTATATATAAGCCTCATTTCCCATGTGTCCTTCCCAGATAATAAATACTTTCCCCCTCGGCTTAAAAAGCCTGCCTCGGTGAAGAAAAGGAGTTAATTTAAGGCTCATTAGTTTATTTTTAGTTGCTCAAGATCTGAAGGATTTGAAAACATTTCCCTTTTCTAATAGGACATGCCTTCCTGTGCACCAAGGCTGTCCATTGACCTCACTCCCTGCTGGAAGGTGCCACTGATCCATGACAGAAATCCTGTGAGGGCTTTGAAAGTTAAATAGGAACCAGAAGAAAGTATTATCATGCTTAGCTGATTATGACATTGGAAGCAAAGTTCAACTGTGACTTTTCAGGGGAGGAAGGCGTAGGGCCTCAAACAAACAAGCATTTCCTGTGTTTGCCTGGAAGAAACCAATCGTCCCACTCTTGGTCTACAGTGCAAACTACTGCTAATTTGCCAGTAGCTAGGAGGGATTTCTGTTCTTCACTGGGGCTCTGGGGCAACTGTTTTGTTTTAAATAGAAATTTAGCCATGAACATACAGCCTTTTTAAAAAATGAAAGAAAGTCAAGCCATAATTGAAGTGCATTAATGGTAATTACGTCTTTCTTTCACTCATCATTCTGTCAGAGAAATCCATTATCCCGCCATCTCGATGCTTCCACAAAATTGCTCTTCCCTGTAGATGTTAAGAGACTTGAGGAAATCACAGCTTTGTTCTATAAAATGTCCCTTAATGCTTGCCCAGTCTCTCTGTATTTCTTTTTTTTTTTTCCTTTCAGGAAACAACAGCCCATACTGATAAAATGTATAAAGCAGTTTGGGGCTCTGATCAGAAATGGGAGCACGAAATGGAGAAATGTTCTGAAATTTTAGCCGCCTCAGTTACCGGCAAAATTGGAGTCGACCAAGACATTTTGCTTAGTCCGAGGGGAATCATATGGCCCTTTAGATTTAGAGATGGAAAGAATGCTCACAATTACTTGTTCTTGGGTTGAAAAGGGAGTTTTCTGACAGTCGGAAAGACTAGTTAGGAAGGCAAGCAAGAACTTTGACCAATTTTCTCCTGGTATTTGAACATCTCAAAGTGGATTTGTGGAGGAATTATCTGCAAAGAAAAACATAAACCTTAAAAAAACAAAACAGAAAAAAAACTTTATTTTATAATAACAATGATGATGATAATTGTTTTCTGCATAGAAAACAGTTTTTGTGCAACCTCCCCCTCCCATGTTTTTTCTCTCTCCACCTAATAGTTCCTCTGCAACAATTCAGAACATTATAAGAATACAACAGAGAAATATTTATTTTCTCCCTCAGTATGGAAAATACTGCCATAATTATTCTTTCATTTATACAATTATAAAATAATCAAGGATTTACATCTCTACTCCACATATGGTTAGGTGGTCAACTATGCTAGTCTAAGGTAGCATAGCCAGTGGTGATGAATTCTGCAGCCCCAAAACATCTGAAAGGCTGCACAATTTGCACCCTAATCTATAGCAATAAGTCAAGGCCAGGTGGCATCTCTTATTCCATTACATGTAGACAAATTGTGAACCAGCAGTTGAATTTTGTTTCAGCACTGGCAAGGGGATGGTTTCAGCACTGGCAAGGGCAGCAGACTACATCTAGAGTTCTAGGACAAGTCTTCTCTCGTACGCAGCTTTAACAGAGGAGGATGTAAATGGGTTTCAGGAGAAACAATTCTGGGGCTGCCATCTAAGGCAGCTGTCTCACACTGCCTAATGGGTAGAGTTGCAAAGATTTTGCCTTTTTCTTGAATCATGAAACAAGGATGCATTACCAGAAAGGTTTGAAGGCATATGATGCAGCAAACTTGTCAAAACTAAATAGGTTCAGGGTTTTATCATTGCATAGATAGAGATCTGCTGGGTAAGCCAATGTCTTGTTATATGTGTGTGCCTTCAATTCATTTTCCATTTATAGCAACCTTAAGGTGAACCTATCATTTTTATTTTTATTTTTTTGCAAGGTTGGTTCAGAGGGGGTTTGTGTTTGCCTTCCTCTGAGGCTGAAAGAATGTGACTTGTCTGAAGTAACCCAGATGGTTTCCATGGTCAAGCAGGAATTTCAACCCTGGTTTTCAGAATTGTACCCAGTACTCAAACTGGCTCTCCAATTCTGATGCCTCAGATTCTGTCATGGAAGAAAGACATGATATAAATGTAAGAAATTAATATGGGTCTTATCTCATTTACCTGCAGTCTTATTAGGGCTTATTCCAAACCTGCAGTCACATTAGGGCAAGAGAAAAAATATGCAGGAGTGAAAGGAGATGAAAGAAAACAAATATTAAAATAAAAATGAGCAATATGATGAGTCCAGTTTATATGAAAAAGGGAAGGTTTCCAGACCAAAAAAAAATGAAGAAAGTGTCAAAAGTATAGTGTGAAATTCATGCACGGAATGGGAGGTGGTAATCTTGTTCCCATAAAGAAGGGCTAAGCACAGGGAAGATGGAAACTCAGATGCCCTGAGGATTTGATTGAAGGGAAGAATATCAATTCTTATGATGAGAAATAAAATAAAGAAAGAAATCTTGCTTGCAAGTGGATATATGAACACAGAAATGGCAGAGAACCCTGTGCTGATTCAGCTTAGTGTATTTGAGAGCATCAGCAAATACTCCTCTCACCTCAGATAGGTATGCTATGCATTTTAAAATGTACTCATGAGTGATTTGGGAAGTCTTATAGGGTCTTATCGCATTCACCCATAGCTGACCATCTGCAGCCTGTCTGCAGACCATCTGCAACCCAGCATTCTCTGGTGGATTTTCATTGATGGGATTTTCCCATCTTTGAAAAGCTGCAGGATAAGCGTGAGTTGCAGACAGGCTGCAGACTGGTGACCATGGGTAAATGAGATAAGACCCGCTTTTGGCACTTAAACACACATGTATCCTGTTGGGAGAAAGACGGCATGCAGTGTGTGTGATAATCTCCATTGATAGTTTAGGCATGTTTTTAACTTTTGTATGATGCAAATTACTTTAGCTCTGTTTCTTTAAACTTTTTGTAAGCCACCTTGAGTCCTGTACTTTGTCATTAATTCAGTTTTGGAATACCTGAAATATAACTAAGTTATGTGACAGTTACAATAAGAGGAGGGATAACATAATTCCTTTTTGCAACATAACTACAATTGCTTTACTTGCTTTTATAGATATAGGAAATGTGAACTCAGTACTCATGTGTGCTTTGTATTACAGCAGGCAAGTAGTTCAAGCCATTCAGCATTTTTTTTAAAAAAAATCTTAAAACTAGTTACAATTATAATTCCAAAGCTATCAAAAAGTAATTATCACCACCGTTACAATAAAAAAAACTGCTTCTCTGAAAGTAACTACAGTGATAACTAACTTCTTGTGTGTGGCCTGGAATTACTGTAACTAACCCATTGTTACAGTGGATATTAATGAATATTAGTTACTGTAACAATGGATTAGTTACTGTTAGTTACAGTTATAGTTGAATTTAGTTACAGAAGTTACCCACTATAACAAATGATTTTTAAAGATAACTTTCCAAACTCTGGTCTAGTTATTTTGAGATTAGTGGGCAGGTCAGAAGGAAGCATTGAGATATGGCTCTGAAGCTGCACTGCTGTAGTGATTTCTGGAACAGAACTGTATGGTACATCCTGAACACTATGAATTCTGATTTTGCAAATCTGTCCAATGTTAGAAACTCATCAGAACCATTTTTTCTCCTGATTGAGAAAAGAACAATTGGCAAAAGGCTATAACTGCAATCCAGTTAAGATCAATTGAATTCTTTATTATTTTTACTACCTCTCTTCATCTGCCTCTTCTTTATATGACTTATTCTGCCATCTCAAAAACACTATTATGTTGTGGCTGGACATTATCCATGAGTAGGTCCTAGATGAGACGTCCTCTGTTGACTCTTTCTTTTTGTTTATGAATTGCCTGTTTCTTTCCCCATCCTCTGCAAATCCTAGAGGAAGCAAGATTCTTCCCACAGTCACCCACACACCTTCTGTCTCTATTCTTAAAAAAAATAAAATAACAGTAACAGCTCAGCTTATTGCAGAGAGTGAGTCCAGCTGAAGCAAAAAGGATTTAATGAAGTTAAAACTAAAGCAGAGAATTTTCACTTTAGAGAAGAGATTCAGAGGTTCCAGAGGCCGTGTTTACTCTTGGGTACATTCAAGAGAACCAGAAAGCTTTTTTCCTCCCTTTTATTTTCTGTCATCTTTTCAAACAACTTATGAATGTTATAGCAAAGCTATCAAAACAAGATATTCAGACTTTTTCTTTCTTGTCTCTTTTGAAGCAAGCATCACTTATGTTTGGTTCAGATACAACACGTAACTCTCATTTGATGCCATATGGATGAGCCTGGACCATAACCCTTGGTGATCACTTGCTCCCTCCTCTGTCTCTTCTCCATCCTCAGAGATCCCAGTTGGCATACTGTCTTGTGACCAGAGGCACCAGTAAGTCTCCATTGTCTGTTCCCACATAACTGTTGTTGCTGTTGTTTTATTTATTTATATCCCACCATCCTCCCAGTACAGGGACTCAAGGTGGCTAACAAATTTTAAAATAGTTCAAGTTAAAAACAGTACAAAACCATAAAAATACAATTAAACAATTTCAAAAAGTTAAAGCATTGGCTGTTCAGATTTAAAATGTAAAAACTCTTACAGAACTCTTATGGCACCTATGTCAGCGTGAAAAAGCCTGACGGCCACTGAAATGAAAACAGGGATGGAGCCAGCCTGACCTCTCTAGGAAGGGAGTTCCAGAGCCTGGGAGCAGCCACCAAGAAGGCCTTCTCTCTTGTTCTCACCAAATGCACCTGAGTGGGTGGTGGGAAAGAGAGAAAGGCCTCTCCAGATGATCTGAACACTCTGGTGGGCTCATAAGGGGAGATACGGTCCTTTAAATAGCCTGGATCCAAGCCGTATGGTGTTTTATAGATCAAAACAAGCACTTTAAATTGTGCCCAGAAATGGACTGGCAACCAATGGAGTTGTTGCAGCAACAGAGTTGTATGATCCCTGTAGCCAACTCCAGTTAACAACTTAATTGCAGCTCTTTGGGCCAACTGAAGTTTCTGAGCACTTTTCAAAGGCAGCCCCATGTAGAGTGGATTACAATAATCCAAATGGGATGTAACCAAAGCATGTACCACCATTGTTGCTATGTGCCTTGGAGTCATTTCTGACTTATGTCAACCCTAAGATAAACCTATCATTGGGTTTTCTTGGCATATTTCTTCAGAGGGGTTGCCATTGTCATCCTATGGGGCTGAGAGAGTGTGACTAGCCCAAGGTCAACCAGTGGATTTCCATGGCCAAGCTGGGATTCAAACCCTGGTCTCCAGAGTCATAGTCTAACACTCAAACCACTATACCACACTCTCATTCCCACATAATTACCATGGCTCAAGGGGCTCCATTTAGTTTGAAAACGTTAGTCGGAAAGATTAACAAGCTATGACAAAATGCATTTGTAATTCACACAGACATCAATTAAAATCCATAAGAAATATCAGACTGGAGAAAGTGTGACTCACTACCATAAATGTCCGCTTGGCTATTTTTGTGGCTCTCAAGTTTCTCTGAAGATGCCAGCCACAGATGCTGGCGAAATGTCAGAAAGAAACTCTTCTAGAACATGGCCACACAGCCTGAAAAACCCACAAAAAAACTATCTCAAGATTCCCTTTTTGCCCCCAATGCCCCTTTGCTTCTGGGAGGACAGATTTCCATGTTTTTGGCCCTCCCCATAGGCTGGGGAAAACCTTTTGAAAAATAATCCCTGTCCTGTGCCTAAAATGGAATAGGAAGGGCCAAAACTGAAACTGCCTCCATGCCCAGGGATCATGGGAAGTATTTAGTGGCCAAAAATAGGGAATCAAATGGAGCCCTCTAAACCTGAAATTTGCCCACCCTTTACACTGGCCAGCCCCCCCCCTTGAACTCTTGTTTCTTTCCTTAGTCGATTATGGGCCTATACAGACTGCCAGAAATAATCCAACTTGAGACCACTTTAACTGTCCTAGGTCAGTGCTAAGGAATCATGGGAACCGTAGTTTATTGTGGCACCAGAGCTCTCTGACAGAGTGGCCTCAATGTCACAGAAAAAACTACAATTACTATGATTCCCTAGCACTGAGCCAGGGCCATTAAAGTGGACTCAAGATGAATTATTTCTGGCAGTCTGTATAGGCCCTATATCAGTGTCACATTGCATAAACATGTTGAAAACCCTGAATCCTTACAAGAAGTAATGCAAAACCTAAAGTTAAGCATCCTTCCCTTTTGTTAACCAGAAAAAGACAAGTACTCTCCCTTTGCTCACCTGTATAAGAATTCAATAAACACCCAATAGAATATGGGTTGAAAACTTGCTAAACTCCAGCCAAGCCAGGGCTTCTTTTCCTTTATATCTGGCATAATTTACAATTGCTACTAAACAGAATACAGTGGGCTCTTGGTATTCACTGGGGTTTGATTCCAGGACACCTCCGCCCCATGGATACCAAAATCCATGGATGCTCAAGTCCCATTAAATACAGTGGATAGTAAAATGGTCTCCCTTATATAAAATGGCAAATCCAGGTTTGATTTTTTGAATTTATACATTTTTTTTAATATTTTCAAGCCATGGATGCTTGAATCCATGGATATAGTATCTGTGGATATGATGGGGCAACTTTAGGCCTAAAATGCCATGGAAAATGAGTAAACTGCATAGTTAGAGAACACTGTCAGATTTCAACAACAAAATATTCTCTCTGGTATAACAATTTGGAAAACAAAGGTGGCTAGCAGCTTCCATGTGGGTGTCCAGCGTCACAGTGATTCCATTTTCAGTCTGTGTTTGAACTTCAAAAGAACTGTCCAAGGTACTGAAATCTATAGGTTCTAATCCTCGGATAGCTTCTTCAAAGTTCAGATTAAAACTTGGAGCTAATTCACAGCCCCAATGACAGGGAGCCACCAGCACACACTGCTGGAAGCCATGCATTCTGAGACCTACAGGAAAAAAGAGATGCCACCTCAAAATTAGGAAGAACTTACTAACAATAAGAACTGTTCAACAGTGGAACACACTCACTCAGAGTGTGGTGGACTCTCCTTCTTTGGAGGCATTTAAGTAAAGGCTAGATGGCCATCTGTAGACAGTGTTATTATTATGTCTTCCTGCATGGCAGGGTGTTGGACTGGATGGCCCTTGTGGTCTCTTCCACCTCTATGATTCTATAATGCACACACTTTTTCCTTTGGCTATAATAGTCTTAAACCCAATGAATTGAATCTGACATGGGTATCTTATAGGAGAGTGAGCTTCTTCAGATGCAGTAATCCTGGCTGGCTTCTCCTCTCACCGTTAGGTGTTGATTCTTGTTCCTCTGAATGTGTTACTTTTTAAGGGGATCTCACAAAAGGTCTTACTGGCTAGGCTGTCCAGGGAATTTGGGGAGCAATAGTGATCCTGTTGAATGCCAGTGATCCTGT
>CM034701.1:241309831-241336645 GCA_020142125.1 Phrynosoma platyrhinos | reverse complement strand
TTCACCTCTGGAATAGGTTTTGAGAAACATGGCAGGCTTCAGACAAAGGAGAATTGCCATCTCCCCCCAGTTCTCCTGACATAGCGATGTTACTTTGAGGTGATGAAATGAGGGCATTGTCCCCAAACTTGATACTGCCCTTAATGATTTTTTCTGCAATCTGCAGATTTCTAGCATTGGAGAAAGTGAGACAATGAAAATTGTTCACACCTTGAACTGTTGAATTTGTTGTGTTCACACTCCCTTTGCTAACTTTGCTGCCTTTTTTTTTTTTTTTGATGCCTATTAAGTAACTGCTATGCTAGAAATTTCAGGTATAAAGAAAAATTTCATTGGGGGAGGAGTATTCATATGTGGGGGACAATGTCCTCATTTTGTCCACACCATATAGCTACACCTCTGTCCTGATGGGAGCAATCCCATCAACAGAAAATTAGATCTTGGCCTAAATATGGGCAATACAATACACCTGTCTCAGAATATTCAGTGGCTTTGCATTGCATTGTGTGTGTGTGTTTTTTTTCTTTTTTCTGTAGAGCAATAACAACAAAAATGTCATTCTAACACTCATGCCGAGCTGGCTAGCACTGACTCAAAGAACAACTCAATCTGTTCCCAGCCAGAACAAAATGTTCATAGAATCCGGCTGATTAAAAATTGTGTGTACTGTTAACACAACAGCACACATTGCTCAAAACAAATGTTTCTTTTCCATACTTGCTTAGAAAAATTTTATTCTTTGTGCAAAAATGGTAGCTCATTATTACATATTATGTAACTTGTCTAGCGTACTTGTTAGTGAAAGTACTGCTTTGTTGTTCTTACCATATTTTATCTTTGTATAGGATCAACTTCCAGCCTGCTTTTTCTGTCATCCAACTGTCCTGTCAGAATGTGTGTGGTATGGGGTCTTGTTTATTCATAGGCATCCCATGATAAATCCTTCCTTCATATAGGAAGCATATATGATATTGTCCAGGATAAAAGTCTTTGAGACTAGCCTTTTCCCTTGACATGTTAGCTTAGTACAAGAAGAGAGGGCCAGGTATAGAGGGGCATTCCAACAATTTGTCCACGTGTGGATTCTGAGATGTGATACTTGGATGAGAAAATATTGCTGCTACGACTGAGTTAATGTTTCCAGAACACAAAAATAGGAAAGATGGTAGCACACACAAAAACAAGGAAATACTACGAAGTCTGAAAGTAAGTTGAATCCACATTCAGACACCCTTATATCCCATTTGTTCCACATTAATCATGGCCAAGCCAAGGATCTTTCAATGGGTATTACCTGAGTAGACATCACCACCCCAGATCTACTTTGTATAATCTCTCAAATCTTTGGATGATATTTAGGGTCACTTGGGAGGCTCTGCTGGGGGTAGGAGGAGGAATTCGATTAAGCAATGGTCTCCAGTCTGCTAGAGAAACCCACTGGTTCTGTTCTAAATATCACTAACTAATTGTGAATCCAACCCTGTTTGCTCATGATGAAGTTATGAAAGGGGAGTGTGTTTAATTAGTTCAGACCATCTCTCTCTCTCTCTATTTTTTTAAAAAAAATCTCAAAGTGATTTACAAGAGGAATTTTTTTAAAAAATACAATTGGTACCTAATATGTACTATTGACTCCTTCATTAACCTTTTTTTTGGAACTCATTGTCTTTCTTCAGTCTTACTCCAACTTAGAAATCTAAGTGTTTTTAAAAGCACAATCTTATAAATGTCTAAAGTTCTATGGAACTTTGAGAGGCTTCCTTTATAGTAGACTTGTAAGAAGCTGTAAATGTTGTGGTTAACAGCATGTCTACAGTATTGTTCTTGTATAAAAATAAAATTTTATAAGATATTTCTGTCAACCCGCCCCCCCAAAAAATATGGAAACTTAGGTACATCCAGCCCTCCATATTAATTAATTTTTATCCACGGATTCCACCAACCACAGCTTGAATTTTTTTAAAAAAGCCCAAAATTCAAACTTTGATTTTACCATTTTATATAAGGGACATCATTCTATTCTGTCACTGTATATCAGGAACATTTTGGTATCCATGGGGGTTTGAGGAACCAAACCCCAGTGGATACCAAGGGCCCACTGTATTGGCAATGTCACAGTAAAATGTAAAGATAGATTCTTTATTTTCATATGCAATTGCAGTGATCAAATCATGCTGATCAAAGGAAAAAACTCACATTTCTTTGCAGAATTGGATAGTATTCCACATGGTCATTAAGGGAAGGTGTGTTTGTCAGGGTGAAGAGGAGTGGCAAAATTGAAATTGGTCATTTTATTAAGCCAGTCTGGTGAGATTTTAGCACAGCTTGGAAAAGTTGGATCACACAATCTCTCAGCTAGCATGGCCATGGGCATTCTAGGAAATATCATCCAAAAAAAGGAAATTTTTCAGGCTGTAGATTTCAACTACTTTGCCCTCACACAGTTTCAAGAGTATTTTCACAACCATGAGCATTAGAAACCTACCTTTCAGCAGACACTGTTCACATACAGAAACAAACATATTTTCACAGCCATGTGAACTAAGAGCCTACCATTTGTTAAGACAATTGAAATAGAACAATATTTGGGAAGCTGAATTCTGTGTAGCCAGGGCTATGTTGAGTTTTCTTTGTGAAGTGCATGTACACAGCTCTTTCAATCTCCTTTTGCTAAAGCTGTAACTCATTCCTTGATTGGTTTGTCTGTTAATACAGGGGTGAGAATTGTACAATCCTCCAGACTGCAACTCCCATCAGCCCTAACCTGCACAACTAATAGCGAGGAATGTTGGAAACCACAGTTCAGCAACATCTGGAAGGTTGAACAATCCCCACCCCATGTTAACAGGTCTTTTCTCTAAAAGAAAGGTGGCTAAGGATGCCTTAGCATCACATACCAGAAACAGACACAATGACACAAATGTCCTTAACCAACTATTTTTAATGTGTGTGAGCAGCACCAACATGCAAGAAATATATTATGTACAAAAGCTGAACTTTGCTCCCAGTTCCACCAAAAATGGATGGAAACATGACCCAAACTTTAGGAAGCAGTGACTCAATTTGTAAAAAAGAGAGGAAGAGAAGCTAGGATGTTGATGGTGATTTAATGCTGCAAAGGCATGTGCAGTTGTCTTATCTGGAGCTACAGTTCAAAATATTCCAAGTAGAGGAAATGAAGTGATAATATTCCCCCATGCCCTTCAGCAGGAAAGCAAGCAGGAAAATGGAGAACAGGACATTGAAACAACCTATTTCCAAGTCAGTGTTACAAATTGTCCTAAAGATGCTGTCTAGTGAGCTGGCCCAGATGTTCACACTATTGTTGTGTTTTCAAGTCATTTTCTGACCTATGGCAACCCTAACATCTATCTTTGGGTTTTCTTGGCAGAATTTGTTCAAAGGGCATTAGGCCTTACCTTCATCTGAGGCTGAGATTGTGTGACTTACCCAAAGTCACCCAGTGGGTTTCCATGTCCAAGCAGGGATTCAAACCCTAATCTCCAGATTACGACATGCAAACTACTACAGCACATGTCACTTTAATTCAGGATTACCAGTATGACTGTTGGGGAAAACAAAGTGAGATATGTTATAATTTTTATTTGTTAAAGCAACATAAAATACCACAGTTGTACCACAGTTCACTAGAACCTCTGCCCCAGGTTTCCTTTCAGATGCATCCCAAAAAATGAATCCCACAGTTCTTAAGGATTGCTGCTGTCAATGATGAAGAAAAAGGATGCAAAGGAGTCCCCAAGAGACCCATTGATGAAACCAATGTATTGTGTAATTGACACAATTATGTTTAACGGTATACTATAAACCCAGGAGACCAAATAGTAAGGGGGAAAGTTATCTTCTTCTTCTTCCATCTACTATAGGAAATCCTTACAACAGGAAGGTGATCAAACAGCAAGGGTATGCATATACCCTTAGTAGGCATACCCTACTAAAGGCAGCAGATCTTGTCCGATCTTAGAAGCTAAGCAGGATCAGCACCAGTTAGTACTTGGACAGGAGACCACCAAGGAATACCAGGTGCTGTAACTGACAAAACCACCTCTGGATAGTCCTTGCCTAAGAAAACCCTGTGAAATTCATGGGGTTGCTATGCGTTGGTAGGTGACATGAAGGCATGTGTGCACATACACACACATACACACAGACAAAAGCTTGCAAAAACTGCATGGTGGTTTCTTTGTTTATTTATTTAAGAGATTTTTATCCCAGCATTCTCCCAAAATGGGATTTGTTTGTTTGTTTTGAAGCTGGACCTGTTTCTATATACCCAAGTGTTAAATTTCAACAGGCACCTAACAGATTACCAAGCCAAAATTACCACTACAAGTTACTGAATTTTCCATTCTTTCAGACATCTAATGTAACGGCCTTTGCAGACTGCCAAAAATAATGTAGCTTGAGGCCACTTTAACTGTCCTGGCTCAGTGCTAAGGAATCATGGGAATAGTAATAGTAAATTTTTTTCTGGGACATTGAGTCTTCTCTGCCAGAGAGCTCTGGTGCCACAATAAACTACTGTTCCCATGATTCTTTAACACTGAACCAGGACAGTTAAAGTGGCCTCAAGCTTCACAAGGAGGCAGGAATCCCCATGTGTTCACTTATTTACTAGCAAACCCCCCAGATTTATCTGAGTTTAAAGTCTTTAACTACACCATACCAGAGTCCTCCCCCCACACACACACTTTTCCTTTTTGGTGGCCTTTCTCTTACTTTTTATCCACTGCAGTAATCATTTAGCCCAGGGGTAGGCAACCTTTCCCCTTTAAGGGCCGAGGGACTTCAGCTCCCAGAATCCCAGGAGCTATTGGCCAACATGGGACTATTGGCCAACATGGCTGAGGCTTCTGGGAGCTGAAGTCCCTCAGCCCTTAAAGGGGAAAGGTTGTCTACCCCTGATTTAGCCTATGCAAGATTTGGTTAGATTAGAAACCCTAGCCTGGGTGCCTTGTTTCTATCCCTCTACCTTTTATCTTCTCTCCTTACCATAAAAAAGCTCCCTTTCTTTCTCTGTGGCCTTTCTCCACCTCCCTCCTACTCGCCCTTCAGCCTCTCTTACTGAGTTGCCATGTTCTATTTCCACAAATCCAGGCAGCTGTGTCTGCAAATTATTGAAATTCTTTCCTCATTATGCAAATCAGGTGGTGGATCATGAAAGGGCTAAGCAGCATACAGATACACATCCCTTTCCAATTCCCATGTTGGAAGCACTCCTTTCAAAATTGTTGCATGGATAACCCAACCGACTTTCTTTTATGTTGGATTCTTTCAGCATATTCAGCAGAAAGGATATCTCTTTGCATGGTTCACTTTACTCAATCTATTTCTATATTAAACTCCCATTCAAAGATACCACTTTATGGACATTCTGCACTCACTGTTATAGGAGTCTGATGTTTGGTTCAGCTAGCTTGCAAATCTTAATTGTTGTTCAGTGATTCTGTAGAGCCTATTTAGCTCTGGGTACGTGCAGTGGTAGTTTAACATATTTCTCATTTTTCAAGACAGATCTGTAGCTAGTTACATCATGAAAACTGAAAGGAAAAATGTGATATTTAACTAGCTGATGATGAAGGACTTTGCTTTCAGATCTGTCATTATCCAAGCTAGTTCAGTCATGAGGAATCACAAGAATGCAGTCATTCATAACAGAACTGCTCCCAGTGTTTTAACCAAAGCAGTACCAACTGGTGTCAGCCGACTGTGGGTAAGACAATAATATAACAACCATGTATGGTACTTATACTGTGCTTTTCATCTTTAAAACACTTTATAAATATATTATCATTTTAGCCTGGGAAAGCTCAGTTCCTCTAGCTCTCAAGCCCACCCAGCCAAGCATTTAATAAAATGGAATGACAAATCCCTCTGTTCAGAAAGAAGTGATGTACTTGGAAACAGGCACATCTCTTGCCTGAATCACAGAAGAAAATTTTCAGCCTTCATATGAGAATATAAAAATACAAGATTTGGGTGACTTTATCCATTTCAGGTTCAAGGGGCCCTTTCCAGCTCCCTTTCCTGCCCAGCCAGCAGCTCAGCATCAGAAAAGGCTGTTGAAGAAAAGAGGGGTGTATTAAAAATGATCTGCACTGGGTGTCAAATATACTAGGTAGACCATTGGTCTGAGGAAAACATGCATTGTCAATGAGCTGGAACTATGTGTAAGTTGCTCTGAAACAAGTTCTTCTTGAATCAGAAGTCCAATCTAGAAGCTCTGTATAGACCTTTCCCCCTTTAAGGGCTGAGGGACTTCAGCTCCCAGAAGCCTCAGCCATGTTGGCCAATAGTCCCATGCCTACCCCTGGTATAGACATTCTGGTGCATATGTGGAGTCTGATGAACATTCACCTTTCAATGGTGTCTTTTACCTCCCATTGATATGTTCCTTTATAAGGAACATGATTTTGTAACATGATTTCTGTCCATTTATAAATCATGCCATCAGAGTTTGCAAAGAGTGATAACAAAAATAGAATAGCAGGAGTATATTGCTTCCTGTTTCCCAAGTTAAAATTAACTGGAAATTAAATGACTTCTTAAATCAACTCAAGCAGGTGTTTTAAACGGGCTGCATTATTTGTCAGTGAGAACAATGCAGAAGCAGGTCTATAGTTAGATACTATTCTCACAGAGGAATGGGGTCTGTCTCAAAGGCCAAGTTCACCTTAACAAAAATAACCATCTTTGTTGTTTGGTACAGGAAATAAATATTGTGAGTTTAGTCCTCAGCTGGGATAGCATCATGCCACTGAAGTGAAAATTGCTCTGCAAAGTAACATCAACATTTTAAAATACTCTTTAG
This sequence comes from Phrynosoma platyrhinos, assembly GCA_020142125.1. Lineage (NCBI taxonomy): Eukaryota > Metazoa > Chordata > Lepidosauria > Squamata > Phrynosomatidae > Phrynosoma > Phrynosoma platyrhinos. Next base: position 241,329,816 of record CM034701.1, on the reverse strand, counting down.
TGTTCTTGAGAGTATTTTAAGCTCCTTTAGAAAATGCCATCATTTATGAGATGAGGGAAAATTCTCATTTTTGAACATGAGAAATATCAAAGACTGCAGTCCTACACAGGCTTACCTTGGCATAACTATGCAAGTTTATGTGGACATGACATAATAAACACATTACCACTTACTTTTGAATAGACATGTGATTGGTAAGATTTTCTCTGTTTATCACTAGGCATTTAAGTTTATCTCATTCTTGCGTGTATGAATAAATAATGTATCCCTCTTGGGTATGATTATGAAGGTTTCTCTCCATTTGTCAATCATAGAATCATAGAATCCTAGAGTTGGAAGAGACCATAAGGGCTATCCAGTCCAACCCCCTGCCATGCAAGAAAACAGAATCAAAGCACTCCTGATAGATTCCCCAATGATTTTTCACATGGGTCTTTTTTCACACACTGGGGAGAAAAGTGGTGTTTCCCCCCACACACCAAAAAAAAAAAAAATAGTGTATTTTTGTGCAAAATACACTTATGTGCAAAAATATTGGGTTGTTGTTGTTGTTGTTTTGCAACCCCTTTCCCCAAATGTTTTGAGCAAAAATCTAAGCTTTTCTGGAAAGGAATGTTTCATCGTTTTTTTAAAAAAAAACAACACCTTGAATTACAAAAAAACCCCACCCCAAAACCCCAAAAAACCTTGCACTATTAAACATGTTTTTGCTGGATGTCTAAAGACTTTATCAGATGAAGCTTTTAAACTGCCATAAAAGTTCAAAAATAGCACCTGTGGTGATACTTATCACTTGATACCGTCCCTCTCAATGCGGTTAGCCCACACCTTGCCTTTGATGGAAAAAAACATAAATAAGGACCTAGTCATGCTGGCAAAGTGCTAGTCCTTAGGTGTGGCAAGGTATTCCAACAGTAGTTCTGAGATTGTGTGGTCACATATTGTCCATGTCTCTTCCTCTTCTTCTTCCCTTTGCTATTCCAGAACAGCCTGTTTTTTGTTATTGTTATTTTATCTGAATGAAATTTAATGAAAATAACCAATGAAAATATGGCCATGTTATACACAGGTTTTCAACAGACACGTTTTTTAGCACGTTTCTTGAGCTGAAAACTGCATTGCAAAACTGAAAGAAATGGTTAATACACTGAGCTATTTGCAATCTGGAAGGATGACCTCAGTTCTCTGCCATGGCTGCAGAGATTCAATTGGATGCTACTTGGTTGTATCACCAGCCAGTAAATTGTGATGCTCCCAGGGCTTGATATCCCTCTTATGTGGCAGGAGCATGGAGGATTAACTTGCAGAATGTTACTCTCTGCACAACCTGATGTAGAATCATGGCCCCAGTGTCCTAGTCTGATTTAAAATGGAATTTCAAATATAGGCTGCAGAAATAACCTAGTTTGACACCACTTTAATTGCCATGGCTCCATGCTAAGAAATTCTGAGAACTGTTGTGGCACCAGAGCTCTCTGACAGAAAAGACCAAATGTCTCACAAAACTACAATTCCCAGAATTCCATAGCATTAAGCCATGGCAGTTAAAGTGCTATCAATCTGGATTATTTCTGTGGTGTAAATGCCATCCCAGTAATCAAATCCTGAAATCAGATTTGACTTCAGGCTTTCACACAGTTCTGTTATGTTCTCTGAACAAAGTGAAGCAAAACAAGAATCTGGACTAATTGATACAAATACATCTGAATCTGCCCTAGCAGATTGCTTCTTAAGCAGGAGGAGATTTACAAAGAATACAATATGGGTTGATTGCTCATATTGTTTTAGTTATCTTTCCAATTGGCTTCTTGCAGAATGACACTGACTTGCTACTGAAAGAGTGTTTGCATATTGTACAGTCTCTGAGCTTAAAAACAACACATTACAATTCATTGTGTTACCTTCATAAATATAACAAAGTTATATTTCAAAAGAAACTAATAATAGCTGCCGCTCATAAACTATAAACCAGACTAAACTGCTTACATGAGTACAAATATACATTTAGGTCCTTATATATATTGTGAACTCTACCACCAGGCTCCAAAACTGGCCAGCAGGGTTGCATAAAGACCAAGCCAATAAGGCAATTGATCAGAATGGAGACTGCAGCCAAGAAATCAGAAGATTAGGAATGGTAAGGGCAGGTATGAAAGAACTGGACAAGATTCTAAAGAGTAAAGATATAAACTGAGCATTAAAGTTAGAATCATTCAAGTCATTGTATTACCCATCACCATATATTGATGTGAGAGCTGGACAGTAAGGAAGCAGACAGAAATGAAATCAAATAATTGAAGATGTGGTGCTGGAAAAGAGTGCTGAGGATACTGTGGACAGCCAAAAAGACAATCAAATGGGTCTTAGAACAGATCAAGCCTGAAATACCCCTAGAAGCCAAGATACTCAAATTGAGGCTGTTGTACTTTACCCATATATTGAGAAGACATGGATCACTAGAAAAGACAATAATGCTAGGAAAGGTAGAGGGCAGTAGAAAGAGCAGAAGATGACACACTAGAGGGATAGACTTAGGACCTTATCCCACGCTGCTCTCAAAAGTGGCAAGAAAGCGATATGAGCATCATTGCAGTACTATAGCGCTAGTATAAATATGGCGCTAGCGCTATAATAGCGCTATGGATAAGCTAGCGCTATTGCAATGCCTGCTGAAACCGACATTCAAAAGAACCCGAATGATGCTGCATTCCGAGCGGTTTCTTGTTGGATTCTGAGCGACGTCGTGTAATCACCCGGAAAACTATAGCGCTATAGCGCCTGATTCTTAGCGGATTCTAAGCGACGTCGTGTGATCACCCGGAAAACTATAGCGCTATAGCGCCTGATTCTTAGCCGATTCTGAGCGACGTTGTGTGATCACCCGGGAATGTATAGCGCTATAGCGCCTGATTCTTAGTGGATTCTTGCTGCTTTTGGCCCCGTGGGATAAGGTCCTCAGGAAGGTCACAGACATGTGTTTTCAGGAACTGAGCAGAGCAGTGGAGGATAGGGAATCTTGAAGATGGCTCATTCACAGGGTCGCCATGAGTCAGGGACAACTCGAGGGTAGTTAACAACAGCAGCAACAACAACAATAACAAGGCATTCTGCAATTTATATTTCAGTGTTGAGAAGAAATGAGGCTCCGAAATAGGTGATTATTAGTTTAAGCCAGTTGTGGCAATGAATCTTTTTTACTTAAGTACCAGAAACCCAAACTGTTGTCAAGATGCCCTAAATACAGAGCAAGAATATGTGTCAGTTTCAAAGAATAGGAAAAGGGGAGTAGTAATGTATATAAATTCAAGAATAGATTCTAAAGAGAGATTTTCAGATCCAAACAACAACAACAACAACAACAACAACAACAATAATAATAATAATAAAATTTATTTATACCCCGCTCATTTGGATACCCAATCAGGGCGGCTTACAGATTTAAAATCACAGTTCACATAAAACATATAATACAAAAAAGAGGCATTTTGTTGGTGATGAAGTAATGCTGAAAGGAGACAAGATCTTAATGGTTGGAATATATGCACCATTGGTAAATAAAGGAAAATTTTATGAACAACTAATAAAGAAATTGGAGAGTTTGAATAATGAACAGATGATTATTATGGGAGATTGGAATGGGATGATCGATCTGCAAATTGATAGAACCTCTGGGAAAAAATTAAGATAAATCAAGGAAAACTGCCCCCCCAAAAAAAAAATTCAATCTAATGGAAAGGATATCTTTAAAAGACATTTGGAGGATATTGTATAATAATACAAAAGAATATACTTTCTGCCCCATGTTATAACTCATGGTTCGGGATAGATATGTTAATGGCCTCAACAAGTTCATGTAAAAACCCGGGCCTTAGGTTGCCTACCCCTGTATTAGACGATCCCTATTGAGAATATGGCAAAAGTTAAAGGTAAATGGGATGATAATATCCCAAAGTGGACTATAAATGAAGCCTTCTTGAAAAATGACAAAATAGTAAAGGGCAAATGGCTGACATATAATGAACTTATACAAGATGAAGGGACAGATGTGAAAATAAAAACACAAGAGGAATTACTACAGGAAGGGTACACCCTAAATTGGTTTACATATAGACAAATAAGAGAAAGATTTTTATTCGATAAGAGATACAAGAATGTAGGAATTATGAATAGGGAATTTGAAGAAATATTGATTGCAAAAGATAACTATAAAATATCAAAATTGTATAAAATGTTATTGAAAATAGAAATGGAAAAAGATTTGGTTAAGATGCATATGATCAAATGGGCACAAGACCTTGGACAAAATGTAGAAATAGATCAATGGGAAAAATGCTGGAATAAGAGAATAAAATATACTTTAAATTATGATATAAATGAAATTTTTTATAAAATGCAGTAAAATATAAATTGGCAAAAATGAGGAAAAATCAGAATAACCTGTGTTGGAAATGTGAAAAGGAAGTAGGTACTTTTTACCATATGTGGTGGAGATGCAGGGAGGCAAAAAAATATTGGACAACTAAACACAGGGAGGTAATAAAAATATTGTAAATTGAAATTCCAAAAAGTCCAAAGATGTATTTATTAGTTATAGTTAAAGAAGAAAATTTGGAAAAGGAACATGATAAATTTATTTATTTATTTTTTTACTTGATAATTGCGGCCAGAATAATTTACACAGCAAAGTGGAAATCTAAGGAAATACCCACAATTAAAGAATGGCAAATGAAACTCTGTGACCTTATGGGGACTGATAGATTAACATGTTTAATTTAAAAAAAAAAGGAATTGAGGTCTTTAGGAGAGAATGGAAGCTTTTATTGGAACATTGGTATCAGGATCAGGGAATAAATTTTGCACTAGAATTAGATTAAATTTAGGAGACCCTTAAATAATCATGATAGAATAAGGGATAGAACGCAAAGGTTGAAAAATACATGTAAAAAGTGACCTAAAGAATTTGTAAGTAATATGAGTATGATGACAAAACATTTACTATGTAAGTGAAGTCTTGGATAATGGAGAAGAGAGAAGCCATGGAAGATGAGGAAGTTCTGTTTGTTAGTATTGTTGATGTCTGTCTAGTGATGTTCTTGAATATGATTTATGTTATACATAGTAAGCTTTATGTTCTGTTTTGCTTTATATTTTTATGTTTTTGTTTGTTTTTAAAGTTTCAATAATTTTTTTTTTAAAAAAGATGCCCTAAATACCCAAAGATCTACCAGAGAATCCTAGAGTTTTCTTCCTCATCTGATTTAACTCTGAATGACCTAATCCCAAGGAAAACAAGACATGTTTACAGTATTGGCAGAATGCAAGTGTGACAGTGGACTGTTAGCCTTGATAAAACTGAATACAGATGCATGTGAACACATCATATTTGTTTGTTTGTGTTACATCTATCTCATGTCATTTATCCAAGGAGCTCTAGGTCATATACATGGTTGCCACCCTGCTCTTCCCACCCACCCTCTTAAACCTCACAGCCACCAATTTGAAAAGTGAGGCTCAAAGGTTGTAGCTGTCCCAAGATAACTCACTTTCATACCTGAGCATCTCTGGCTGTCCCATGTCCCAGTCTAACACATTTAACCCAGGGTTAATTTTCTGTAAAGGTTCAGGGACCATCTCTGGTCCTATTTGTAAGCGCCCCAAAGCATGCAGCCTTTGTTTACCCATTCTTTATTTTCAAAACCAGAAATGGCTTCATCTTTATTTAATTTAATTTTCTGCAGTGTGGCAGCAGCCCTTGACAATAGCTCATGAAAGCAGCACATGATCTTTCAGGAATGTCACCAGAGGAGAAAGAGAAGGAAAATATCCTTAAAGAAAACTTTCTTCTATTTTTTTTCATTAACTAAAGTCTTTATTGCTTTCCACCTTAAAGGGTAGGGTGACATCGCTGCTTCCCAAATAGCTGACTTTTGGCAGAAATGAGCTGTGGCATTCATTTATGTCGCTTTAAAATGCTGGAACTTAGCAGAATAAATTGTGTGAGTGTGGGTGAGGGATCAGTGGGAGGAGAAAGGAGAAGCCTCTGGGTTGTTTTTTTTAAATTAATTTTTTTTTCAGTTTTAATTTTTATTTTGTAATATTTTACATTTTAAATTCTTTTAAAATTTTCATTACAAACATCACAACTTATTAAATTCCCACTTTGAACACAAGAAACAAGGTAAATACATTCAGGCTGTGTGTATGATATTGTAATTTAAAGGCATAATTTTAATTTTCTAGTTGTTTATTTCACCGCTATTGCCATTACACTCAGTGATATGCAGGAATTATGATTTACAAGTAACAGTACTACAAAACACATTACTAAGAACTCTGCATAGTGTGCTGTGGGAGGAGGTCAGAGGAGAGGGGGTGAGTTCCTGCTCCGGGTGACGCCAACCCTAGTGATGCCACTGCTTTCCACAAATATCTGTGTGGCAGCTATGCACTCAGACCACTACCCAAAATGATCTCCTGCTGTCAGAGCCAAATCTAAACCTGAATAAGAGTTTAGACTCCTTGTCTTTTTCCCACCGCTCTTACCTCTGAAACTAAATGCACATCCCCTTTTTTAAAAAAAGTGTTGTTTTCCCTTACTGGCAACATAAATGTCTAATTATCATATTCGATAAAGCAGATGGAAACACATTTGGAAAAATTACATTTAAAAATGTAATTTCTACAAAAAGAAAGGTGGTCTAAAACATGATCAGCCAGATTGCCTTGATGTCATCTTCCCAAATGCCTGTGCAAAAAATCAGTAGTCAGAAGGTATTGTTATGTTTCCAGGGTAGTGTCACCAGATTCTGACCCAAAGACTTGCACAATTTCTATAAATTCTCAGCTCTGCTGTCAACTTCATTTTCCTGTCTCCATCTCTCCCCTCCTCTACACTGTTCTATTCTCTTTCTTCCTTATTGTAATGAATAAACAGCAATGCAATTCAATGGCTGTCTGTTCAGAAGCAAGTTGTAGGAAGTTCAAATGGACTTACTCTCATGACTATTTACTGCTTTATCTCAGGTAACAAGATGTCTTGGGTTGGTTCAGTGCTTACAGTTCTTTCAAAGATATGTAGCATTCAAAACAGGTAGGGTAAGCATAAGAAAATGTTGGCCTTTGAGATGCTATAGACCTCCACATGAAGAAGTCTCAGCTAGCATCCCCAATGATAAGGGGAGATGGAAATGTAGTCCAAACCATCTGGATACCAAAGGTTCCTCGCCCTGACATAGGGCTTTACAAGTTAAATATCTCGACATGTAACTGAAAGAAGATGCTAATACAAATGTTGGAACTCAGATACCGTAATCCATGAATGGTCATGAAATACTCCTGCTCCATAAAAGCCTTTGAAAGTTTCAGCTAATTGTTGATTTTGCTTCCCTGGTTTCCATGAGCTTTTCCTTCTTGGTTTTGATTATGGTTTTGATTTCATTCTTTATTTTATCTGGATCTCTTTTCTTTTTTTAAAAAAATCATCATTTAATGATACAGGCAGTGCTGTGTATCAGTGGATTATTTATCCATGGATTCAACTATCCACAGCTTGTAAATATTTTAAATATATATAAATTCAAAAAAGCAAACCTTGATTTTGCCATTTTATATAAGGAAAACCATTTTACTAATTAATTGTATTTAATGGGATTTGAACATCCACAGATTTTGCTATCCATGGGAGGTCCTGGAGATTTGAAAGGCCCTCTGTAATTAGACTATTTTTAGGATGTTATCACATGGGGCAAATCTGTTGGTTAATCCACACAAATCCCAAACAAAAACTGGATTTGTGCCTCACGTTTTCACATGGCGTAACACAGAAACTGGACAGAAAGTGGACAGAAACTGGTGGTATCTGAGATCTTTTGAAATTCGGTTGTTTGGAGGAAATGCAAATGCAAAATTAAGGTAATTTCGCATTTACCGTAATGTGAAAAGCAAATGTGCATTTGGGAGCATTTCCCTGCTTTTCCCATTGTTCCAGTGAGCATTCCTCTATCTGCGCATGTGCAAGAAGCTCATTTCTAGTACATTTACGGGCTTTTCTCACTTGTGTGTGAACGTTAAATGTGCTTACTGTAATTTCGCAATTGAGGTAATTATGTGTGAAAGCCATTTGCAGAATCAAGGTTTATTTTTGGTTTATTTTCGGAATGCCTCATTTCCACTTCATTATCATTTTCTGGCCCACGTGTGATAACGTCCTTAGTGAGCTAAAATGGTCATAAGTAGGCTGACTGAAATACTCAGGCATCCCTTAAAACCTATGACCTTAAGTTTACTTAGCTCTGTATTGGACTGCAGTTTAATAATAATAATAATAATAATAATAATAATAATAATAATAATAATAATAATAATAATAATTTTTATTTATATCCCGCCCCTCTGCCAAGCAATCGGGGTGGCGTACAGAGTTCAAAACATCAAAATAGATTACATCAAATCAACTCCCATCCTTCATTCTCATCCCCACTCACCCCCCAAAACAATATAACAAAGCAAATTAAAAAACAATATACAATACAATATAAAATATACAATTACAATATAAAAATACATAATAGCATTGTAGCTGCGAAATGTATAACTGGGGAAGGATTTTAAGCTCTTCCCGGTCTCCCCAATCTCCCCAAAGTTTGCAGTCAAACTCCCCAAAGTTTGACTGCATCTTATCCTGTTAAAGCCATTTTGGTATACTTTCTTACACTGAAAGGCAGAGTAAAAAACCAATTAAGATAAATAAACATAAATTTTGGCTCTTGCCAAAATTGCATAGATCATGCCATTGTAGAATGCAGATATTGATCCACATCTGGTCTCTGTATGCACAACAAAAATTGAAAGAAAAACATTACAGTTGTTGTTGCTGTTGTTGCTCTTCTTCTTCTTCCTATTTGGTACTGCATTCTCTTTTGATCCTCCTCTCTTCTATATTTTGATTCTGATTTGCAGTTTCACTTCCAGCACTCCACCCACAAGCACACTACTGTTGTTCTTCATCATTTAAACATTCTACTTCTGCTTTTCTAAAGAAACATAGAAATACCTCCTGGCAACAACAAACAAAATCTATACTTCAGTTTGCTGGGAAATGCATGCATGATCATTGAACGGTATGCTTTTCCACCTAAGTAGGAAGGCAGAGAACATGGAAACTTTGGTTATCCAAATGTGTAGCTCCTGTCATGCCTTACCATTGGCCATTCTGACTGGGACCAATGATAGTGGAAGTCCAGAACATCTGGAATGGCAAAAAAAAAAAAAACTTACAGAAAAAGTGGCAATTTTTTAAAAAATGACACAGACTTGAACTTTTATTTTCCCTTGTTTGTTGATTTTACTGGCAATTGGCTACAGTCTGATAGCAATGTTTCCCGAACTTGCCATATGGTTTTCTTTCCTTACATTTTACAAAATGACAGGGCTGAGTGAATATACTTTTCTTTACATCAGTAACACTGGATTACAGATGTACATCTTCATGTCTTCATTCACACAGGAAAGAACAAGTAATTCCTTCAGTATTCTCTCCACTGGAGGCAAACACAAAAGATTTCTTTGCCATTCCTGACTGCAGTTTGTGCTTCAGGAAGTATTCATGTACGAAGACATACATATTCTTTGTCCTATGCAGAAAGATATTTTCTGTGCAGGAAATAAGCTTTCTGCATAAAAGTACATTTTTTTCTGGTCAGATGAAAACACCTTCTGTGAAAAAAGGTGAAAAAAAAATGAAGCATGGAAGTAACAAGTGGTTTTTCTGTGCAGAAAAAAAAGTTTTCTGTGCAAAAACAACTTTCTGTGCAGAGATACGCATTTTTTTTCTGCACAGAAAGCTCATTTCTATGCAGAACAACCATGTGTATGTCTATGCAGATGAATACTTCCCAAAGTAACAAAAATAAAAATAAAAATAAAATCTTGCATTCAGTTGTAACTGTCTGTATTTTTCCACATGGGCCTTCCCCAGTATTAGGAAACCCCTTTCTCAGCCAAGAAGTGAAATATTCTTTCCATCTCTGCACAGAAATGACAGAGGCTTCTTTATTGAGACATGGATGTCCAAAGTCTGCAAGAGGAGCTGTGGTGCTGCATTCAGCTGGGCCTGTAAGCAATTTGCCAGGATGTCCTGCTTCTTTTTCTCCCCATCTGGACCTGATGATACTTCAGTTGTGCCAGTCAAATAGCTGTTGTTTTAGCAATAGCTTTTAGAGGTCAGAGCAAAAGCTCCCTGGTCATGCGATTCCTCAATCAAATCAGAGTGCCAGCTAAGCATTCTTTAGATCTGAAGTAACTTCCATTGGTGCAGATACTCTTTCAAAATTTGATTCATCAAGTGATTCATTGCTATGACTGGTGCTATATTTTCCAGAGAAAGAGATGAGGGGAAGGGGTGAAGGAATTTCTGAATTTAATCATCGTAATTTCAGTATGTGCATACACATCTGGCATGGCAGCAAAAATTGCAACTAAGAAAAGATATCTTCTAGATTTTGGAGAGATAGTTCTATAATACAGGTTATTCTACTTCTGCCTATATTGGCTGACTGATCTGTCTGTCTGTCTGTCTTCCCCAAATCTCCCTTCATCTCTCTCTTTCTCAAACTCCACACCTTCTGCTTCAGTTCTTCACCATTTTATCTATCCTCCTTTTCCTTCTACTTCCAGTATTCTTTCTCACCATGACATTTCCCCCCCACCTCCAATGATCAGTAATAGTTCTTCTCCAAATCATTGTCTTCTCCATTTTATTAAATTTTCTGTCTTTGGTGGATTCTGTCTCTCAGAAGCAAACCTTTCCAATCTTCACTCAGTATTTTCTTAACCTATTTCTTGCGACCTCTGTGTTTTGCCTCTTTTACTCAAGAACCAGGCAAAAGGTCCATCTAGTGCAGAGTTGGGAACCTTCATCCAATAACTCCTTCCATTATGCCTCACCATTGACTAGGCTGGCTAGGGTTGCTGGGAGGGCCACAGGGTTGCCCAGCCCTTGTCTAGGTTGACATTAAGTTTCCCATAAGGACCAAACAGATTTCTCAATGGAAAACCCACAAGCAGAACATGAGACTAGCTGCCCTCCCCCACTGTCATTCCTCATTTAGTTGGTATGCACATTCATTTTCCTCACTTGGGCCCCAGTTCTGCTCTTACAGAAAAGGAGGATTGGTTTTTTAGAAACTTTACTATGTGATTTTACAATGGATGTAAAAAAACAAATAAGGATACTTCCCAGAAAAACAAAAACATGCAACATAGTTGGCTCCTTGGGCCCCTTTGCAGATTAACAGGGCCTAGCAATTTCTAACAACCCCAACCCTCTGCCAGGAGTCCCTCCCTCCCCCAATACATTTGCCATCAGAGCTGGACCCTGTATTAGGCAACTGCTTTGGTTTATCATAGAATCTTAGAGTTGGGAGAGACCGTAAGGGCCATCCAGTCCAACCCCTTGCACTCCCGACTGATGGCCATCCAACCTCTGTTTAAAAACTTCAAAGTAGGATACTCCACCATGCTCCAAGGCAGCATGTTTCACTGTCAAAAAGTTCTTGCTATCAGAATGTTCTTCCTAATGTTGAGGTGGAATCTCTTCCTATAGCTTGAATCCATTGCTCTGTGTCCTAGTCTCCGGAGCAGCAGAACCCTGGCCATTTCTTTCTAAGCACAGCATAAGCCACATTCTACCTTAAGGTACAGTGAAGGGCACTGTCCTATTGCCAGTGCTGAAGTTTCAATGGTCATCCAAGTGAACTCTTGTCCATGGAAGAGGAGGGTCATTCTGTGTTTTCCCTCAGGCAGCAAAATGTCTTGTATTGATCCTGGAGATGGGGAGGTGGAGACAGAGAAGTATGCTCCCATATGCTTCTGCCAGTCAGGTGCATAAGAACTGAATCCAAACCATTGAGCAGTGCAAATAACACTAAAAGTTCAAATACAAAAAGCACACATTATTAATGCATAGAAGTTATTTATGAACATAGTTTTTGAACTTTCAGTATTCTATACATGGCCCATTGTATTTGTACACCTGGAAACATAATTTGAGATGTTGTTGTTCAATATAATGTGTCATTACACTTTGGTTGAATATGTCATTAGTAATTGTGTGTGTCAATATAGATACAACCAATGATGATGATGATGATGATTTTGTTAATACTAAGATATTGCTTCTGGTGAACCAGCGTAGCGTAGTGGTTGGAGTGCTGGACTATGACTGGAGACTACAGTTTGATTCCCAGTTTGGTTATGAAAACCACTGGGCAACCTTGGGCAAGTCACACTCTCTCAGCCTCAGAGGATGGCAATGGCAAAATCCCCTCTGAACAAATCTTGCCAAGAAAACTCCATAATAGGTCTGCCTTTGGGACACCATAAGTCGGAAACAACTTGAAGGCACACAACAACAAGGTTTCTGGTAAGGATCCATGATCTGTTTACACCTGTTTTTTTCCATAGTTCTTAGGGGTACTTTGTGGTCATGTATACCAGAGCAGTTATGATCTGTCTCCTTGTTGGCTGGCCAAGAATTAGGATGGAGTTTTCTAGGTAGTCCTGGGACAGTCCCTGTCCAGTCCACTTGAAGAACATGAAAATGCTTCTGCATCCACCACCACCACCACCACGTTTTATTTCTAGGGTTACAAAGAAGGGACGCCATTGAAATCAATGAATTTAACACACTCTTCAGCTTCTCTAAATCCTCCTCCTCAACTCCCTCCCAACTAACTCATTCTACCAATAATCTTTTCTCCCAGTTTTCTTTGATATGTTCAGCTGTGAGATATTCCTTTTTCTTTTCCCTGAGCTTCTTCGCTCATTGCATCTGCCCAGCATTACTTGTGTTTCACTTTAAATGTTCCCAGTGCTTTTTCTGAACTGTTACTAGTCCAGTTTCCATGGAAATCCTTCTGTGCACATTGCCGTTCCCTTAAAGCTTTCCCTAGACTTAACATTTAAATAGGCATTGATTAAAACATGACATTTCTAATGCTCTGAAAAAAAATATTCATTTTGTACAAAACACTATTATGGAGCACAGACAAACTGGTTGATGGCCAATTTAGTTAACAGAGCTTTTCATTGGATCATTCCACAAAATGCTATATTCTCATCATAATTTCAAGTTCTCACTCAAACCCATATGAACTATCAGAGTGACATTATGCATCACTTTATTGAAGTTATTGGTAGGTGAATTAAGGTAATGGTTATTGAAGATAAAGTTGTTCCTTCAATCTTTATCTGAAATCATATTCAAGATTCTTCTTTTAAGTTTGGAAAGAGATACAAACTTGAGCAAAAATAAATCTGCAGTCTCACACACTCTTAACTTGGAGTAAGCCCCATTGAAACCCATAGGACTTCACAGCAGGCACCCTTTGGATTGTGCTACTGTGTTGTTGTTGTTGTTTGTTGTTGTGTGCCTCCAAGCCATTTTTGACTTATGGAGACCCTATCATAGCTTAATTTAAAGGAATATACATTTCCCTTAACTTCAAGCTCGAACATCAGTGAAAATTGATCTACAACCTTGTATGTGATCGTGTGTTGTGTGTCTTCAAGTCTATTCCAACTTCTGGTGACCCTAAAGCGACCCCATCACAGGGTTTACTTGGCAAGCTTCTGCAGAGGGGTATTGCCATTGCCATTCTCTGAGGTTGAGAGAATGTGACTTGTCCAAAGTCACCCAGTGGGTTTTTATACTTGAGCAGGGAATCAAACCCTGATCAACAAACACCCCACCTGAGAGTAGTAACTGCTGAACTCAATGGGACTTACTTCTGACTACATGTGACATAGTGGTTTAAGGGTTGGACTATGACTCTGAGACCAGGGTTTGATTCCTGCTCTGCAATGAAACCCACTGGTTGACCTTGGACAAGTCACACTTTCTTGGCCTCAGGGGAAGGAAATGGCAAACCCTCTCTGAACAAATTTTGCCAGGAAAACCCTATGATAACAAAGCCTTAGAGTCACCAGAAGTCAGAACAGACTTGAAGACAAAAGCAAAAAGTCACATACAACTTTGTAGGTCCAATTTTCACTGATGTTCAAGGTTGAAATTAAGGGAAATGTATATTCCTTAAAATTAAGCTGTTTTCCCTCCCAAAATGTTATTTCTTCAGAGAGACAGCTCATCTTTGATCTTCAAATTTTAAGCCTGTGTCCAGACAATACCATCTAATACTGCAGGTGCAGACTGCTCTGATCTAACATTCTTGCATACTAGAAACTTTCCTGCACACAAAAGCTAGATTTCAGTGGGAAAAGTATTTTTGTCCTCACCATCTGCTTTCTTATACAGAGGTATGCATTTTAGTTTAAATATGAGGGCTAAAATTGTATGAGTTAAATATGAGTGACTGACACAAGTATTACTTGTTCAGAAACTTGTTCAGTGTATGACTATGAAGTTGGATCTCACTTTTGATTAGGTTTTAAGGGATTTCCAGTAAAGCTCAGCAAAGTTTACCCAGTACATAGGAAAGCAAAGATAAAATCACAATTTTGTTGTGCGTGCAATATGGGGTAGGGAACCATCCCCTTTTTCCCTAGCTGCACTGCAGTTTTAGGGATGGTGTGGAAAGAGACTAAACATCTCCCAGTTGCCTAGACAACATACAAAGGCACTTGGTTAGCTTCTGGCACAGCACAGCAACATTGCAGCACAGTGAAAACAGCAGTTTAAATGGTACAGCAGAGGGATAGATCTTTGTGCCATTTTGGTAGGCATGTTCTTACCTGAATACCTTCATCTACTTGTATGTGGGATTTCTGTGGGTTATCTAAATCATTTTTCTGGTTCCTGAGCTTGAAACCAGGGTTTGATTCCCCACTTGACCATGAAACCCACTGGATAACCTTGGACAAGTTACATTCTCTCAGCCTCAGGAGAAGGCAATGTCAAACCCTCTCTCAACAGATCTTGCCAAGAAAATTCCATGATAGGTTTGCCTTATGGTCATCATAAATCAGGAATGAAGAGCCCTGGTATGCAGTGGTCAAATGCCTGTACTGCAGCCACTCACTCACAAAGCATAAGGTTGTGAGTTCAGTACCAGCCAGGGGCTCAGGCTCCACTTAGGTTTGCATCCTTTTAGCCTTCCCAGACTAAAATATCCCAGCCTTGGGATCTCCCCACTCCTCCTTAGCTGTGTCTCCATAGCTCCCCTTAGAACTGTAGTTACAGGGGTTTTAAATTGTTAGTATTATTTTCTGTTTTAATTTGTTATTGTGATTTTAATTGATATATAGTTTAATAACTTTTTAAGGGGGGAGGGAAATATATTGTTTATGTTGTATGTTTTTAATGTTGTAAACCGCCCGGATTGGTTCACCAAAGGGCGGTATAAAAATAAATTTTATTATTATTATTATTATTATTATTATTATTATTATTATTATTATTCTGAGGTTGCTAAAATGAGTACTCAGCTTGTTGGGG
The DNA here is from genome assembly GCA_020142125.1 of Phrynosoma platyrhinos. Taxonomy (NCBI): domain Eukaryota; kingdom Metazoa; phylum Chordata; class Lepidosauria; order Squamata; family Phrynosomatidae; genus Phrynosoma; species Phrynosoma platyrhinos. The sequence goes on along the minus strand of CM034701.1, from coordinate 241,314,365 downwards.
GCAATTAGCTTACACATTTTAAATTGCTTAGGGAGTGCTTAAGTGCAGTGACAAGTGGTATAGAAATGTACTTGCTATTGCTATTGCTATCTCCTGAAATTGTATTTGATTTTCTTCTTTTGAAACTCCACTGAGAAGTATCAAGAGAAACTTGTAGGGTTTGCTCTGTGTGTGTGTGTGTGTGTGTGTGTGTGTGTGTGTGTGTGTGTGTGTAGTGATGGTGGGTGGGAAGTAGATGTACTTTTTGGTTCTTTCTAGACCTCCTGGTTTTATCGTATTCTCTGGAAGAGAACAGCTGTGGAGTAGTAAATGGCATCTATTTAACCTCTGCAAGATAAACACTTCAAGAATTTAGGGAGCTTTAGCCTATACTTTAGTGTACTATACACAGTACTAATCTTGCAACTAAGCAAAACTGATACTTGTTTTCTGCCCATATCTTGCAATAAAAACAACAGAAGAAAGTGCAATCAAAGAAGATATGCTGTGGCAGCATGGTATCATTTGAATAATATGTTTAAACAATCAAGGCAATTTCTTTTTTATATAGAAACTTGAAAGTGTCTGAATATGGGAACATTGATCAACTGGGACCATAAGTGAGTACAGGAAAGACTCTGGCTCAAAAAAAAAAAAAAAATCCTAAGTAACCAGCAAGGAGGATTATTAGAAATGAAGTGACAAGGAGAGACATCCAATGGTTTGTGAGCAGCTTTGACTCTTCCACTTCTACTTATGAGATTTTTACTACCTCTCTGTACCATGTGCATCCCTTCCATTCCTACCCATTTGCTTTGGAGGATCTCCAAAACTTCTGCAGGATTTTTTGGGATACAAGGGAAGGGCCATTCTACTGGATGACAAACTTGATCACATGTTATGCACCAAAAGCCAATGTGGCATAGTGGTTTGAATGTTGGACTACGATTCTGGAGACCAGGGTTCGATTCCCTCCTCGGCCATGAAATCCACTGGGTATCCTTGGGCAAGTCACATACTGTTAGCCTCAGGGGAAGGCAATGGCAAACCACCTCTGAACAAATCTTGCCAGGAAAACCCCATGATGGATTCACCTTAGGGTTCCCATAAGTTGGAACTGGCTTGAAGGCACATAAGATTAAAAAAAAAAAAAAAAGGTTTTTCTTTGACAAGATTGTCTAGTCGTGTCTGACTATAGGTGGCAGTGCTCATCTCCATTATTAAGCTGAAGGAGCCACGTTGTCAAAGACGACTCTGTGATCCTGTGGCCAGCATAGCTGCACAGAACGCTGTTACCTTCCCACTGAAGTGGTACCTATTCTTCAGTGGTACCTATCTACTTGCACTTTTACATGCTTTTGAACTGCCAGGTTGGCAGAAGCTGGGACTAGTGACAGGTGCTCACTCTGCCACATGGCAGTTCGGTCTCAAACCACTGACCTTGCAATCATCAAAATCAGTGTCTTAACCACTGAGCCACCACAGCACATAACAACAACATCTCCCTATTACATATGAATATTGTAGTAGCAGGTCTTATTTATTTATTTATTTATTTATATCTTGCTGTTCAGACAAAAAAGTCTCCCAGAGCAGCTTACAAATTGTTAATTTGACACTTCTCTATCCTTACACTTACAAGCCAGATCAGATGTGACTCTTCATGAAAAGGAAATGGCAGTGGGGGAAGGCATTAAGTCCAGCAGATTCAGGCTGCCTTTCTCTCTCTCTCAGAGACCACAGCAATGGCAGTTGGCATATGGAAGGAGAACCTCTCACCAGTCATTGGGCCATGGCATGCTGGAGCTGTGCCTGGTTGCTCTTCTTTCCCTAGGAAACCAGAGTAATGGGAGTTGGAACATGGAGGGAGGGCTTCTCACCAGTCACTGGCCATGGGGCGATGGAGCTCTACCTGGCTGCTCTTCTACCCCTATAAGCCAGAGCAATGGCAATTGGAACACCATGTCACGATGACAGATGACTACTCTGACATAATAGCCACTAACCTTCAAATAAACCCATTAAGAACTATGTTAAAATAGTAATACAAAAAGGTGATTATGTTGGGAAGGAATGAAACAGAGCGCATTTTCCCCAGCTCCTCAATACAGCATGCTCAATGATGGGGAATAGCAGACCATTGACCATAGATATGACACAGAGACACATATATAGGCCATCAAACTATTAATTTCCCTATGCCTTTTGTATTCCACATCACCATGTATGGATGTGAGAGCTGGACAGTGAAGAAAACAGATAAAAAGAAAATCAACTAATTTGAGAGGTGATGCTGGAGAAGAGTGCTGAAGATAACATGGACAACCGAAAAGACAAACAAATGGGTCCTTGAACAGATCGAGCCTGAACTCTCCCTAGTAGACAAGAATATTAAACTGAGGTTGTCATACTTCAGCCACATCATGAGAAGGCATGACTCCAAAACACATTATAGAAATCATCCAGTTTGAGACCGCTTTAACTGCCCTGGCTCAGTGCTAGGGAATCCTGGGAATTGTAGTTTATTGTGGCACCAGAGCTCTCTGACAGGGAAGGCTAAATTTTGTGAGACATCTCATTCACAGGGTTGCCAGGAATTGAGGTCAACGTAAGGGCAGCTAACAACAATAATGTCCTTTTCTGGGTACAGCTGAGGTTGGTATTGCCTTTTGCCCTCCCCAGCACCTCAACCCGACCCCAGACTTACTGCACAGTCTCTGAAATCCCTCTTGGTAGGGATGTACAGGATTAGGCAGGTCTGGCTGTGCCTTCTGGAGGATCCCAGTGGGTCTTGGTACTTGTGGCACACCCTACTGCCTTTTCACTTTAATTCCAGCTGGCAGTCCTGTGGGAACTTGTTATCGCCAACCTTGCCACCTAATGAATTGTAAGTGTAAGCATAAGTGTAAGCGACCCACACTGTCTTTTGTATGATGTTCCACTTCCAAAACTTCAAAATATTAGTAGCGTGGTTTGTGATTAAAATGCAGGCCAAGTCATGTTGGAACAAGAAGAAAAATGTCTTTTAAAACAGCAGGTAAAAAGCAGCTTCATTTGTATACCACTTCGTACCATGCTATGGGGTGTCTAAGCAGTTTACAACTGTGAGTTGATTGCCCCCCCAACAAGCTGGGTACTCATTTTAGTGACCTCGGAAGGATGCAGGCCTGAGTCGAGCCTCAGCCCTGGCTGGTATTGAACTCGCAACCTTGTGGTCTGTGAGTGAGTGGCTGCAGGACAGGCATTTAACCACTGCACCACCAGGGCTAAGGTCTAAATGTAACTCGCATCAGAACTTGCTACTGTAGTCTTTCTTGGTTACAAAATTATAACATTTATTTCTATTTCACTCACAGCCACACTGGCTAGCAATATCCATCTGGAGAGAACACCACAGCAACTCTCTTCTTTAGAGTTCTGTGAGCGTTCAGAGTTTTTCCTTTGTAGACTCTAACTCCCCAAAACACAGCCCTCTCTCTGGCTTAACTTTCTCAACCAATCCTCCACTCAGCTCTAACTCTCCACAGTCAGCCTGGGCATTTTAAATGCTCCCAGCTGGAATCCCATTGGCTGGCTCTCAACTGCCTCCTGATTGGCCAGTTGGACATTCTGTTCACTTCAGTACTGCTGTAATCATTTTGTATCTGGCTACAGGGACATAGCCAGATGCTTCTCCAATCCTGCTGTTCCCCATGAGGCACAGAATGGACATGGTGGGGGCGTGGCTTTAGAGACTCTATGGTAGATCTGGGAACTGACAATATATTACATTGAGCAGCCATCGATTGTTTGGTTTGAGTTTGATAATACATTTCTAGACCTAAATCCAGTACAAAAGCCCGACTAGAATAGAATCACTGAATCAATTGTTGAATGGGAGGTCAACAGATGAGTAACTCCCATTCATTTTGTTCAATGGGGTTAGTAATTGGATTTAGACCTTAGTCATAGTTAAAGTAGATTTACTGAAATAGTGCCTTGGGGGAATTAAAATTAAAAACATCCAGATGGTGAAAAGTTCCTCTTCTCTCAGTTTGTTATTAACTGCCCTCGAGTTGATCATGACCCATGGCAACCCTATGGATGAGATATCTCCAAGACCCCTTGTCCTCCACTGCTCTGCTTAAATCCTGCAGCCCCTTAATACCCATGACCTCCTTAATAGAGTCCATCCATCTGCCATGTGGCCTTCCTCTCTTCCTACTTCCCTCCACCTTCCCCAGCATTATTGCCTTTTCTAATGAGTCTTCTTCTCGCATGATGTGTCCAAAGTACAACATCCTCAATTTGGTCATCTTGGCGTCCAGGGAGGTTTCTGGGTTGATCTGCTCTTGTTTGACTTCTTGGCTGTCCATGGTATCCTCAGCACTCTTCTCCAGTACCACATTTTTAATGAATTGATTTTCTTCCTATCATATTTCTTAACTGTCCAGCTCCCACATCCATACATGGTAATAGGGAATACAATGGCTTGTATGACTTTTGTTCTCAGTTGTATGCTTTTGCGTTTTAGAATCTTTTCTAGTTCTTTCATAGCTACCCTCCTCATTCTTAG
>CM034701.1:241272509-241282920 GCA_020142125.1 Phrynosoma platyrhinos | reverse complement strand
TACCGCTTTCTTGCTGCTTTGAGACCCGCGTGTGATAACGTCCTATGTGAAATCGTGAGGCACAATTTCAGTTTTTGTTTGGGATTTGTGTGGATTAACCAACAGATTTCCCCCATGTGATAACGTCCCTAGTTGTGTTAAGGGTGCTGCCTCCCTTCAGGCAAGAATATATAGATACCAAGAGCATGCAAACATTACTTTTTTTGGACAAAAGATGCAAAAGCCTCAAACTAGCATGCCTTCTGGCCAAACAAGTAATGTTTCCAAGTTCTGCAGAAACCTCTCTGACTTTTCCGCTAAATAGTGAAAGACTGGGATGGACTAAGGAGGCATGACCATAGCCCCATATGCTTGTTGCCATGATGCCTGACTAGGCCTATAGACTTCCTTCTAATCAGAAATCTCTGTCCAGCTGATGGGATTTAGTAAATTATTTCTTTCCAATGATTTTTAAATATTAACCTTGTCTGTTTTCATCTTATCCATTTAACAAAGGATTCTGGGTGTTATTACCTTATTTCTTTTCCCTTGCTATTTTTCTTGTGATCTTCAAAAAGCTAATTTTTTTTTCCTTTCTTCTTTTTAATCCTGCCATTGACTATAATAATCTCTTGTTTTGATAGCAACATTTGTGGTTTGAATAATTTTTTCTTCTATGTATTTCAGCACAGCTTTTCAACATGTAAATTAATAAACTGCAGTTAAGGGATCTCTAATCGCCAAAGTACACATTACTTCAGCTGCCTTACTTAGGGCTTGGCATTAGAGTTCAGGATCATCACAGATGCTGAGGTTTCTCTCTCTCTCTCTCTCTCTCTCTCTCACACACACACACACACCATTTCCTGTTTAGAAATTAAGACAGAAATCTTAAAGTGAAATGAGACGATTACTCTTTGTCACCTACTTAAGGAGAAGGGATAAGGCATTTCTGGCATTTCAGCCAGAAGGTGGATACAGAGTAGAAGGTGAGTCCTGGAGCCACAATGACTAAAGAGATTATCACACTAGCATATAATATGGGAGATAAATAGAATGTTCCCATCGTGATTCTGCAAAGATTTTCACACTACATTGCACTCATCCAGTACTTCTCCCGTGAACATACTGTCATGATCCTGGAACTTCTTATTCACAATACACTCTCATGAATAGCTTGCTGATAGCATGAATGAGTCTTTGCATTTTAGGATCTTTTCTAGTTCTTTCATAGTTGCCCTCCCCATTCTTAATCTTTTTCTGATTTCCTAGCTGCAGTCCCTGTTCTGATCAATGTTTGATTCCAGATATGAGAACTCTTTTACTATTTCTATTTCCTCATTATCTAGTTTGAATTTGTAAGTTCTCTGTGGTCATTATTTTTGTTTTCTTTATGTTCAAACAATAAGCCTACCTTTGCACTTTCTTCTTTGATCTTCCTTAGTAGGTATTCCACATCTGTGTGATTTTCTGCTAGTATTATGGTGTCGTCAGCATATTTCAGATTGTTGCTATTCCTTCTTCCTATTTTCACTCCTCCCTCTTCCATGTCCAAGCCTGCTTACCTTACAATATGTTCTGCATATAGGTTGTATAGGTAGGGTGATACGATGCAGCCTTGTCTGACCCCTTTGCCAATTGGGAACCATTCAGTTTCTCCATGTTCTGTTTTGGCAGTAGTCTCTTTTCTTGAGTACAGATTCCTCATCAGGACTATCAGATGTGTTGGCACTCCCGTCTTTAATGGCATTCCATAGCCTTTCATGATCTATGCAGTCAAAGGATTTGCTATAGTCTATAAAGCATATGCTGATTTTCTTTTGGAATTCCCTGGTGTACTCCATTAGCCATCATATATTTGCAATGTGATCCCTGGTGCTTCTTCCTTTCCTGAACCCTGCTTGGACCTCTGGGATTTTTCTCTCCATGTGTTGTTGGAGTCTATGTTGCAGAATTCTGAGCATGTTTTTGCTTGCTTGGGAGATTAGTGCTATAGTTCTATAATTGCTGCAGTCTCTTGTGTGTTCTTTTTTGTTAAACACACATATGTTATATATATAGGAGGGAGGAAGCTGCTAACTACAAATCCTGAAATTCCATATGATGCAGTCATGGCAATTAAAGTGGTGTCAAATTGCTATAATTGTATGGTGTGGAAATACCCACTACAAGGCTGAGCTGGGATTTGAACCCTGCTCTCCTGAGTCCTAGTCCAACACTCAAACCACTATGCCATGCTGGCACTCTGCATCTTTAAGTAGATGGGGTTAATAATCAAGTGAGAATCCCATTTGAATGCCAATAATCATATTCTTTTACTTTTACTGTAGAAGGGTGGGTGGGTGTGTACTCTGAGAGAGATGGGGAAGCAACAGGCAAAGAGATTCAAACATATAATTAAATGCTGTTCCTTCACTGGGATGGTCTCACGTATTCCTGTGTATTCCAGACATGGGAGCATAGCCAATCAGACATACCTGTTTCCAAAAAGATGAAAACTAACAGAGAGCTTTTTTTGCTGTTACTTGACAGCTATACATTCTTTTGGAATCTGAAGTTCTTATTATACAAATGACTTGCAATGCTTCATTATTTCAGTGGTATCACTGCAATTGGTGTCACCCCAGTGCGGTAACTCATGCTGTCACTCCTAGGCTTGGAGCTGCCAGGCCTTAGGAATACAATACAGTCTCCAGTCCTGGATGGAGTCACACTCTCCTCTAAGGACTGTGTTTGCAGTCTGGGGGTGCTCTTAGATTCGTCGCTTCACATGACTAGTCAGGTAAATGCCAATGGTCAAGAGTGCTTGTTATCAGCTTTGGCTGATACGGCAGCTGTGCCCTTATCTGGATATGAGGGATCTGGAAACTGTAGTACATGCACTGGTAACCTCACGTCTGGATTACTGCAATGCACTCTACATGGGTCTACCCTTGTGCCTAACCCAGAAACTGCAACTGGTGCAAAACATGGCAGCCAGGTTAATTACCGGAATATCAAGGTGGGAGCACATAATACCTGTGCTTAAATCCCTCCACTGGCTGCCAATTAGTTTCTGGGCACATTACAAGGTGTGGGTTTTAACTTTTAAAGCCCTACATGGCTTGGGTCCATCTTATCTCAGGGACCTTCTCTCCCCATATGAGCCCCCTCATACCCTTCGGTCCTCTGGGAGGAATCTGCTGCAGCCCATGAAGACCAGGCTTTCACAGACCTCCCAGAGGACCTTTCCCGCAACCGCTCCCAGGCTATGGAACGGCCTGCCGGATGAGATCCATCTCATCACCACGCTTGCTGCTTTTAAGAAAGTAAAGACGGATCTCTTCTGGCAGGCCTTTCCAGAATAGCCTCCCGGACACCAGGAGTGCAGCAATCAATCTGAACTACTAAAACTGTGCATGCTACCCATAATTTTGTTTTGTTTTTATAGTGTTCTTGCATAATGTATTTTAATGTAATTGTCAGTTTAATATAGTTTTAAGGGGTAGGAGGGTTAGGGTACAGGAATTGCTTGTTTTAACTTGCTCATGTTTTAATTATGCTGTAACCCACCCCGATTGCTTAGCAGAGGGGTGGGCTATAAATAAAATTATTATTATTATTAGGTCGCTATGGAAAATATATGCTTCAGGTCACTTGCGGCTGACAGCTAATGGACTGGGGCACACAAAGGGACTATCCGTCTCCTGGTTTGTTCTTGTCTACCCATCTTGTTTGCAAGTCCCAAAGGGGTCCAGGTACCACTTGGCAATGGGAGAGACCTCCAGGAGATGATAGATAAAGTGATATTAAACATTTGCACACGTTCAAATGTGACATGTAATGTGTTATGTTTTTTGGTGGCCAAAATGCATTTGTAAGCTTAACTGTTTACTGTCACTCTAGGGACCTTATCCCACGCTGCTCTCAAAAGTGGCAAGAAAGCGATATGAGCATCATTGCAGTACTATAGCGCTAGTATAAATATGGCGCTAGTGCTATAATAGCGCTATGGATAAGCTAGCGCTATTGCAATGCCCGCTGAAACCGACATTCAAAAGAACCCGAATGATGCTGCATTCCGAGCGGTTTCTTGTTGGATTCTGAGCGACGTCGTGTAATCACCCGGAAAACTATAGCGCTATAGCGCCTGATTCTTAGCGGATTCTGAGCGACGTCGTGTGATCACCCGGAAAACTATAGCGCTATAGCGCCTGATTCTTAGCCGATTCTGAGCGACGTCGTGTGATCACCCGGGAATGTATAGCGCTATAGCGCCTGATTCTTAGTGGATTCTTGCTGCTTTTGGCCCCGTGGGATAAGGTCCTAAGAGAGACTCGTAAGGTTGGGCCATGTGTCATGTAAAAGCCAGGGATCCTTTGGAATAAAACATCCAGTAGCCTGGAGTTCAGTGGCTTCCTCTTTCAGAAGGAGGAGCTAAAGAAAGCATGAGATATTTCAACATTTCACAGATGAAAACTTAACCAGCATCCTTCCTCTCCCAGGCACAACAGCTGGTCTTGAAGCAATAACCACAGCTGCCACTTGCAGTCCTGGATCTGCCCCTATTGGCATACTTACCAGTATTAGAGTGGATTGCACTTGGACTAGAGTTGTGGATTCAGCTGCACTCTGAGCCTAGGAGAGAAAAGAAACAATGGGAGAAGATGATCCTGCCTGGTGCCGCCTCTGCCATCAGATTGCTTTATCACTTTTGTCCTGCTCTGGCTTCTCTGTCTTGAAACTTCCCTGGGACAGAATGAAGAAATGGCTTTCATACAGAAGATATCAGGTCATCTCTAAGGAGCACTAGGCAACAAAAAGACATCTGGATTTATAGTGAATCTTGCTGTACTTTTAAAACATTAATGGTGACAACTATAGAAGTAGTACTACTAGGAGTACAGTAATACTTGTACCTGGTCTAGGGAAAGTGTGGCCCATGGGATGTCTAGAAATTCAGTTTTTCTGGCTCCTAAGTCCCCAACCCACACATTGGGGGGAAAATGTGATTTTTAAAGCAAGTTTGCCTTGCTCAGCCCCAGTTGTCGCCCCCCCCCCCCCCCCCCCCCATTTTTGGCTGAATTTCAGTGTTTGGTTGTACCAATTCAGCCAGGTTTGAAGACTGGTCCTGAATCATGTAATACAAAAGTCAGGATCGACCATGCCATAGTATTTCCATTTTCTTTGTTTGATTGTGAAAGCAGGGCAGTGAAGAAAGCCGACAGGAAGAGAATTGACTCACTTGGAGTGTGATATTGGAAGAGAGTTCTACAGATAACATGGATGACCAAAAAGACAAATAAATGGATCCTAGAACAAATCAATTCTGAACTTCCCCTTGAAGCCAAAATGGCATGTCATCTCATTATGTGGCTGAAGTATGAGATGAGATGCCTCATTATGAAAGATGATAAAGCTTGGGAAAGCAAAAGGCAGTTGGAAAAGACAAAGACCACATTACAGATGGATAGATTTAACCAAAGAAGCCATGGTCCTGATCTTTACAAGATCTTAACAGGGCTGTTATTAACAGGGTGTCTTTGAATGCTCTCATTTGTAGGGTTGAAGCTTACTTGATGGCAACTAACAAAAATAACAGGAAGATGCTGGAAGAAGATAAATCCATGGATGTGTTCATTTGATCATTTGATCTTTCTATCTCATTCCACTACCATCCAAAATTGTTTTAGCCAGGGAAATGGAGACACATAGAACATCATTTTCTTGGCAGGGAGGGTGTGTAAAGAAATTAGAGACCAGCAATGGGTTCAAAAAAAGCATTCTGTCCCCCAAATTCTTCCAAAGAGACCACTTGCCTTGCACTCTCTCTCTTATTATCTTCTCCTTTCCTTATTTGAAATACTTTCCCACTGAGAAGAAATATATATTCTCCAAGATGTCAGACTGAAAGAATAATAAATAGACATACACGGGAAAGGAAAACTTTGTCCAAATCTATTTTAGCCATTTGCCTCGTACTTTTAAGAATTTGTTCCCACCCTTTCTTCCCCCCCCCCCACCTCCACTGACATAACCCAGAATCCACTTAATTAATTTGTTGAGGAAATATGTCACAGTGGAATTCAGTCTGAGTGATTAAAGCATGTTAATACATTTTCCAGCTTGGTGTACCTGGTCCCACTGGTCTGCACATGACCTCTCCTCATCTGCAGTTATGTAGCTACTTATAAGCATACATCTATACTACTGGATATTATATTTTGTGGTGGGGTGGAACATGTGAGCAGAAATTTATGTAGACTAGGAGTTTGCTCTGCTTGGCCATGAAAACCCACTGGGTGACGTTGGGCAAGTTGCACTCTCTCATCCTCAGAGGAAGGCAAGGACAAACCTCTGCTGAATAAATTCTAATAAGAAACCCCTGTGTTAGGTTTACCTTAGAGTCACCATAAGTCAGAAATGAGTTGAAGGCACACAAGATCAAGGAGTTGCTCATTTTTAAAAAGCTGCAAAACTATGGACATTATCACATGTGGGCCAGAAAGCGAAAACGAAATGAGGCATTCCGAAAATAAACAGGAAATAAACCTTAATTCCGCAAACGTCATTACTTTAATTGCGAATTTACAGTAAGCGCATTTAACATCCACACACAAGCGAGAAAAGCCCATAAATGTACTAGAAATGAGCTTCTTGCCCATGCGCAGATAGAGGAATGCTCACTGGAACCATGGGAAAAGCAGGGAAATGCTCCCAAATGCGCATTTGGTTATCACATTACGGTAAATGTGAAATTACCTTAATTGCCCATTTGCATTTCCTCCAAACAACCGAATTTCAAAAGATCACGGTTAACACCAGTTTCTGTCCACTTTCTATCCAGTTTCTGTGCGACGTCGTGTGAAAACACGGGGCACTAATCCAGTTTCTGTTTGGGTTTTGTGTGGATTAACCAGCAGATTTGCCCCCGTGTGATAACGTCCTATGAAACCTCTAGAATTTGGCCTCTAGAATTTGGTGTGCAGACTAGGAGGATTCCATAGACGTGCATAATGTATTAACAGTAATTAATTTTTAAAACGTAGCCTGCAGTATTACATTAATTCACTAGATGAGACTGGGCCACTGGATGGCAGACAGACTACTCTGCACGAGTACAGTACTTCCCAGAAGAGGTCTGCTTTAGAGTAAGGGTCTACCTGAGAGAAGGAGGCCCTAGCGTTTGGTACAAATGCTTGCACCTCTTTTTGTGAGGCCTATTAAGGACCAAACTCACCCACTCCTCATTTCATATATTGGGACTGGGAACAGAGAGTCCTCTAGGCATTTCTGAACTGCAAATTCACTGATTCCTCACCACTGCTTATGGTGGCTGGGGTAATGGGAGCTGCAGTCCATCTACATCTCGAGGGCCACACATTCCTCAGCCTTGGTTTGGTTATTGGTATTGATCTTGAAATGTGATAACCACAATAGAGCTGAACTGCAACTTAAAATATGAATCACTAAAAACAACATAAGAAAAGCCCTTCTGGATCTGACCGAAGAGCCTATCTGATAATGATCATACCAATAAAACTGATATTGACAGTTTAATTTAATTTAACTTCCTAATGATCCCTCTGTTAATTTTTTTTATTTTTACACAGCCACACACTGGAGTCAATATTTTCCTCTGACCACCCATTACATTCCTAGATCCCTTTTCTTGGTCAGTTACCCACCAGCTCAGACCTCCTGCGTGAATTTTGCTGCTGTCTATCACTTTATGCATCCTTACTTTAAATTTACCATTATAATGCTCATTTCCCTAGTTTGTAGAGATCCTTTGAAAAGTTTCAACAGAAAAATAGTGGGTCCTTGGAATCCACTGGGGTTTGGTTCCAGGACCTCCCGTGGATACCAAAATGTGTGGATGCTCAAGTCTCATTAAATACAATGGCAGAGTAAAACAGTATATCTTACATAAAATGGCAAAATCAAGATTTGCTTTTTTGAATTTATATTTTTGGAATATTTTCAAGCCATGAATGATTGAATCTGTGGATAAGGAAGCTGTGGCTACAAAGAGCCAACAGTATATCTTACCGTATGCTGTTCATGTACCTTAATACTATTCTAGAATATGCATAATATCTACAACTTTTTAATCAGCCATACAAGTCAACATGGGGCCTCAGCAGACGGAGGCCCCAGAGGTGCCGCCAGACGGAGCGCCGCGGGACCGCAGCCTCCGCACCGCGGCGCTCCTGCGGCGTATCTAAAAGGAGCTCCAAATTGGCGCTCCTTTTAGATTTCAGGGAAAGTGCGCCCTAAAAGCGGCGGGCGCACTTTCCCTGACTCTTCTGCCGCGGCGCATTTGGTCGCCGCGGCATGAAGTCATCCCCGGAGCGCTGGCCGTGCGGAGGGCCGGCGACTCCGAGGGCGACCTCAGGGAGAGGAAGGGGCACCACTCGTGCGGCTGCCCCTCCTCTTCCGGGCCTCCAAGACGGCTCAATTAGCCGTCTGCCGAGGCCCAGAGTCTACATATCCACCACATATGGGACACTCTTAGATTTCTAAATATCAAATCTTTCAATACCAAAAGCCCTCTACCATCCCCAGGGAGCATTTTCTCAACATGAGAGAATATCTGTTCATTGACCAAGAAATTGATCTCTTCTGAATATTTTTTCTTCTACTTTCATGGAGAGAAATGCTCTTCCTTTCCTTTATGGCAGCAACAGAACTATCACTTTAAGAGTAGGATACTCTGAACCATTTCTCTCTTTGTTTCAGAATCTCTCCAGCTCAGCCAACATATCTTCTGAGAACAAGGAGATCAGTGCACCGAGCACATAGAAGGCAAACAAGCATGTTGTTGTCTTGTTGTCTGCCTGCAGGTTGTTTTTTACTTTCAGTGACACTAAGGTGACCCTATGGCATGGTTTTCAGAGGCTGAGAGTGTGTGACTTGCCCAGTGGGTTTCCATGGGCGAGCAGGGATTTGAACTTTGGTCTCCAGAGTCATAGTCCAACACTCAAACAACCACTAACAAAGAAAAAGGTAACAGAAAAGTGTCAATCGCATACACTCCATCTGTCTTGAATTGGCAAGAACTGTCCCAAATAATCCTTTGTTGTCCCAGTTTTTCATTTGTTTTTAAAATATTCTGGTTTATTTTGCCTCCTCCAACTTTCCCCTGTGTCCTCAGCTTACTTCAGTGGCAGCAAACATAGTTACAAGGGAAAAAGTAGTTTGTATTCAGTTAACTCAGCAGCAGGAAGAAGAGAGAAGGTGAACTCTTGCCCTTCCCAGGAGGCTCAAGCAATAATTGACAAAGGAATTTGCAGTTAGAGAAGAGCACACACTCTGACTGCAATTCCTTTGTCATTTATTGGTGTTGCTACTTTTACTGCTAATAGAGTATGTGCTATTGAAAATAATATAATGACTGAAAATTACACTTTCCTTTCTAAAGGGGAAACATATCCCATTCTGAATGAATGCCAATCACACTATGTATTACAGATGAAGTAAGGAACAAATCCAGAATGGTGAAGTGATCTGAGCATTGGACTATGACTCAAGACCAGAATTCAAATCCCTGCTCCACCACAGAAACTCACTGGATGACCAGAAAAAAATCACACTCTTAGCCTTGTGTGTGCGCCTTATGCCTTCAACTTATTTCTGACTTATGACAACCTTAAGGTGAACCTAGATTTGGCAAGATTTGTTCAGAGGAGGTTTGCCATTGCCTTCCCCTGAGGCTGAGAACATGTGATTTCATAGAATCATAGAATCATAGATTAGAAGAGACCACAAGGGCCATCCAGTCCAACCCTCTGCCATGCAGGAACTCAAAATTGAAGCATCCCCGACAGATGGCCATCCAGCCTCTGTTTAAAGACCTCCAAAGAAGGAGACTCCATCAACCTCCAAGGGAGTGTTCCACTGTCAAACAGCTCTCACTGTCAGGAAGTTCCTCCTAATGTTGAGGTGGAATCTCTTTTCCTGTAGTTTGCATCTGTTGTTCCGAGTTCTGTTCTCTGGCAGAGAACAAGCTACTTCCCTCCTCAATATAACATCCCTTCAAATATTTAAACAGTGCTATCATATCACCTCTTAACCATCTCTTCTCCAGGCTAAACATACCCAGTTCCCTAAGATATTCCTCGTAGGGCATGATTTCCAGACCCTTCACCATTTTAGTCGCCCTCTTCTGGGCACGCTCCAGTTTTTCAACATCCTTTTTAATTGTGGTGCCCAGAACTGGACACAATATTCCCAGTGGGGCCTGACCAAAGCAGAATACAGCAGATGCTATACTTCTATTGATGCAGACTAAAATTGCATTGGCCTTTTTAGCTGCGGCATCACACTGTTGACTCATGTTCAACTTGTGGTCTACTAGGACTCCTGGATCTCTTTCACACATAGTCTTGTCCCCCATTGTATCTCTAAGCATTTCATTTTTTTGCCCTAAGTGCAATACCTTACATTTCTC
>CM034701.1:241250129-241260847 GCA_020142125.1 Phrynosoma platyrhinos | reverse complement strand
TCCTTCCTGAATCTTCGTTTGCGAAGAAAAGCCAGAGAGAGATTTCTCAGGGTATCTGACATGGAATACTGGCAATTTATTTTTCTAATGTAACAGTACCTGGTACTATCTTTGTCCCCATCGGCTATAGCTGTTTCTTTCTTTCCTAGAAACTGTACAGCTGATGATCTATGAATCTGCATTGCTCCAGGATTAACCATTTTGAGTAGCTTATTGTTGTTAACTGCTTTTAAGTTTCCCCCATTTCCTGGTGACCCTGTGGATGACACATCTCCAATTTAATTAATTAATTAATTTTATTTTTATCCTGCCTTTCTCCCAAAGTGGGACCCAAGGCGGCTGTCCCCTATCCTCCAAGTCCCCCTATCTGCCACTGTCCTGCTCAGGCTTTGCAGATTTTGGCCTGTGCCCCCCCCCCACTTGAGTCTATCCATCTAATGTGTGGTCTTCCTCTCCTACCATTTTCTACCTTCCCTAGACTTATCATCTTTTCATGTCTTCTCATGATGTGGCCAAAATATGACAGCCTCAATATAATCATCTGGACTTCTAGGAAGAGTTCAAGTTTGATCTGTTCAAGGACCTGTTTGCTTGTTTGTTTTTCGACATCCATGGTATCCACAGCACTCTTCTCAAATGAACTGATTTTCCTCCTATCTGCTTTCTTCATTGTCCAACTCTCGCAACCATACATGGTAATAGGGAAAACAATGGCTTGCACAATTCTAACTTTAGTGCTCAGTTGTATTACTTTACTCTTTAGTATCTTTTCTAGTTCTTTCATAGCTGCACTCTCCCCCCCCCCCAATTCCTAGTCTTCTTCTGCTTTCTTGACTGTAGTCTTCTTCCTAATCAATGTTTCACCCAAGGTACAGGAACTCTTTTACTATTACAATTTCCTCATTGTCTATATTTAATGTATGTAGGCCCTCCGTGGTCATTATTTTTGTTATCTCTATGTTCAGTGTTAAGCCTGCCTTTCATTTCTCATCTTTGACCTTCCTTAATAATTGTTCCAAATCCATGTTTTCTTCTAGTAGTATGGTGTCATCTGTGTATCTTAGAGTGGTGATATTACTGCTTGTTATACATGACATGTGAGACAACTCAAGGAATTACAAGTGGAACTCTTTGATTAGCTATAAAGTATAGTGAATTATAAGGGACATGGTGGCTCAGTGGTTAAGACACTGACTCTGATGATTGCAAGATCAACAGGTCATCAGTTTGAAGCCCAAGTGTCGCATGATGAAGTGAGCTCCTGTCACTAGTCCCAGCTTCTGCCAACCTAGCAATTCAAATGCATGTAAAAGTGCAAGTGGATAAATAGGTACCACTTTGGTAGGAAGGTAACAGCATTCTGTGCAGTCATGTTGGCCACATGATCATAGAGTCATCTTTGACAATGCTGGCTCCTGAATTTAGTAACTTAGATGAGCATCATCCCCTACAGTCAGACACGACTAGACAATCTTGTCAAGGGAAAAAACTTTACCTTTAGAGTGAATTATACTCAAGATGTTATTCAGAACCCAAAAGATATCAGATAACTAATATTTTGTTTTCTTTTATTGCGTTTTTAAAAAGTTGTTGTAAATTTATAATGCTTTTATTCACTATGTATTGATTCCATTTATTCCATTTAATTATAGCACACTTCAAACCCCATTCATGAAAGACAGGTAGGATATGAATTGAATGAATG
Organism: Phrynosoma platyrhinos; assembly: GCA_020142125.1. Lineage (NCBI taxonomy): Eukaryota > Metazoa > Chordata > Lepidosauria > Squamata > Phrynosomatidae > Phrynosoma > Phrynosoma platyrhinos. Next base: position 241,259,142 of record CM034701.1, on the reverse strand, counting down.
AGTGGGGGAATAAATCAGTGATGACTGATTTTTCCTGTTTTGATGCCAAAAAAAGTAACTAGAATATAATGTCCTGTAAATGCATCTCAGGAAAAGAGAAAGAATCTGTTTTGACTTATTTATTGCTAATTCTTCAATACTAATAGTGACTAAGGCCGCTTATAACATGCCTGTAAATATCCACTTTTCTGTTTATAAAGATTACTCATTTCCAGGCATCAGTTAAGGAAACATCTGTAAATGGAAGACAACTTATTCTTCTTTATTTTAGGCCATCAAAATACCACAAGCAACTAAGGGTAGGTAGAATTCAAAGACATAACTGTGTTAGTCTAGATCCATACCAGTATCAGTATGCGGCATCTGATGAAGTAGGCTTAAATCTATACACTACCAACGGCTTTCTCTCAGGTAGTCTCAAAGGTGCTGCAAGTTCCCTTTGCATAAATGTAGGTAGTTGGACTATTAAAGGTTTTGCATGGTATATAATTTTCTGGAATTTGAACATATTTACAAAGCTGATTGATAATGCTATTATTTTTTTCTTCCTAGCTTTCGCTAAAGAGCTCAAAGCAGACATTACAAACCTCATAACTACAATTATGTAGTTTATGCTGACCAGCCCTGTTATTAGAATGAGACAACTACCTTGGATATTAATAAAGGTGGATCCCGGCTTTTCCTCTTGAAATCTCCATCTATTCCTCTTTGTTGGAGGAGGAGGGTGTCTGTAGCATATGTCAGGAATCTCCTAAACTAGCTTGGTCTCCCAGTTGTGGTGAACTCCACTATCACATCAGCCATGGTGAAGAAAGAGTCAATTGCCAGTCCCATCAGCTTCCCTACATGGGAGAAAAAGAGAAAGACCCATGGCCTCAGACCGCTAAATGTCTTAGGCCATTCCTCATTGATAGCATGACATGCATACATGTACTGTATCAATTTTAACATAATTGTTGAAGGAAGATATGAACCTTTACATCTCTGTGGCGCAAGGTACAACAGTCCCATCCTGCAGGAAAAACGCTGGAAGAATGAATTTGAGGAGTAATGACAGAGGAAGGGGATTATTACTAAGAAGGACAAAATCCATGCTATGTAGGACCTTAGACAGCCAGTGGTGTAGTGGTTTGAGTGTTGGACTATGATCTCGAATCCCCACTCAGACATGAAAACCCACTTAGACTCAGAGGATAGCGCACACACAGAGAGACACACCTCCCTGAACAAATCTTGCCAAGGAAACCCTGTGATAAGTTTGTCATAGCGTTACCATGCCAGAAATGACTTAAAGGCACACACAACATATAGGACCTTAAGACAGTCTGATGGTAGTCTAGAGGAGTATATGGGATAATGAACAATATTTAGGGGAGTAAGTGTTGTCCCTCACTAAGCCCTTGGAGCAGTCCTTGCTACTTTGGCAAGAACCTTCTAAACAGTAAGCCACAGGGCCATTGGACATCTCCTAGCCCAAGTTTTGGACCTCTCTTTCTTTCCCCAATACCTGCTTTTTCTAAACCTACCAAAGAGTTATGGTGAATTGAAAAGATTGTTCACACTGGTATGGTATTTTGGTTGGTCCTATTCAGTGGTAAATATTGGCACCCCCTCCCCAAGCATTTATCATGACAGCCCCAAGAGTCCAGCTATTTATCCATGTCTATATATGTATACACACAGAATTCTTAACAATTTATAGCCTGAATACAATTACTAGTTGCAAATAGCATAAACTAGTGTTGCCAGGTCAGGACTATCCCAGGCCATGAGATTTCAGGGCCAAAACCTGAGACCGATGTATTATCTTTTGTGATATCATATGGACTTGGGTTTGGTGATGTCACAAGGGGGGATATTACAAGAGGGAAGCCCTGATAATGTCATTAAGAATGATAGATTGTGCATCAACAACCGTTGCACAGCATATGCCATTCATTATGTCTAACAAATGAGGAAATTATATATACACACATTGTTGTTGTTGTATACCTTCAAGTCATTTCCAACCTATGCAACCCCATCACAGGATGCTCTTGACACAAACTATACTGTAAGGCAGCATTCTCACCTTGAGTTTTCTCCTCCTAGCTCTGAGAATTGGAAAAAAAGGTCCAGGAACAGAAATCTAGGAAACCTAGAGTGGACCCACTGAATTAATGAAACTAATATAAACATGGGTCTCATTGATTCAATGAATCTACTCCAGTTGGGACCAATAACTAGATTTAGGTTAGGGTGGGTATCATGTGGCTTTCCAGATGTTGCTGGACTACAACTCTCATGATTCCTTATCACTGACTACCAGAGCTGGGGCTGCTGGGACTTGCAGTCCAACATCTGGAGGGATACATCATCCTTGATTTAGGCCATTTGGAGAAAATCCAGTGTCTCTTTAGCCATAGCTACTAACCTGAAAGGGGACAGGGAAGCCTGAGGTGGGGTGGCAGATGATATCATGGTCCCTGCTAGTTCAAAAGTGCCCCTGGCTCCATTAAAAACCTTTACGAAGTACCGACATGGATTTGGGATCACCCCACCCCTGTCTAAAACCAGATCAACTTTCTTCATCTTGTTGTTATAAAAGTCTTGTAAGGAAAAAAAAAAGAGTTTGGGTTGTTTTTTTGTTTTTTTTAAGCCAAACTTTTAGGCTTCTCCTGCATAGCTTGGTCTTTTCTAATAATAATATTAAATATTGAATATTTTTTTACAGTAGTGTCCAAAGGAGGAAAGCTGAAGTGCAAGGAGTAACTCCAATTACATAATTTTGACAATTATACTTAGAAAATCATAGTGAAGGAAAGCCTTGTGTGTCTGCCAAAGGGAGGAGAAAACACCAAACCAAACTAAAACCAAATCAATCCAATCCATCATATTACCAGGGGACTAAACATTTATTTTCTAACCTGCATAGTAAAATTTGCATAGAAGAAACACCTTCAAAGCTGCAAGGGGTTATCAGCCCAAGTTAATGTGGTGTATAGTATTGATTTGTGTTTTTCCTTAAGAAGTTTTCCAATCAAGAAGAGCAATGATGAAAGAAGAGGTGTAGTGAAGCCACAAATCTTTAATGACTCATGCTCTTAAAAAAAAAGTCAACAGAAGAAAAAGAACAACAGCCCCAAACTAAAGGCAAAAATGTACAAGCCAATGACACCATCAGCCTACACACGTAATGTTCTTGCAATCTGGGCAATTAATATGGAGCTGAGACTGTGGCACCTGTCATGTCTCTCACCACCAAGGCCAGATTTTCTGCATGAGTTAAACAATAACTGTGTGCATCTTTGTGCTCAACATTTCAGCAACAAGTTGAAAGAAGGAGAAAATACATGTTCTTAGGACTAGACCTCCTCTAGGTTGAGCACATTTAGCCATCTTGGGATGACTAGCCTCCCAGCTACATGGAGAGCTTGAAAAAGTTACTTTAGGAGGACTTCAACTCACAAAAACCATTAGCGGATTTATTGGCTGGGGTATTCTGGAGGTTACAGTCCCAAAAAGGACATTTTTAGAGTTGTGCCCTTTACTAATCTCCGAACTGGACTAGTGTAATGCGCTCCATGTGAGCCTTCCATCGAAGATTGTATAGAAACGGCAACTGATTGAGTATATAACCAATAAATTAATTTGTAGTCTTGGCTGCAGGAAACACATCAGCACCTATTTTTTCAGAACTGGTGGTTTCTTTGGGTCACAAAAGTTGAGGTACAGATACTATATATACTCATATATAAGTCTAGAAATTTGAGTCAAAAAATTGACCCCAAAAACCTAGGTCAATTTATCTATGGGTCAATGTAAGTACTGTACTTTAACTCTTATTAAAAGAGGAACCCTGGTGAAAGGCAAGAGTGTTATCTGTCCTGGAATAACTGACTCTTCCCTTTTGCTTTCTCATCCATCCAACCTTTAGTGTGAGCATAAACAGTAATGCCTGCTGGAATTTTGTAAACTCCTTGGCATTGTTTTCCTTTACTCCATCCTTTAGATCAGGGGTAGGCAACTTAAGGCCCGGGGGCCGGATGCGGCCCCCCAAGGCCTTTGGATCGGCCCCAGGCCGGTCCTATTGCCGCTGCTGCCGCCCACCATGATTATATTGATTATTGTTGTTATTACTTGTTCTTGGGGTTTTCTTGGCAAAATCTCCACAGGGGTTTTGCCATGGCTTTTCTGGGGCTGAGAGAGTGTGCATGCAGCTGAGAGTGTGTGCATGCATTTTTTTAATTTTTTTTATTAATTAATTAATTTATTTATGGTGCTTCAGCCCCCCAATTGTCTGAGGGACAGCAACCCGGCCCCCGGCTCAAAAAGGTTGCCTACCCCTGCTTTAGATCCTTTGTTACATGCCCCTAAATTTCACCCTCGACTCATCAACAGGTCATATCAAAATCCATAATTTTGGCCCCAAAACCTGTCCTTGATTTATACATGAGGTCAACTTATAGTCGAGTACATACGGTGCTTTGTTTTGCAGCACTTTACAGTCTGGGCCTAGGACACTCAAGGGAGCCCTTTTTTTCATATAAAGGCATAGCACAATTAACAAAGTTTGTGACAGCGACGTTCCTTCTTACAAAGGCTGCATTAACATTGCAGTAATAATCCAGCTTGACACCACTTCATTTGCCATGGCTCAATGCTATGGAATTCTAGGATTTGTAGTTTGTTGGGGGCACCAGAGGTCTCAAACAGGAAAGGATAAATGTCTCACAAAACTGCAGTTTCTGGATTTCCATAGCATTAAGCCAGCCATGGCAGTTAAAGTGGTGTCAAACTGGATTATTTCTGCAGCACGGATGCAGCCAAAGTTTTTGTCTTTACACACCTATGCAGTCCCCCTTTCCACTTTGTTTGCTATCTAACTGGACTTTAAAAAATATTTTTTAGTAGTATCAGGACTAAGGAGATGAAGGAGGGCTGGAGAAAGACTTTTGCTTGTCAGGGATCAGCAGCAGCATGTCTGCAAAAAATAATGAACAAAGCTTGAGCTGGGAGAAAGCAGGATCCCACTCTCGCCAATTCTAATGTAGCCGGTTCTGCTAGCTCCGCAACAGGCAAGGTAAACAGCAGCTTATTATTATTATTTTAAAAAGTGCATATAAGCCTGCCTTTTTCTTTTTTTAAGAAGGTATAGTTTGGCCACCAAAATTAGACTGGTGAAAGAGAAATGGAAAAAATGATCCCTGGGTGGATTTTGGAAGTTGTTTCTAGAACATTCAAAATTGTTTTGTTTACTTCTGCAGGACAAGTCGGAAATGACTTGAAGGCACACAACTCCACCATCTGTGATCCTGGAAGCTAAACAGGGTCATCCATAGTTAGTACTTGGATAGGAGACCGCCAATGAATACCAGAAGCTATCGACTATATTTCAGAGGAAGAAACTAGCAAAACCACCTCTGAAGATGGTTTTTGGGGGTCGTTACCCAAGAAAACCCTATTAAATTGATGTGGTCCCTATAAGTCGACAAGGGGCTTGAAGGTGTGTAGGCACACACACACACACACACACACACACACACACACATACAAGATGTACCTCACCCAAGACGACCAGATGTCCTCCTTTTCCAGGACATGTCCTCTATTTCAATCTTCTGTCCAGGAGGAATTCCAAAATGTCCTTCCTTTGGGGTATGACTAAGAAGCACAAATTTATATTTATATTAATTGTTTTGAGCTATGGTTTGGTCAAGTCCTCCGTTTGTCTTGAACATCCTACATTTTACAGTGCTTTGTCCTCCTTGGTGGTTAGGACATCTAATCACCCTGACATCATCTTGTTATCTGAATAATAAGTTAGCTGAATCGCTTTATTTTATTTATTCATTTTGATGGCGGAGGAACTTATCACTCCTCTTTCCATGTCATTTCTGGATCTTCTGTTCAAGTAATGCTTAGGCATATGCATTTTTCCTTAAGGGTGGTAGATGGGTATACCTTTCTGCTCCTCAGCATGATGCACTGAGAAGTGTGGGCAACACCTGCATCCCTTAATCTACTGTTAAATATACTTTATTGAATGCCATCCCTCCTCCAACTAAGCTCTCTGGAGCCATTTTCTCCTTGCAGTACTGGGTAAACAGTGCTTAAGCAGCTCCTTGCAATTATGCTTTGCACACCGAAATCTTCTACGTGTCGGCGCAGATGTATATCCCTGGATTTCTACGAAGGAGAGGAGTGTTTATAGGACTATAGCCACAGGCAGACCGTTTTTCTTTTTTAAAAAGGCATTTGTCATTGGAAATGTTTCATCCTGCTACGTGGTCTTCATATCTTTGCTTTGCTGTGTCTCGTCTGATAAGAGACATTGAGATGCTTTTTTGTGTCTGTCTTCTCCTCCCCTTTTGAGAATTGCTTTGGAGAAGCTGGTATTAATAAATGATTGATGTATGGATAATAATAAAAGTCCAGGGCGATATTTAATAGGTGATAACATTGTGATAGGCTGCATCCGGACTGTAGAAATAATCCGGTTTGACGCTGCTTTCACTGTCATGGCTCAATGCTATGGAAAGCTGGGAATTGTAGTTTCATAAATAAATGGAATTCATTTTTTAAAGTTAGCAGGACTTACTAATCCCTTATTTACTTTCTTGCTATTTGACAAATTGTCTCCTCTCTTCCACAAGGCATTTAAAGAAATGTTTCCAGTTTTCCAACTATTAGCAACTGCCATTCAAGCAGCAGTAATGAAGAAAGCCATCACATTTTTTTATATTTCTAACATAAATGGATAACAATATATAAATTATAAATTTCTTATTTATATTTATATTTACAATTCTATTTTCTTTAGAATAAAATGGATAACAATAAAAGTCCAGGGCCATATTTAACGGGTGATAACATTCCTATGAACTGCATCCACACTGCAGAAGCAATCCAGTTTGACACCACTTTAACTGCCATGTAAATTGTAGTTTACTGTGGCACCTGAGCTCTCTGACAGAGAAGGCTAAATATCTCACAAAACTATGTGTCCCAGAATTCCATACCAGTGAGCAATGGCAGCTACAGTAGTGTCAAATTGGATTATTTCTGCAGTATGGATGCTACCACAGACCTATCTATCTATCTGATATCTATCTATCTGTAAATTCTCTTCCTACTTTAATGCACTCTTAAATTGGGCTGAACCACTCAGAAAACTATGGATATTGCAAAAGGCTGCTGCTAGAATAGGTTTTTTGGGATCACTGTCTTGGATTGGTGCCACAACAAACTACAAGTCCCAGAATTCCATAGCCTTGAGCCATGCCAGTGGAAGTGGTGTCAAACTGGGTTAATTCTGCAGGGCAGATGCATCTAGAAATACTAAGATCAAGAGAGGGGGAAAACTATAACTCAGGCTGGTCTTCTTTCTCCCATTTCTTTCTAAGCAAGCCTTTTTTCCCTAGAAAGTTGTTGAAAATCCCAGTTGCAGGCAGATCCGCAAGGTGTCGCCTTTTGCAGAGCAAACCAACCTAGAAAATGTATATATATGGGCTTGAGAGAAGGGAAGAGAGCTGGGTTTGTTTCCTGCTTGATGCTTTGCACCCCATGCCTTCTTCCCTGGCAGCCATTTCTGCATTAAGGCCAATGCAAGTTCATCCTTCCCAAATTCCTCAATGCAACAAAGCCTTGCAAATCCATGCACCAAAGCCTTGCAAATACAAGGATGATTTCCACTTCTGCAAAAGCCATCCCTTCCCCTCCTTTTATTGGCAGTGTGTCTTGTTTTCTTGGCCAGACTTGTTCAGAGAGGGTTTGCCATGGCCTTCCTCTGAGGCTGAGAGAGTGTGACTAGCCCAGTGGGTCTCCATGGCTGAGATTCGAACCCTGGTCTCCAGGGACACAGTCCAGCATTCAAACCAATACACCACAGATCTGGAAGTTACCTTTTCATGCTTTCATTGAGAAAATATATCCTTGTCACCAAATACCTTTATGGGGATAGCTGTCTTTTGTGCATTTCCCCCCAAAATGTATTTTGCAAGCTTTCAAAGCTCCACTGGCTTCTTCATCAGGAGCTTCGAAAGCTTGCATTATAGATCCCTGTTTTGTGGATTGGGGATGCTATTGCATCGTCATTTAGAGGAGGATAAAATAATGCAAGGAAGGAGGGTGGATGTCCATCCATCTTTGCACACCAGGTCCCTGCAATCCTAAAACTCAGCCCCATTGATTCCTATGGGATTTATTCCTGACTCAATGCGGATCAGGGGAATGGGAAAGGGCAACCTCTCCTCCTTTGCAAAGCTTGGCCATGAAACCCACTGGGTGACTTTGGGCAAGTCACACTCTCTCAGCCTCAGGGGAAGGCAATGGCAAGCCTCCGCTGAACCAAGGTGACCAGATGTCCTCACCGCAAAGGATAAAAATGTAGGGCTTTCAGCAACAATGGAGGGCCTGACCAGAGAAAACCTCCAAAATACAGTGTGGTTTAAAAAGAGTGGTGCAAAGGGACAGCTATTCTTGTTCATAGTTTTTTGCACCATTCTTTTTGAATCACCCTGTATTAAATATAAATTTGTACTTTTTAGTCCTGCTCAAATTGGAGGACCCTTTTGGAATTCCTCCTGGAATAGAAGGTTGGAATGGAGGGCACGTCCTGGAAATGTAGGACCACTGGTCGCCCACCCACAGGGGATCAAAGACCTAACAGGAAGAGGGTGACTAGATGTCCTCCTTTTCCAGGACACGTCCTCAATTTCATCCTTCTGCCCAGGAGGAATTCCAAAATGTCCTCCCTTTTGAATATGACTGGTTTATATTTCTTAAGAGTCTTTTTAGCTTTGATGGGGCCAGGTCCTCCATTTTGCTGTGCCTTGTCCTCCTTATGTAGACATTTGATCTTCCCCTTCCCTGCACTGGATCCAAACTGGAAGAAGTGTTAGCATCCACATTTTGTAATCCCTCCAGGGCAGAAGGCTGGATTGGAGGACGCCTCCTGGAAAAAGGAGGATCTCTGCTTTCCCTGGACCACATAAGGGAGAAAACATGGCTCAATAAAAGCTAAACATCCTCA
>CM034701.1:241204915-241235076 GCA_020142125.1 Phrynosoma platyrhinos | reverse complement strand
AAATATGGAAAACAAAGTGGTGGTCAACAGACTGGAAATGCTTGATATACATATCAGTCCACAAGAAAGTCTGCAGCAACTATAGGACAAAAGTACTAATCTCACATGGAAGCAAAATAATGCTCAAAATTCTGCAGCATAGACTCCAGAGAGAGAAATTCCAGAGATGCAAGCAGGATTCAGAAAAGGAAGGGCACTAAGGACCACATTGTAAATATATGATGGCTACTGGAGCACACCAAAGAATTCCAAAAAAGAATCAGCATGTGTTTCATAAATCTACAGTGAAGCCTTTGATTGTATAGATCAGGGGTAGGCAACCTTTCCCCTTTAAGGGCCGAGGGACTTCAGCTCCCATAATCCCAGGAGCTATTGGCCAATATGGGACTATTGGCCAACATGGCTGAGGCTTCTGGGAGCTGAAGTCCCTCGGCCCTTAAAGGGGAAAGGTTGCCTACCCCTGGTATAGATCATGAAAAGCTATGGAATACCCTACATCTGATAGTCCTGATGAGGAAGCTGTACCAAGGACAAGAGGCTACCATCAGAACAGAATTCAGGGAAACAGAATGGTTCTCAGTTGAGAAAAGGGCCAGACAAGGATGCATCCTATCACCCTACTTGTTTAACATATGCTGAAAACATCATAAGAAAAGCAGATTTAGAATCAGAAAAGGGAGGAGTTAAGATAGGAGGAAACATTAACAGCTTAAGATATGCGGACAACACCATATTATTAGCAGGAATTGGAATAGTTAATAAGAAAGGTTAAACATGAAGTGCAAAGGCAGGTCTGATGCTGAACATAAAGAAAACAAAGATAATGACCACAGAAGAAATACACACATTCAGTCTAGACAATGAGGAAATTGAAATAGTAAAAAAAAAATAAAAAAAATCCCATATCTAGGATCTAACATTGATCAGAATGGAGACTGCAGTCAAGAAATAAGAAGAAGACTAGGAATGGTTAGGGCAATTATGAAAGAACTGGAAAAGATAATGAAGAGCAACAAATGAGCACTAAAGTCAGAATTGTCCAAGCCATTGTATTCCCAATTACCATGTATGGATGCAAGAGCTGGACAGTGAAGGAAGCAGACAGAAAGAAAAGCAACTCATTTGAGATGTAGTGCTGGAGAGGAGTACTTAGGATACCATGGAGAACCAAGAAAATAAAGAACAGATAAGATCAGACCTCTCTTTGGAAGCTAAGATGATCAAGTTGAGACTATTGTACTTTGGCCACATAATGCAAAGGCACAGATCACTAGAAAAAAATCATAATGCTAGGAAAAGTAGAGGGTAGAAGAAAGAGAGGAAGACCACAAGCCAGATGGATAGACTTGATCAGGAAGGTCATGGGCAAGGGCTTGCAGGATCTGGGCAAGGCAGTGGAAGAAAGGGATTCTTGGAGATGTCTCATCCACAGGCTCACCATGAGTCGGAACCGACTCGAGAGCAGCTAACAACAACAATTGTTGTTCTTGTGTTTCTTTAAGTTGTTTCTAAATTATGGTGACTGCAGCATGGCATAATGGTTCAAGTGCTGGACTACGATTCTGGAGACCAGGGTTCAGTTCCCTGCATGGCCATGAAACCTATCGGGTGACTATGGGCAAATTACCTTCTCTCAGCCTCAGGGCATGGCAGTGGCAAAGCTCCCCTGAACAAAGAAAATCCCATGCTAGTGTCTCCTTAGCATTGCCATAAGTTCAAACAATTTGAAAGCACTCAACAACAACATGAAATCAAGCCTATTACAGGGGTTTCTAGTGCTGAGTGTGACTCACTCAAGGGCACTCAGTGGGTTTCCATGACTGAGTCGGGAATTGGACTCTGATTGGTGCTGACAAGTAGCTGAGTAAAACTAGGTCTATGACAACAGCGTTCGTTGTGTATTTCATGCCAAGGAATGCTCTCAGGGAATATTAACTAGGCAATTTCATAGAATACTAGCTTGCCCATTCTTCTATCAGCAGGCTGAAAAGAAAAAAGTGTAAATTTAAGTGTAAACATGAAATGTGCCTCCAATGTTAGTTACTTCTTTACACGCCCTGTAATATAAACATTAGCATAAGATTGGCTTCTCTTGTGTAAGACGGATCTCTTTTGGAGGGTGGGAAATCACATATAGACAAAACTAGACAGAGTAAACATGGTGATTGGTGAATGGATAGGGTGTAAGTGATCTGGACCTCTAGTTTTGCAGTCCAGATATGTACATGATTTGCAGGCATGCAGACCATGGGGATTTTTATGGGATATAAATAAACAAGCTGCTAACAGTATCAGGAGTCTCTGATGTCTACCCACCCAATGGTGTGCAATACTTTGAATAACTCTTGCTATGTAAAATACATTTTGAAGAGTGCCTGATGCATGAGAAATGTCAGCGCTCCATCTATTTAAAACTCTGAGTCATAAATGCATTGAATCATTTAAAGACAATTCACTGAAACAATCTAATCCCACTCACTTCTCATTAGGGGTGTTTTGCATAAAGTAGGTCTTTCTGTCCACCTTTAAATAATCCTCAAACACCATATTGTAATGAAAAGATGACTGTGTATGATTTATGGCATGGTATATTCAGAAGTGGGTTTGCCAGTTAAATCCTCTGAAATATAGCCTACAGCAGCTATTATTTGTTGGCAGTTTCCCATCCAAGTACTATAAACCCCAGGGTTCCATAGGATGGAGCCATGACAGTTAAAGTGGTGTCAAATGGCATTGATTCTTCATTGTGGCAGCAGCCTAAGAAGTTGACAGGTGAGTTAGAACAAAAGGCCAGCAGATCAAAAGTGCAATGCATTCTTGTTCTTCTGGTAGATTTTCTGTAGGAAACAGATTGCCTACTGCATGAACAAAATGTTGGCCTACCTCTAGGCCAACATTATTTTCTAGTCCATCATTCTTTTCCCACAGTGGCCTATCCATCGCCTATGGGAAACATGCCATAAGAACATAAATGCAACTGCACACTCCAGCTCATGTTTTCTAAAGGCAAAGATAAAGGTATTCCCTGTTGACAAGGTTGTCAAGTCGTGTCTGACCATAGGGGGTGGTGCTCATCTCCATTACTAAGCTGAAGAGCCAGCATTGTCAGAGACTACTCTGTGATCGTGTGGCCAGCATGATTGCACAGGACACTGCTTACCTTCCCACCGAAGTGGTATGTATTTATCTACTGGCATTTGCATGCTTTTCAATTGCTAGGTTGGCAGAAGCTGGGACTAATGACAGGAGCTCACCCCATCATGCAGCACCTGGGCCTCAAACTGCCAAGTGTCATAACCACTTGACCGACTGCATCCCCTTGTCATCTTGTAGGCACAGTTTAATTATGCACTGTACAGCCAGCATGGTGTAGTGGTTTGAATGGTGGACTATGAATCTGGAGACCAGGGTTTGAATCCCAGCTCAGCCATGTAAACCCACTGGGTGGCCTTGGGGAAGTCACACTCTCTCAGCCTCAGAGGAAGGCAATGGTAAACCCCCTCTGAAGAACTTGCCAAGAAGACCTCATGATAGGTTTGCATTAGGGTCACCATAAATTGAAAACCACTTGAAGGTTCCCAGCAACAAACAACAAGCACATATAAGGCTAGGAGCTACTATTTTTAATGAAAACAAAAACCATGTGACTAAAAAATGATATACACATTACCTGTATCTATAAGATTAGATGGGGGAGTCAACTTAGGATTTTTGAAATGTCCTCCTTGTTCTCAGACTATGTTCACCTTTGTAGTGTTTGATTTTCTCCTGTTCATATATAGGCAGAAAATAAATCTCCCATGGACTGACCTGAATATGTTTCATTCTGCAGTATTTTCAGCTCATGATGAAACTTTATTTTCCATCTTAAAAGTGTGCGATTAACAGTAGCATATCCAATTCCATGGATGGAATGTGAAGCCCAGACATATTTCTTGTATATCCAGCCCTGCAGCCTCACCACATATAACACTCTCATTGATGCCTTTGAGGCTTGTAGGAGATCAGGGTGCAATTAGGAAAGAGAGCTTTATACATGTGCAGGGAAAGGTAAGGCGATTTTAGACATTTTTCTCCTCCATAAACACATATTTCTTACTGCAGGCAGGTTTTTCATGCTACCTGAGAAATTGAAAAACTAAAGATGGGAAAGGCCTATGAAAGGTTCTGCACACAGACACTTCATTATTATTCCCTTCGGTGAATTTACTGGTGATTTGTCCATGGTAGGCTTACATTTCAGTAACTAACGATTTTATGAACTTCCCGTAAATGACAGCACTTAAAAGTAGTTTCATTTTCCCCATTCTGATATTAAGTCAATGCAGTTTTACTCATTCACTGGAATCAGAAAAAGTTTTGAGGATTAGAGCAAAAATAAACCCATGGTTGCCAGCCTGAAATATGCATATGTTTCAGCAGCTCTTATTCAAATGACAATGCTTGACGTAGCATCTCTGGGCTTAAGTTGTATGGAAAAAAAGCTGAATTGGATAAATAAATACACAAATAAGTCTGCAATTCAATACATAGTTCCCTAGGAACATGTTCTACTGAATTCAATGGGGCTTATTTCTAAGTTGACATTGAACAGTATTGACTAATTCCAATTGCTAGTCCCAACCACTGAACATGGGTGTTGAGTTAACATTTAGCAACAGTGGATCCACTCTAGTTGATCCACTGGATTTCACATGGAGCACCTTTCTGCCATAAAATATACAAAGTTTGAAAAGCTATAAAATGGGGAAAAAGTATATAACAGTATTCAGTTAAAAAACCCTCCAACAACCTCACCTTAGATTTTTAAAATGTTTCCATGCAACCCACCCATGCTCCTCCATTCTTATTTTATTTATTAAAGCTACACTTCAGTTAACAATATCAAGAAGGATATTGACAAGCTGGAATGTATCCAGAGGAGGGCAACCAAAAGGGTGAAAGGTCTGGAAACTATGCCCTATGAGGAGCGGCTCGGGGAGCTAGGTATGTTTTGTCTAGAGAAGAGAAGGTTAAGAGGTGATATGATAGTCCTGTTTAAATATTTAAAGGGGTGTCATATTGAGGATGGAGCAAACTTGTTTTCTGCTACTCCTGAGACTAGAACACAAGACAATAAATTTAGGAAAAGAGATTCCATCTCAACATTAGGATGGACTTCTGGATTGTAAGAGCTGTTTGAAAGTGAAACACGTTGCCATACCACATTTCCTTCTTTGGAGGTTTTCAAACAGAAACTGGATGTCGGTGCTTTGATTGTGTCTTCCTGCATGGCAAGGAGTTGGACTGGCTGGTCCTTGATGTCTCTTCCAACTCTAAGATTCTATGATTCTAACAAATATATATGTGTTTTTGGGCACCACTTGTTTAACAGAAAATTTGGTCCCAGAAGCAGGCATGGAAAAAACAGAGACAGGTTCCTACAGTACCCCCCCCCCCCCCCGAGAGAGAGAGAGAGCGAGAGAGAGAGAGAGCAGTTTAATATGTTTCAGCTAATAATGTTTTATTCAAAACTAATAATATGCACATGTGAAACGAAACAACCAGGTCAAGTAAACCTTGCATAAAGAAAAGCACGTTGAACCTTCTAGAGGGCACTTTAGGGCTTCTTCCAAAGTGCATCCAATTATGACTTCTACTTTCACCAGCCTCAATTTTCTTATAATTTCCATGCTGGTGGCCAAACATACATTTCTGGGGGGGCCCCTCTTTTTAACATTAAGAGGTGGTGTATGTGTGTGTGTGTTGGTGAAACAGGCTTATCTGCTTTCCCCTTTTCCCTCTGTCTTGCTTGTTCATGCATGCTCATTAAAAGATTCTGGAGACAGCTGTCATTTACCTTGCCTGTTGTTGGCATACACAAACAGCTATAGCCTATTCTTACCTGCTTCTTCGCATGGATTGAGGCAGAGAACAGCAACAAATAAACAATTAGCAACATCAATTAAACCATATTAATTAAAACATGTTACAGTTTAAAAGGACAAGTAAGACGTACCTATTTTAAATCTACATTTAAAATTCAATGTCTTAATTCACAATTTAAAATTATCTGGATATGTCTGCTCTGCTGGAAGAGACTGGTTGGTCTTCAGTGCTGTTTTAAATTTGGACAGTGTTTTTACTGCAAACATACTTCTGCAATCTGACACAGAAAATCTGTGTTTCTCTAATCCTCCACCAGCTTTCCAGTGTAGATACTGCTAAAAATGTTCAGCTAGATAGGGAATAAGGAGGAAAGGGCTGGGTGGGTTTAAATTTTTTTTTCAAAAAAGGAGCTTCTTTGCCAGAAGCTTTCCCGCTAAGCAGACAACTTAAAGGTCCGTCTTGGGGGCAGGGAAGGGGAGGGGCAGCCGCACGCTCGGCGCCCCAACCCCTCCCAAGGTTGTCCTTGGAGCAGACGGCCCTCCGCACAGCCGGCGCTCCGAGGAAGACCTCCTGCCGCAGTGTTCGGACACGCTATGGCGGAAGAGTCGCCGAAAGTGCGCCACAACCTTTTGTGGTGCACTTTTGGTGACTTATGAAAGGAGCGCTAATTTAGCGCTCCTTTCAGAGGCGGCAAAGCTGCGCCGCAGGATCGAGGCATGGGGATGCCTCGGTCCCGCGGCGCAGCTTCCCAGGGCGGCCCATGGCCGCTCGTCTGCTTAGCCCCTTTGTTAACTGAGGTATGCCTGTGTATCTCTATGTTTGATGTCAATCAGAAATAGCAGCCAGACAAGCATGCAAGAATTTTAAATAAGGTGTAAATATTTAAGATGTGAGGGATAGACTAGGGAAAGGTTATGGCACAGAGAGGCAGCTGTAACTCAAAATCTCTATCTCTAGTTTATTTCTTCTAGTACATTTTTTCATGGTAGTCAATTGCTGAATCTTCATCAAACATACACTGAGTATTCTGAAGGCTGGAATATGGGAAATCTATGCTGGCTCAGTCTGTTAGTCCATGGCAGTGGTTTATGGAATTTATTTCCCAGCCTGGGACTGATTCTAGACTTTCTGCATGCAAAACACCACTACTGAAGCCCTTCTGTATTGAGAAAAAGATGAACAGCCATGAAAGAAGCTTCTGCACCAAATACTCTCAGAAAAAAATCTCAAACATAAGTCTGTTTTTGGACTCCTTTTTCCTTCATGTCAGTATGAGAAACCACTTTTCAATAAAACAAAAACCTCAGAGGAACAGAGCTGCTTTCTTCCTTAGTCAATTCTTACCTCAGGTTTCAATGACCCAAGTTTCTTCACTGTTTCTCACTCCTAACCTAAATTAAAGTGTGAGCACTAGCCTTTTTTTTGCTATTGCAAAATTATAGCCTTTCTTCATTTCCCTCCTTAATAGTACCAAAAGATGGTAGTCAGACACACTTTGTCCAGCTACACCATGGGCCCAGCATAGGCATTATACTTTTTTACATCCACATGTGATAATTTTTCACAAAATCCAGAGATAGTGCCTATAGTCTTGAGCTGAAGGCCAGTAGAAGGCAAAGGCCATCCATTTTTCTCCATTTATTATTATTTGCTTCTAAATCAACTTTTACAGTAAATCAACTTGTATAGTAACCTTCTGAATGACTGACCTCTAAGACTCCTGGTCACTAACTTCCCTGTTCAGGTCTTGCAAATTCAGGATTGTGGTTTCCTTGTTTGAAACAATCCACCTATATTACAGTCTCCCCTCTTTTCCTACTGCCTTCCACCTTGCCAAGGATGAGCATCTCTTCCAATGAGTCATGTTGTCTCATGATATGTCCAAAGTGTGACAGCCTCAGTTTAATCATCTTCACTCCTAGTGACAGTGCAAGCTTGGTTTTCTCTAAGGACCTTATCACACGGGGTCTAAAGCAGACAGAACCCAGTCCCATCCCCGTCCCATTGCGGTTCCTTTTCCTGTGTGTTCACACAACGTCGCAGAGAACCATCCCTGTCCCAATGCGGCATCATCCCTGTTCTTTTGAATGCCGGTTTCCTGGGGAATTACATTTGCGTGACCAGAATGATACTGGAATGATGCTGCTTTTGTTCATTGCGCAATGATGCTAGTTGCGTCTGATAGCAATTTCCGTCTTGTGGGGTCTATACCAGTATAGTCCTGGATTGATTCCATACCGCTTTCTTGCCGCTTTGAGACCCGCGTGTGATAACGTCCTAAGAGCCATTTATTTATGTTTTTAGCAGTCCATGGAATCCATAGAACTCTCCTCCACTATCACATTTCAAATGAGTTGATTTTCTTCCTATCAGCTTTCTTCACTGTTCTGCTTTCACATCTATACATAGAATTCCCCCCATATCGACACACATACATCCTCAAATTCACATGGATATCTGTCTGCATATAACCATATGCAGATGTCCAATACAACTGTATGCAGACAGAACAGTTGTTTATGACAGGGATATATGGAGTAGCTTCACACCCTGCTCACGTATTTAGGAGTGCCTGCATCAGGTCTTTAGTTGATAGGAAAGTTCATATAGGTTTATATAACCCCAACTTTCTGAGTGTGCCCTTTACACCATTCAAATGCACAGGTTTTTCTCTATTGGTTGTCAGAAAGTATGGTGTCATGGCTTTACCAAGCAAGAGCACTTTCCTTCACCATGAGAAGAGATATCTGTTTATAATTGCTACTGAATTTGTAGGCCTGTTGTCTTCTAGATAGGCCAGGATCCAGATCTTCTTGTTCAATATATTATGGTGGGCAACTGATCACTCACCATTGGCTAGGCTGGCTAGAGCTGATAAGATTGGCAGTTCAACCACATCTGAAGGGCCACAAGTTGCCCACCCCTGCTGCAAATGTTTCTTTGTTTTTGCATGGCAGGAGGTTGGACTGGAAGGCTCTGGTGGTCTCCTCCAACTCTATGATTTTATGATTCTAGTTAATTTAGGGCCTTTCACACTGCACAATTACAAGTAGCACTATGATTCCATTTTGACTGCCATGGAAACATCGTATGGTATCCTGGGATTTGCAGGTAAAGGAGAGAAGTGTACAACTCTTGGACCAGAGAGTTCTAGTGCCCCATCAAACTGAAAATCCCAGGATTCCATGGGGTGCTGAAATGGAAGTCAAAGTGGACTCAAAGTGCTATAATTGTTCAGTGTGAAAGGGCCTCTTGTTTACACCAGCTGAGAGTCTGCCTTATCATTCACAAACCTGTGAAGTGATCTAAATGCCCAAGCCTGCTTTTAAGATGTGTTTGTTAGATCTTGTAGAATTGTTTCCATTTGTCTCCTACTGAGTTAATTCTTACAATATGTGGCTGTGAAAGCAGAACATTTTGAAATGGCAACACCAAAGGAATTTTTTTTATTGTGTGTGTATGTGTTTAAAACAAACTCTTAAGGAAATCCTTTGCTAGAAATTTGATGGAGGAACAGCATTCCAATCAAGTAGACTCTGTTTAACAATATTGTTGGCACTCGCGCTCTCATTTTCTTTCTGCCTTGTCAGCGTTATCAATAGAATTAAAATGCGACATTCATGGAAGCCTTTGTACTGGAAAGGAAATGGCAGCATGCACCGTAGACAATGAGCTCTAGTTCAAACCGAACACTGTCCGCTGTAGAAAATGTGCACAGTAGCTCCTTCCAGCTACCCACGTTACTCCTTATGCATCCCAAATCATAATGTCGTTTCTGCAGAAGGGCAACGGTGAAAGCTTACATTGATTCCTACACCCCCCCCCCGGCTTTTCATATGGAGGAAGATTTTTGGCAAAAGATCACTGGTTGCAGTCCCCTGTGACAGATTTTTCAGCATGTTGCAGGCAGGTTGGCCTAATGCCTAACAATCGGCGATGAGTGACATATTTTGGGCAGAGCGAGGGTAAAATGGGAGCCATGTGGCTGATGTTAGTAAACATTATCCCCGCACAGTCTGGCAGGACACCATCAGCAGCAGGAGGGTGAATGGCTGGCAGACCACATGAACTGGACACACAGGCAGCCAGAGCTACCTAGGAAACCCAAGCCAAGGACTACAATCTAGCAGCTGCTCCAGTTGCCACAGCAACTGGGGACTGAACAATGAGCTGGAAATCCCGCATGTGAGCTTTTATTGAAAGGTTCCCCACTATGCATCCCAGCCCACAGCCCCAGCAAGGTCAGACTCCCCACCCCCACATATTAAGCATGGGTTTTGTTTTTGTGTTTGTGGCTTTTTTCCAGCCTGGTGGTGGAGGGTTGTTGTCTGTTGCAACGCTCCCGCACGCATGTGAGAAATCACAAGATTCCAATACCCTATAAAATCTTTTCCTATTAGTGTTATTGTTATTATTATTATTATTATCAATTTATATCCCATTTTTCTCCCAACATAGGAGTCAGGGAGACACACAGCAAATTTAAAACTATGCAATTTAAAACAACTCAAAAGCATTAAAATATATATAAACATAAAATTGAAAAAAATGTATTACCTTTCCAAATATCCTTCTTCTAAGACTGATGTATAGCAAATTTTGCATTGGAATCTGCAGAAGAGAAAAATACAATCAGCCCCCTGTATCCACAGAATTTTATTTTTATTTTTTATCCACAGCTTAAACCATCCCCATTTGAAACTAGTCAAAAATAATTTAAATTCCAAAAGCAAACCTCAATTTTTCTGTTTTTGATCAAGGGTACCACTGTTGTATTTAATGGGACTTCAGTATCTGTGGATTTTGGTATCCACAGGGGATCCTGGAACCAAACTCCAGTGGATATCAAGGGGGCACTGTATGTAGTAGAAAAGCAAAATAAATATTAATCATACATGAAAAAAAAATATTCTCCACCCTCACCCCGAATTGTCTAAAAAGGAAGAAGAAGAAGAAACCAGTCTCACCAATTCTAAGCAAGTCAGCTTAGGGGCTAAACAGACGGCCCCTAAGCTGACCCCTTTCCTTACCAGATCGGGGCCACAGCAACCACACACCGCGCCCCCGATCCGGAGGTTTGCCACTCTAAAAAGAGCTGGCAAATGCCACTTCTTTTTAGAGAAGCAAAAAGCAGCCCTTGGTGCCACAGCAGCAGCTTTTCAGCACTTCTTTGGCATATGAATGCTGCACCAAGGGAGCGCTCTAATGCCTCCCACCGTGTGGTGGGGCACACGGTATGACGGTGGCATTGGGGTAGAGTTGGGGTGGCTGGCATGCGGTCACCATGCCCCCGCTCCACCCTCAGACCGGCCCTTGTGGCTGGTCTGTACAGGGCATTAGTCATACAAATAGGGTTGCCAAAATGAAAACTGGAGTGGGCCTTTATTGGTTGTGTATTCAGACCCTGTTCAGACATTCTCTTTTCAAGGGTTCATCTACATTGTAGAAATAATACAGTTTGACACCACTTTAGCAGCCAGGGTTCCATCTTACAGAATTCAGAGATATGTAGTTTTGTGTAGAAGCAGGAAATTTAGACGGTGTTACTTGTCAGGCAACGAGGTAATGAACAGCACTTGCTAAAATGCTTTCTTCTACACAGCCATTAAAAATACAGGATCCTTCTCCAGCTCTGGCAACCCTACAATAGACTAGTATGCAAACGATTCTTGTAGCACCTTTGAGACTGTTATCATGAGCTTTGGTAGACTTCACTTATCTGAGGAAGTAGGCTCCAGTCTACAAAAACTCATGCTACCAGTTTCTTTCTTTAGTCTAAAAGGCACTCCAAGATCCCTTTGCATACTTTCCAGGGTAACATGGCTACAGTCTGTTATTCTAAAATGGTATCCTAAACAGAAGGCTTTTGTGTATCATTCTGAGATTCTGCCTCCCTTTCTTAATTATTTTCGTGATTTTCTAGGTATTAGTCTCTATGCTAGCCATCTATGGTTGAAATCGAACATTAATTTGTATAAGATGTAACCAGACTTACAAAATTCATCTACCAACATACAATGTTTTCTTACTACCAGCTTTCCAATATAGAAACCCTATCCAAGGGTGCATCTACATTGTAGAAATAATGCAGTTGGACACCACTTCAACTTCCAAAGACTCCATCCTACAGAATCCTGGGAACTGTAGTTTTGTGAGGCACCAACACTCGTTGACAGAGAAGACTGAAGACCTTGTAAAGCTGCAAATCTCAGGATTCTACAGGATAGAGCTACAGCACTTAAAATGTGTCAAACTGCATTATTTCTACAGGTTAGATGCACCCCAAGTCATCCACATATGAGGTGGGAGAGCATGGATATGGCCACCTACCTCTCTTCCCATCACTGTCCTCATTGCCTTCAATATGTCGGAAGTGAACATCGGTAGTAGGATGTGTTTTCTATGCATGGAGGCACTATATGTGAGTATGGAAACTCAATTACATGGGAAGCCTACACAGACAGAAAAATTCCCCTTGGGTAGATGTTAGTATTTAACATAAGGAGGAGAATAGAGAAGGGCTTGGCTACCATGCTTGTCCATTTTTTCCCTCTCCCCTTTGAGTGTCATTGAATTCCAGTGCTAAATGCACATCTTATTGTATATCTGACAGCTGTGATAGAAACCATCTTCTTGTATTTCCAGGCTATTCCTCACAATGAATGTGAGAACTTTGGTTTCACCCTCCTTATTTATTACATCTGTTAGTGAGTTTATACAGCAAAAGGGTTCAAAAATATTTGGCAAGAAGGAAAAGCTAATGCACAGCACAATCTGCTCGGTCACTTGAAGACATCAGGATGAAAACCAGTGTGCCTACTCAGGCGTTCACTCACACTCAGAATTATAGCACTGTTATTCCATTTTAGGAGCTATGAAATCCTGACGTTGGCAATTTAGTGAGGGGCATTTAGGATTCTCAGCCAAAGAGATACCGTGCCTCTTCTTCTTGCTGTGCACCTTCAAGTTGTTTCAAACTTGGGGCAAATCTAAGGTGACCCTATCACCTTTGGCTTGGGGTTGAGAGAGTGTGACTTGCCGAAGGTCATCCAGTGGGTTTTCATGGCTGAGTGGGGATTCAAAAACCAGTCTCCAGAGGAGCAACACCATGCTGTTGCTCCTTACTAAACTATAAATTCTGGGATTCCTCAGGCTGTTACCATGGCAGTTAAAGTGGAATAATAGCACTATAGAGAACCAGTGTGGCATATTGGTTTGAGTGTTGGACTATTACTCTGGAGATCAGAGTTCAGTTCCTCACCATGACCATGAGACCCACTGGGTGACCTTGGACAAGTCACATGTTCTCAGCTTCAGGGGAAAGCCATGGCAAGCCTCCTATGAACAAATTGTGCCAAGAAAAACCCATGATAGGTTTACCTTAGGGTCACCATAAGTTGGAAACAATTTGAAGGCACACAACACACACATAAGACATTTAGCTTTTTCTATCAGAGGGCTTTGGTTCCACAACAAAGTCCAGAATTCCATAAATTTCTCTGAAACATAGGTTAATTTCGTTAACATCTTAATGCCTCATTTAAAAGCCAGCCAGAAGGAGGGATGGATATGTAGCATTTGCAGCCTTTAGAAGGAAATGAAGATTCATACAACTGACATGAAATTAAGCATTAATTCTAAGTCAAATGTATCCATTTCTCTTATTCAGGATATTTTAAAAATAACCAAGTTTAGCATTAGATTCAATGTAATATAAATACATCCTCAAAACACTGACTTATTTAGTCAACACTCTGTCAAATATAATAAATAAATTGACTTGTGTACGTAACATATTGAACAGTGGAGGTGAAATAAATGCCTTCAGGTCATTCACCTTAACTGTGACACATGTACTCTATTTATTCATGTACTCTATTTATTACTATGATGAATTATGAATATTTGTGACTGCCAGCAATGCAGTGTATACGTTTATTTTTCATCTCATGGAAAACACATTCGTATCCAGTAATTGTCCCCCCTTCATTGTGAAAAGTTGTATGATACAAAGAGTTGCATTGTCTAAAGGATAGATGTTGGATTTTTAAAAATATATTATTTCAAAAGCTGGCCTACAGAGACCTGCAAAGGTCACCTCACAAATGGCTTTTTGAAAATTTAAAATTTACCCTTGATTTGACAAGTGCTTTGCTGTGCAACACAGGAATGGCTATTGTTTGAACAAAACAAATAAATCACTCCCTTTCAGGTATGGAATTATCCCTTCATGATTCATTGAATACTAGCTTTACTATTATTTTCTTAGGCTTCAAACCTAGACATACTTCTTGTTGTTGTGTGCCTACAAGTCCTTTCCAGCTTATGGCAACCCTAAGGTGAACATATCACAGGGATTTCTGTTGGATATAAATCCTACAACATTTCAAAGGACCTACTTCTGAGCAGAAGTGAAATTTTACACAGGCCTATTAAAATGTAAGATGCATCAACAAACATATTTATCCTTTGTGATTGTTAAATTTATTCATAATTCTTTAGTGTAAAAGATATGTAAGTAAGATGATTGTAGGAATGTATTTCTAGGTTCTACCTTTTGTAGAAATTTTATAGAACTTAGGGATGCAGTGGCTCAAGTGGTTAAGATGGCATTTTGAGGACCGGGTACTGCATGATGGGATGAGCTCCTGTCCCTAGTCCCAGCTTCTGCCAACCTAGCAGTTCGAAAGCATGCAAATGCAAGTAGAGAAATAGGTACCACTTTGGTGGGAAGGTAAACAGCGTTCTGTGCAATCATGCTGGCCACATGGTCACAGAGTAGTCTCTGGCAATGCTGGCTCTTCGGCTTAGTAACAGAGATCAGCACCGCCCCCTACGGTCAGACACAACTTGATAACCTTGTTAATGGGGAATTGCTTTACCTTTACCTTTTACTTTTTGTTTACATACAAATTATTGTGTTTTGGCATCAATTAGCATTCTTATTCTGGAAAGGCATGAGTTACAAAATGTGAAACATTATTTTAATCAACTGTATTGGATTTTCTCCCCATTTGTCTGTTGGATCTCAGAACCAATTATGTCTTTTTTAGAAATTCCATATTCCAGGTACACTTGGGTGACCTGGACAAACGGGTTCAAACTCTGGTCTCCAGAGTCATCAATGCTCAAACTGTCTACTGACTTTCATAATAATTTGAGGGAGAAATGACAGCTTCTATAACCTTGAAGCATCAAACAATCTTTTAAAAACCTTTATTTTCTCATTAATGGTTTTGTTGTTCATATCCATCACATCAGGTTCCACTTATGGTGAATCTATGAATGGCAGATCTCCATGACATACTGTTAGGTATGTACAGCTCTGTTAACATCTTGCAAACTCAGGGCTGTAGCTTCCTTGATTGAGCCTATCCAATCTGTAAGGCAGTCTTCCTCTTTTCCTACTGTCTTCCACTTTGCTGATCATTATTGCCTTTTCTAATAAGTCATGTTGTCTCACAGAACATCCGAAGCATGATAGCCTCAGTTTAGTCATTGTGGTTTCCAGAGAAAGCTGAGATTTTATTGTCTCTGTAACACATTTATATGTCCTGTTGACAGTCAATGCTATCTGCAGAACTCACCTCCAGCAGTGCATTTGCGTTACGCAGAGGGGTGTGATTTTCTTCCTGTCAGTTCTCTTTAGTGCCCAGCTGAAGATGTGAAATCTGTTTTGATTAGGTTATCTCTACAACACTAATATGTATTTGGAATACAGTCTAAGGTAGGAAACATCAAAGTTTTTCCATCAACAATAATTATCCAGTACAAAGTTAAGCTCAACTCAGCCACTCAGGTGCTCTACAGACAGCCCTAAGGGGTGGCTCCGTGCCTCCCCCTGGGAGTGCCGGATCAGGGCCACGGCAACCGCACACCGTAGCCCTGATCCGGCACTTTGCTGCTCCAAAAAGAGCTGGCAAATGCCACTCCTTTATGGAGTGGCAAAAAGCTGCCCTTGCCGCCTCGGCTGTGGCTTTTCTGTGCGCCTTTGGTGCAGTGTGTCTGTACACTGTGCTAAGGGAGTGACCTGATACCACCCACCTTGCAGTGGGGCACATGGCGTGATGGTGGCATTAGGGCAGAGTCGGGGCAGCTGGTGTGTGGTCGCCATGCCCCGATTCCACCCCCAAGCTGGCCCTTTTGGCTGGTCTGTACAGGGCGTCAGTTGGCTTTAACTTTCTAGCTGCATCTAGTCTGCAGAATTAATGCAGTTTGGCACCTCTTTAACTGTCATGGCTCAATGTTATGGAATTAAGGGACTTGTAGTTTTGTGAGATATTTAGCTTTCTCTGTCAAAGCGCTGATCCCACAACAAACTTAGGATTCCATGGGATAGAACCATGGCAGTTAAATCAGTGTCAAACTGCATTAATTTTGCAGTGTGGAAGCAGCTTCTGTTGGACTGTACGTACATGCTTGCAGGTGGAGGGTTCTTAGCAGTATTGTTTCTTAATATTTTACCTCTCACCCCAAAATTGGACTCAAGGTGGCTTATAATTAAATAAAGCAAATACAATTGAAATGTAAAACAAATGAAAATAATAATAATATGGTAATAAAAAAAAAGAGATTTTAAAAGAAAAATTTCAGTAAGGGAAATAAAGCACTCATCCAATTCAAAAGCCCTTTCTCCACCTTGTGAGGTCAGTCATTAAAGACATTGGAGGTATTCCATTTCCCCTCCTTAACATTTATTTTTAATTTTTTATTGGGGCGTGGGTGGGAAGAAGAAAGATGGAAGAAATTGTAGGAAAATATGGGATTGTTACCAGTAAAAAATGTCATCTGGATTCCCTGTTAAATTCTGGGAATGAGGCAGGTTGTTTCATAATAAATGCATTGTTTGGAAGCACTGTGCTTTAACTACAGGAAGTGTTAATTTTGGTGTAATTTCGGTTTTAATGTTCAACAGAGTAGTCATGTGTAACCAAAATATATAAAGTACATACAAGAGGGAAGGAAAAATGAGCCAAAACAGACTTTAAATGCTTTTTACTTACTAGATCATTGTGGAACTGTGGTAATAATAATGACAATAATGATAATAATAATAATAATAATAATAATAATAATAATAATAATAAGCAGGTTGTGGGGAGAGAAAAAGAAAAAGAAAGGATTAGTGTTTCTTTCAGACCCACTGTGTAGAAAATGATTAGTGGCAAACCTCACTGTCAGAGAACAATAAATTACTAATTCGAATATATGTACGCAAAAGGATTTTATAGCACCTTTGAGACTAATGGTGTGAAATAAGCTGTAGCATAAGCTTACATAGAATTGGTCTAGCTACAGCTTCTTTTGCATAGTTAGTTTCAAAGGTGGTACAAGATCCCTTTGCATACTGATATACCAGACTAACATGGCTATATCTTTGAATTTTACTAATTTGAAGTAAGGCAGTATTGAGACTTCTATCACAGTAGCCTTGGATGTCTCACTAGCTATTCCACACTGGCTAAGATGGCATTGCAACTAGTGTTCAAAAGAGAGGTCTCACAAAAGATGCAGAGGGACATGTATAACCCCCAAATGCAGTGGATTAGCAACAAATGCCATCTGGGTTCTCCATCAAAGCTCAACAACAGCAATAACAAATGTCCATCTCTGAGAAGAGGGCTGTTAATGGATTTAACCCTGCTGTTGTTGTTGTGTGCCTTCAAGTAGTTTCTGACTTATGGTGACCCTAAGATGAACCTGTAATAGAGTTTTCTTGTCAAGTTTCTTCAGAGGGCATTTGCAATTGCCATCCTCTGAGACTGAGAGAGTGTGACTTGCCCTAGGTCAACCAGTGGTTTTACATTTGTCAGGATTCAAGCCCTGGTTTCCATATCATAGTCCAACACTTAAACCACTACACCAGGGGTAGGCAACCTTTTTGAGCTGGGGGCTGGGTTGCTGTCCCTCAGACAATTGGGGGGCCAAAGCACCAAAATAAATAAATAAATAAATAAATAAAAATTAAAATTAAAAAAAATTAAAAATATGCATGCACACTCTCTCAGCCCCAGAAAAGCCATGGCAAAACCCCTGTGGAGATTTTGCCAAGAAAACCCCAAAAACAAGCAATAACAACAATAATCAATATCATCATGGCGGTGGGCGGCGGCGGTGGCAGCAGCAGGACCAGCCTGGGGCCAGTCCAAAAGCCTTGGGGGGCCACATCCAGCCCCCGGGCCTTAGGCTGCCTACCCCTGGTTTAAGGGATACAGGATAGGCCATGTTATACACTTGGCTCAATAGCAGAGGAGAACTGAGACTGCAGTCAAGAGATGAGGAGAAGACTAGGGAAAGGGAAGGGCAGCGATGAAAGAACTAAAAAAGATCCTAAAGAGTGTACATTGCACTAAAGTTAGAATCATCCAAGCCATGGTATTCCCCATCACTATGTATGGATGTAAGAGCTGGAGAGTTAAAAAAAAAAGCTGATAAAAAGAAAATCAACTCATTTGATATGTGGTGCTAGAGAAGAGGGGTGAGGATACAGTGGATGGCAAAAAATAAAAAATAAAAAATAAATAAATGGGTCCTTGAACATATCAAACCTGAAATACCCCTAGAAGCCAAGATGATCAAATTGAGGCTGTCATACTTTGGCCACATCATGAGAAGGCATGAATCATAGGAAAAGACAATAATGCTGAGAAAGGTAGTGGTTAGAAGAAAGAGAAGAAGACCACATGCCAGATGGCCAGGGAGTCTGAGACTGTAGAACTTGAGCAGAGTAGTGGAGAACAGGGACACTTGGAGATATCTCATCCACAGGGTTGCTACGAGTTGAGGATGACTTGAGGGCAGTTAACAACACAAACACCTTCTCCCAGCTGGCCTGTTTTGGGAGAGGGTCTGGAGGCACCCAGCAGGTACTGCTTAGCAAATACTACACTTACCAGTGCAAGGGACAAATACCTAGTTCACCCAAACTTTAGTTGATTTGCTGAGAAAAATCTGATGCACCTTTCTTTGAATCCAAAATGTGCAAGAGGGCAGAAAAAGCATGACAGATCTGCTTGAGAAATTGCATATGCTATGCTGACCTAATGACTTACTTAGCTGCCTTTCAGTGAGAAGAAGCTTGCATAATGAATGAGAAGGGAATCTCCAGTTCCACTTGCCTTGGGTATAATGAGCTCACATGATCCAAGGGCCTTTTGACTGGGACGGACCATGATGCATTTTCTATCCCCCTCTCAACGTAGCTGAAGTCCCAGCACTGACTGTGGAGAAGGAGGAAGGATTTCATAACATAAACAATCTATTTTTGTGAGTTCACAATCCCTGTTGGAATGCAAAGTAATTTGCAATGGCTTAGTCCTGAACGGGTAATTAAGATCCATTCACCTCATAAAAGACCTGCCCCTAGTAGAGGTGAAAACTACTAAGAACTTGTTTGTTGGGCTGGGTCAACAGAGCTGTCAGCATTTAGAACTGCCCTTGGGGACATAGCTATAAGAAGTGCTTGGACTTCAAATTGTACTACCATATCACTTTGCCTTTACACATGTAGAGCTGTGCAGAAAGGCAGAGTTCTTTCATATCAATCAAGTATGGAAGGAGGAGGGTGGCATGGCATTTTAGAAGTAGCTGAAACTGGACAATACAGTTTATGTTCTCAGTCTTACAGAAGCTGTGTATTAATTTATGCAAGCCAGGGGGAAATAGAGATGGAAAGGATGGAAGGGCAGTGAAAAATGGAATTCACCCCAATACCCTTGAGCAATGAGTAAGGGGGGGGGGGTAGCTGTTCTTTTGTTTCTTGAAAATCATGCATTCATTTCTGTATCAGCACAGCAGATCAGAAGAGCAATTTCCTTTGTGGAGCTAATTCGGTGTGTTCTCAAACAAAGAACTCTGTAATACCATGTCATTAATGAAACTGATCACTTTCAATTTGTTCTGCACATGTAAGAAAGGACGAAAGAGAAATAAATAAAACAATGTCCTTTTTGTATAGCAGGAACATGCCTAACCTAATGTGCAGTTCAGCGCATCATGAGAGTGATCCTACCTATTCTTACTTGCAAATAAGCCAGAGTAAATATTTAGAGGACCAGGCAGGCGGACGTTGAATACCTTCCATTTTAACACAATGAATTAACCTTTTAGGTAAGATATGTCAAAGACATATAGTAGTGAAAATTCATAACCATGTTTATTTATTATGTAGAAAGATCTTGTAGCACCTTTGAGACTAACTGAAAGAAAGAAGTTGGCAGCATGAGCTTTCATAGACTTCAGTCTACTTCCTCAGTTATCTCAAAGGTGCTACAAGATCTTTCTACATACTGATTATACAGACTATATATCTTTGAATTCTATCTTTATTTATTACGTTAGTGAAACAACTGGGTTTCAGTCCACCTCCAGATCACTTTCTTTTCCCATTCCCTCTGGCAACAATTTGTACTGTTCTTTCTTTCCCTATTGGGAGTGGTAATCTAAAGACATGGTAATCTAAAGACAGGGTCAAGGGAAGTATATATATATATATATATATATATATATATATATACACACAGGCTATCATATCTAGATGTGGATTCTTCTTGTTGGATGAGAAAATGGGGAACAAGTAAATTCTCCTTCCTGCTGATCTTTATGGGCTAGTTTATGGAAAGATCAGATAAACTAAAGTATATTGTTTAAAGCAGTAGCCAAGAAGTCCCAGGGTCACCTTTCTGCTCTGCCAAGAACTAAATGGGTGATCTTAAGTGAGGTTGGTCTCAATTCCACCTCCATTTCCCATTTGTAATCGGGGATTAGTGCACAAGATTACCTCGTGAAAATTACTTAAAGCAAACGTAGGGATCCTTTGGCCCTCCAAAGGTTTTGGATTCTTTCAGAAGTCCTTGACAGCATGAACAATGGCAAAGGATTATGGGAGTTGCAATCCAAAATGTCAGGAGGGTCAAAGGCTCCCCAACTCTGATGCCAGGTCATTTATTGGAAAGGCTGTGAAGCTTTGGCTGCTGCCACACTGCAGAATTAATGCACTTTGACCCCACTTTAACTGTCATGGCTCCATCCTATGGAATCCTGGAGTCTGCAATTTGTTCTGGCACTACAGCTCTCTGACAGAGAAAGTTAAATAGCTCACAAAACTACAAATCCCACAATTCCATAGCATGGAGCCATGGCAGTTAACATGGTGTCAATCTGCATTAATTCTGAAGTGTAGATGGGGCCTTTAAGAAAGCTCTTTTAAGGAGTTCTCCCCACCACCAGTGTTGTAAAGTATATTTTGCTGAAGGAGAGATGGACCAAGCCCAAGGCATTTGGTGATATTTATGACTAATTGTGCTTTCTTTCTTCCAAGTCCAGTACTCTGTCCATTGCAATAGATGTCGACTGTTCTTACTATTTTTATTGTTGTTTTTCCAATGAATCAGCAATATTAAGGAACTTGAATGATTTTTGACACAAACCAATAAAATTCAAGCAGCCTCTCAACCCTGCTGACATCAATATTAAGAATGCATAACTCCATGTCCTTTATTTTTCTGGCCAAGCAGCTGTTCCGATGCATGGTGCATCTAGTGGCACAAAACTGAAAAGACATCTTTCTACTCTGTGTGTTTTTCCAGTACACAAAACTGTAGTGGCAGGTAAATGAAATGTGCTTTAAAATATTCTCTCTTATTGATTACCAAGATGAAAATGGTAAAGAGCAGAACATTTAGAAATAGGTTTCATGTGATTTTATTTCCAATCACATTAACTAGCGACATGCTAGAGCCAATGTAGTGTAGTGGTTTGAGCATTGGACTATGACTCAACAGTCAGAGGTTCAGTTCCCCACTCAAGCACAAAAACCCATTGAGTGACCTTGGGCAAGTCACATGCTCTCAGCCTCAGGGAAAGGCAATAGCAACCCCCCTCTGAAGAAATTTGCCATGAAAACCTTATGATAGGTTCACCTTAGGGTCACCATGAGCCAAAAATGACTTGGAGGCACAACAACAACAAAAACAACAACAGAATACTTATTCAAGTGAAAGGACAAAAGAAAGAGCAAACGGAGTTGAAATTTTATTGCCTAGATTTTATCATTCTTTGTTTCCTGGAGCCCACATGGCCAAAAAGCAGAGTGGCTTCTGCCTGCTTTGATATTCCTCCAGATTATCTTAACTGACAACAACAAAAACAACATCTTAACAAAATGTAGGCCTGTGACTCTAACATCATCATTTTCTCCTGTTTGATTTTTAACACCTTTGCCTGATGAAGAAGCCAGTGGAGCTTCGAAAGCTTGCATGATGTATTTTGTGCATTTTTGCTTGGCGCAATAAGATATCCTTGCCCTATGGATTTGGGATGTTATTGTATCAAGATCTAGCATAGCAAGTGAACCATATGAAAAAGGCAAACTCATGAATAAAACAGCTGAATCTCTCCCTCCCTCCCTCAATCTCTCTCTCTTTCTCACAAAAAATAAAAAACAAAAAACCACCTCACAGTTTATAATGAATAATTTATTGCCTGTCAGTATAATCTTGGCTCCCTCCCCTCTGTTATCAGTTCTGGTTTATATTTTAATTACCTGCCCCACATTTCACAGATTGATATCCCTCCCTGGGATACTGGCCACTTACAAAAGCAGTATTGCAATAGCATTTACAGAACACTTTCACATATATGGAGAAATCCAGCCCTTGGGATTCTTTCTTTCGACACCTCTATCACAGGTAATTTAAATTAAGGCACTACAATCAAAACAGGCAAACTGACGTCTCTTTCGTCTGAATAAATACCTTTTATACTCACTTGTGGTAATAAGAAAAATTCACATTTTGAAATGTATGTTGAAATGTTTTTTAAAACCATTCTGTTTTATGATTTTTAAAATGTATTTTAAAGCCATTCTGTTATGGGTGATATCCACACCATTTCTGCATACTAGTCATGGTATCCATAGTATCTTTTATTTGTCAGAACAACAGATTTTTATATCCATAAGATGCAATAATTGTGGTCTTATGTTGATAGAACAGAAACAGTCTCTTGTTATTTGCTACATTTACAATCTAACAACCTCATTTTGACCTGTGAGAATGGCAAAGCTCCTTCACACATGCAAACATGCAAGATGACCTGAGAACTGTAGTTTCTAAATACACTGACAATTCTGGAAGTCTCTGAAAGGATCTTAAATGTATCCTGTAACAAAGGACATGATCCAGCCACTGCTGAGTATTTTTCTCCCAGCAGAAGAGGATTCAGCACATGCTTAGTCTTCCAGTTTAAACCAATCTCCATTTCACAGTGTTTGTGGCAGTGAAAGTGGCAATACAGAGAGTAATGGGTTGAGAAGACGTAATATTACTGAACATCCCAGCTGTTCAAAAGCCAACATAGCCAGACAGAAAATCTCCCAAGACAAACTTCTCAAGTAGACCAAGTCTATGAAAACTTCTGCTACAACTTCTTTTGCACAGTTATTCTCAAAGGTGCCAGAAGATCTCTTTGCATTCTGCATTAAGAGTTCGTTCTTAGTTTGATTGGGATGTAAGCCTCACAGAAACGTGAGTGGAGAAGATTCAGGATGTTGGAGCGTTAAGAGGAAGAAAGTCCAGGGAGAATGACTGAAGGAAAGGGGCTCAGCAGACAGTGTGGTAAAAAAGAAAACTGGAGGGAAGAGAGTTGTGAGCTGGTGGCTTCCATGTGAGAGGGGTGGTGAACATGTTTCAGATTTGAGTCTGAATTTTAAGGAGTGATCCATGGGGAGAGAGACAGTGTGACATTGAGTGCTGGACTAGGACTTTGGAGATCAGGATTCAAATCCCTATTCAGCCATGGAAGCTCACTCCATGTCACAAGTCGCACACTCTCAGCCTCAGAAGATGGCACAGGCAAAACCTCTCTGAATAAATCATGCCAAGAAAACCCTATATAGGTTCACCTGAGGTCTCCATATGACAGAAATGACTTGAAGGCACACAACAACAACAACAACAACAACAACAAACCATTGTGAGGACAGGCATACTTTTATTTTGTGCTTTTGATTTTCGGTTTTAATTTTAATTCTATAGACAGTTTAATAGAATTTAATCTTTTTTTTTTTTTGCATAGTTTTTACCTATCTGTGATTTTATGTCTGTGTGCGTCTTTTAAACTTGTAAGGCACCCAATCCCTATCTGATCTTGGAAGCTAAGCAGGGTCAGCTCTGGCAAATACTTGGATGTAGGCTATATTTCATGGAGGAATGAACTGACAAAAGCACCTCTGAGTATTCTTTGCTTAAGAAAACCCTATAAAATTCATGGGATTGTGACTTGAAGGCACATAAACAAACACAAACCACATTGACTCTCAGTATTGGGGAAAAGGTGGGACATAAATAAAGTGAGTGAGTGAGCAAGTGAGTGAATGAATGAATTACTTCCAAATGGACTGCCATCCCTGGCTGTTGGCCAAAGAGGACATTATGGGTGCCAGGTTTTAAAATGGATAGGATGTTCTGCTTTTTGACATATAAAATATGGCTGCACCTTCTTTTCTCACTGTGGCATTGTGACCTTGCAATGGTTAAAGTGACAGAGTAAACCAAGACACAGTGAAGCAGGTGTGGCATACTTCACATACTGAATTTCAGACACCGATCTCAATTAACCAGCAAGCACATTGGCTGTGGGTTTCTCAGGGCTCCTTGTTGGATGGAAATGTGCTTAGCTTTGGCTGGATTGTGCCCATCCTTTCCCAAATAATAGGCTTAAGCTTATTACTTTTAATGGGAGCTCATTATAGCAGTGCCAATTGTCAGCCAACACTAAGCACTTGGGAAAACCTCAATCTTATCTTGAAAGCCTCCTTCAAATAGCTAAGGAGTTTACAGGCCTCTTTGTGTCAATGACTACACCTTCCCAATGATAATGTATTTTTTTAGAAAAGAGAAAAAAGAAAAGGTATATAAATGGCCTTTAATGCAAGCTCCCTCTTACTTCCAGCTTAAGCAGAGTTCTTTTTTCCCAGATCAGCTGCTGAAGAGTTGGAGCAATAACAGGTAAGATCAAAGAGCTTGAATAACCTCTGCCGTCAGAATGACAAAATGCTTTCAGTTTGGAATAGGATGTAGTCATTAGACTGAGGAAATGAACGATTTTGCTGAATTGACACAATGGGGACTGATGTGGAGCGAAACAATGGGCCTTCACCTATTGTGAGAACAGGAGGATTTGCAAGGTACACTGGAACAGGGCTGCTTCGTTTTTTGAAGTTAATACGGGATGAATAAAACAATGGAAGAAATGACCCGAGCTGGGCAACTGCAACGCAAGAGCATTGACGGGGTCAGGACGTGTTGACCTTTGGGGTTAAACAGATCAAAGGGGCTGCTGATTAGTGGAGTCGCTTTTTTTAATTACCGTAAAATGGCATCTGCACTGTTATTTCGTGAGATGAATGTACAGGTAGCACTTGCCCCTGTGTAACACGCAACATCACTCACAGCAAGTCCTTGTTGAGGTTTCCTTAGAATATACCAAAGTTAAATGCATATTGGTTGTTGCTGTGTGCCTTCAAGTCATTTCCAACTTACGGTGACCCTAAGACAAGCCTTTCATGAGATTTTCTTGGCAAGATTTGTTCAGAGGAGGTTTGCCATTGCCTCCCCCTGAGGCTGAGAGAGTGTGAGTTGCCCATGGTCAACCAGTGGGTTTCCATGGCCAAGCAGGGAATCAAACCCTGATCTCCACAGTCCTATTCCAACACTCAGACCACTACACCACGCTGGCTCAGCATAATACATATATACTCAACATGATGTGTATATATTGATATATGTGAGATATATATACTCATCATGAAAAAGAAATCCACACACATTTGTGTGACTCTACAATAGTTATGTAAAACAACACAAGATGCAGCTGAAGACTCCAGGCACTTAATTTCATCAAGCTTTATGTCTCATCTCAAAAATCACGGAAATCACACTTAGCAGACACCAAGTCTTTTGGAAGTTGACTAGAGAATGTGTATCACACTGATGTCAGTGGGACTCTTCCCTTGTGGGAGTTACAATTGTGGGTTTCACTTTTGTTCTAGTGTGGGGGGTTTTTTTGGGGGGGGAATAGGATCCAGAAAAAAAAGGAGGCAATCTTATTCCCATTAAACTGAAAGTAAACCTATTGGGATTTACGTCTAAACAGGCATGCATAGAGTGGCATGATTATCTGAGTTTGGAAAAGTTATTTTTTTACTACAACTTCCAGAATCCTCTGACCAGCATAGCAAGTGTAAGAGGAGATCTATTATGGGATTCACATGGTGTTTAATTTGTGGTGGGGACAATTTTTTTAACCAGTTTTGATCCTGGCAATTCTTTTTACAAATTGTCCCCCACCATGGAGATCCTCATAGCAATTTTAGATCCATTAAAGTTTATCTTGGAAAACACCCCATATTACAGGACGTGTTAACCATGACCCCCCCCAACACCATCTCATATTTATTTCAGACTGCTTATTGACTATTTGGGTGTCACTAACCCTAAGTTTTCATCCACCATGCAAAAGTATGTACTGATGTATATTCAGAGTAAACACACATCTTCCTTCTGCAACATTGTAAAAAGCTCTCTGTACCTATGCCAAACATCTGGCCAATTATGGGCTGTTCAGAACCACAGGCTCCTAGGGACTGGCACCCACTTCAACTGGGAAAATGATATACTGGTAGTGGAGGGGGGGGTGTTGTTACTGCTGAAGGCAATACATTTCACATTGTGGTCTTCCTCCTCTAAACCTATGCACCCCCTACATCTATTTGTGTGACTCTACAATACTTATATAAAACAACACAAGTTGCAGCTGAAGACATAGCCAAGATAACCCCCTTCCGCGAGCAACTCTTGCCAAGAAAACCCAGTGATAGTGTCACCTTAGTGCCATCATAAGACAGAAACAACTTAAAGGCACACAACAACATGACCAATCCTATGTCTTACTCTAATTGCTCACAACTATAACAATTATGGTAGGAATGAGGTACATGAAGAATGAGGAAGACCTGTTATTTTCTTTTAAGCAACCTAACACACCAATTTCTTCTATGTATTATTACACTAAGATACCACCTCTCTTTTCTGAAGCATTTCTCTAATGAAGTAAGTAGCAAGGTTTCCCCAAGCAGTCTCTTAGGGGAAGGAAGTGGCTTCTGTGTAAGGAGTACAATGAATTAGAGATAAAGGGACTGTACAGATAGCCCCTAAGGGATGGATCCATGTCGCCCCAGGAGTGCTGGATCGGGGCTGCAGCAACCACACACTGTGGCCCCGATCCAGCTCTTTGCTGGTCCAAAAAGAACTGGCAAATGCTGCTCCTTTTTGGAGCAGCAAAGAGCCACCCTTACCACCACCACCCCAGCACCCATTTGGCGCACCGTGTCTACCGCAGTGGGGCACACAGCATGACTGTGATGTTGGGGCAGAGTCAGGGCGGCTGGCATGTTGAAATTTTGATGGATGGGTTTCATGCAGGAGGCAGTCCATACAACAGGCTGTTTGCCTTGCAGAAATTCACTAACACGCAGACAGGATCAGCAAGCTTCTAGTCTTTATTGTAAAATAGCATAGGCAAAGTAAAACTACAAAGTCCAGTAAAATATCACTTTAGCCAGGTTGGCTAACAGGAACAAAACTATAAATCCTTAATTGCTACATTGTGAAAAATTAATCAAGCTACAGCTTCTGCAAAATAGTGTTAAATTAATCCATGCTGTTGAAAGGTTAGAAACGTACTAACTGCTTTCCCCCCAAACACAATTCCCAGCCCACCTTTTCTCCACCTCTTTGGGCGTCACCCTCCAGGCTCATTGGTTGGATTTTACATGATGTGTGTTAACCAAACCCCTTGTTGTTCATCTTCTACCATGTGACCGATTTTCTCAAAACAATCTTTGTTATTAAATCCCTTCTGTAAACAAGAACTCTTTCTCACGTATTCCGCTTGTTAATTTCCTTTGTTATGACTCTCCAAACACCTGGACTGGGATGTTGTGAATTAAGGCCCTAGAAGCAGTTTTTCTCATCATGGAAAAATACAGACACACATCTTTTCATTTCAACATTGACTATATATCCCATCAAAACCTGACATGGCATGCAGTCGCACTGCCCCAACTCCATTCCCAGGCCGGCCCTTGTGGCTGGTCTTTACAGGCCCACAGTTTCACTAGGTACTTTAGGTGGTGTAGAATTCAAAGACATTGCTGTGTTAGCCTGTAAAATCAGTATGCAAAGAGATGTTGTAGCACTTTTGAGACTAAGGGCTGGTGCAGACTGGCATTTTAGGCTGGCCTGGGGGTGGAGTTGGGGCAGGGTGACTGCACGCTGGCCACCCCAACTCTGCCCCGACTCCACCCTGACAACGTGCACCCATCCACATGGCGCGTGGTGTCAGGGTGCCCTCTTGGCACAGCGTGCACACATGCTACACCAAAGGGGCATAAAAGAGCTGCAGCAGTGGCTGAAAGGGTGGCTTTTTGCCACTCTTTTGGGGGCAGCAAAAAGGAGGATCGGGGCCGCAGCATGTGGTTGCTGTGGCCCCTATCTGCCGTTCCCAGGGGTGGCCCAGAGCCGCCCATTCTTGGCTGTATGCATTGGCCCTATGTGAAAGAAAGAAGTGGCAGAATGAGTTTTCTTCAAGTGTACAAAAACTCATGCAACCAGCTTTCTTCTTTAGTCTCAAAGATGCTAGAAGATCCCTTTGCATTTGTACTTTAAAGGAGCTATCCAAGGTGCTGAATATATTTGTAGGATAAAGTTCGCCACCATGGACATCTACTTTAAATTCTAGAATAAACCCAGAGCAGATGAACTACACCCCTGACACAGAAGCCAAAATGCAGTCCTATCCTTGCCCCTCCATGTGGTTAGCAGTTTACACACAGCCATGCCCGAAGCTCATTCCCTTTCCTATGGTCCCCTTTTCTTCAACCCAGTTACATCACAGTGTTCTCAAATGTTATCTAGTAACTCACTTTTTTCTCCTGATAATCTGCTGACATATTTGTAAACACCTTTTGTCTTAGTTCATTTTTTTTCTTTTTGTAAATAGTGTGTGAGGTTCAGCTCCATAAAATTTTGAAGCTGATTTTCAAATTAAGTATGTTCAGACCATAGGCAATGTACAAATGTGGCAACGACTTTGTACATTGTAAAATCATGCATTGTCTTATTACACATTTATGTCTCTTTATGATTTTATATAGCCCCTGAAGAAGGCCTTATAAGTGTAAAATGCATTGAGCTTTCTTATCAATAAATCATTCATCTATTGAGCACCTTGAGATGTGTTTCCAGTTTCTTCTGTGGATTTTATAGGTGCTCCCTAGCTTTTACTTCCTACACACTCCCTTACTAGGCCACTTTTGTGCCTGACTTCCACTGCTTTACCATTTCATAGCAACATGGCCTGGATTGCTAAATAGTGCAATTACCCTAAAGGCACCAGATTTGGAAGCTAAACAGAGTCACCCCTGGTTAGTATGTGCATGGGAAACTGCCAACAAATATACAGTGCTATACAGTATATTTAGAGGAAGGAACTGGCAAAACTGCCTATGAGTATTCCTTGCTTAAGAAAACACTATTCAATTAATGGGGTCACCATAAGTCAACAGGCAATTTGAAGGCACATGAACACACACAGAGCCCAGTGAGAGTCGCCCAAAGGGAGAAAAGAGTGAAGTTGTCTAGATCTGAACCATATTACTATCAGAATTTCAGAATCTTTTCTTGTTTAGATGAAGCACTGGGCCATCCAAGCAAGCAGCAGAGCCAGTGCAGAGGAAGGCAGTAAGGTCTGGGAAAAGCTTTGGTTGATAATCATAGCAAAATCATGGATAGCTGAGTAAAAGAAAGAGCATCAAGGCATGGACTGGAAAGACTATAAATGGACTACAAGTTGATGTGAGGGCCACAGCCCAGGAACAGAGCATAATTATGAACCCACTCAGGAGCAGCTGTTTGCCACAATCCGCCCTCCCCCAGTTTGTGAATGTACGTATCTGCCTCCTGTTGACTTATGGTGACCCCATGCATTTTCATAGGGTTCTCTTAGGCAAAAAATACTTAGAGGTGGTTTTGCCAGTTCCTTCTTTATGTGGTACTATATCCATACTCTAAGTGAAGAAGTGAAACCAGACTAGAAAATACATTGGTAGTACACTATAAGAAAGCTGAAATGGTAACCAACTGCAGTTGTTCACATATTCATGTTAAGGAAAAAGTAACATGGGGCATACAGTAATAGAAATAAAATTTGTATGTGAGAGCCAAAGTGACTAA
>CM034701.1:241192004-241204815 GCA_020142125.1 Phrynosoma platyrhinos | reverse complement strand
CAGAGGTGAAGAGCTACAACTCCCATCATCCCTGACAATTCAAACAATTTTATCATTGAAAACTGCCTTAAAAAGAATGCATCCTAATTCTAAAAGGAAGAGCTAAGCTGAACAGATTTCTTCTAACAGTAGTTGCATCTAAATGCTGACCTAGACATCTCTAGTGGCTGATTTATTAAGGGTGCCAGTCCTGCTGTGGTGGAACCATAACATTAAATTCAGGTTGTCACCTTGTAGGGACTATGTATTTGTTTGTGTGGTCTGTATCCCACAAATGCCAACAGCAAATATTTTCTTGATGTTAATGCAACTTCAGCTTTTAAAAAAAAAAAAAAAGCAGGGTTATGCCAGACCCAACCATCACTTCTCTGTGGATCACCTAACATGCTGGGAAGAGATCATTTATATTCCTATGAATATTTCTGTCATGAAAACATATTTCCATAAAACTTTTATGATTTCTATCCTGCACAGCATTATACATGTATAAATTCCTTTAATTTCAACAACATTTGTCTATCTGTAACTGTGTACAGAATTGTAGAAATTTGGGGTTAAGTCTTACATAATCACATAACATTTTACAAGCCTTCTGGGTAAGGCAAAGAAGGGTGGAAAGTTAGGTATGGACAGAATCCAGACACTTGAATTGCCCTAACTGCTGAATTTCCATATAAATGATCCCTTTAGGAGTTAGGCATTTGCTTTGAAAGTCTTCTTGGTCTGTGAGGTCTGAAATTGTGCCAGTCTGAGGGAGTCTCAGGTATTTGCTATAAAAGCGGCTTTCTAGAAATGTTCAAAGCAATCTCAGGATCTCTAAGAATTTTTCTAACCATATGCCCCTGGGCACCACAGAATACATTATGCCATCAAAATTTCTCCAAAGAACAGTTTCATTTCATGTGTTGTGAAATGCTACAAAATGTGAAGAAGAAATCTGAAAAGCATTCAGGATAAGT
The DNA here is from genome assembly GCA_020142125.1 of Phrynosoma platyrhinos. Taxonomy (NCBI): domain Eukaryota; kingdom Metazoa; phylum Chordata; class Lepidosauria; order Squamata; family Phrynosomatidae; genus Phrynosoma; species Phrynosoma platyrhinos. Next base: position 241,203,856 of record CM034701.1, on the reverse strand, counting down.
GATAAACAGAAAGATGATAAGATAGATAGATAGATGATAGATAGTTTTTTAAACATTTGTATAATTATTGCAGCTCCCTAATTTTTGAACAGCTCTTGTACATGTAATGAACATATGTCTAAAGAAAAATCATCATCTGCATCTTATGCCCAAGGGTCAACCACACTGTTACATAGGAGATCAGTGATTCTCTTAAATCTTCTTTTTCATCTGAAAGGTAGTTGCCTGGGGAAGGAGAGAGGGCTGTGAATTTTCTTTCAGCCATGATGTGTAAGACTGTCTGTGCTTAACCTGATCATCTTTCCCCAGGCTCTGTTTCATTGACATGAGAAACAGAAGCCTGCAGACCTATATTTTTATTTCAACACAGAAAGCTCAGCAACCAGTAGGGTGGTTTAGGCTGGGAAGATGGCTCCAGGTAAAAGTAGATTGCTATGATTCTAGGAGGTGTGGCATGGTATTTAAGGACAATTGATCATAATGTATTATGGAATACATAATGTATCATAATGTACCATCAAGGAATCCCAGGTGCTGCAGGCTGTATTTCAGAGGAAGGCAATGGCAAACAGATCCCCTTGCCTAGGAAACTCATGGCTCAACATAAGGCAACAGGCAACTTGAAATCACATATACATACATCATGGATGTAAGAACAAAGAAGCAGTAGGTCCTCTTCATGGTAATGGTGAAAGAGAGAACTGTTCAACATCTCCTTTGCCTCTGTCCTCTCCCAAAGAAAACAAAAATAGTGCTCAACCAGATGAAAATAGAAGCAGTGAGGGAGGCTGCAGCCTCAAATAAGTAAGGGGTGGTCCAGGAATACCCAGCTAATAGTGACACTGGGGACGGTGGTTTCAGATAAGCTTTGCCCTATAACCAGATATAGACTGATGAGATCATCAACTGAGACCCCAGCAGATCACAGGTCTGTGTCTGGCTAGGGTGCAACTAGACATGTCTCTTAACTCCCCTTACCCCCTGCTCTCCACCAGTAATCAAGTGGCCATTCAGGAGTCCTGTACATTCAGGAGTGCATTGGTTTGAGTGTTGGACTATGGAAAGCAGGGGTTGAATCCCTGCTCAGCCATAGGAACTCACTTGGTGACCTTTGACAAGTCACACTCTCAGCCTCAGAGGAGGGCAATGGCAACCCCCTATGAAGAAACATGCCAAGAAAACCCTGTGATAGGGTTGCCTTAGGGTCGCCATAAGTCAGAAACAACTTGAAGGCACACAATAGTGAATAGCAGCAAAACTGTGAGTCCTGGGGTTGGGGGGGAAGAGCATCAGTGGAGTTCCACTTGTAAAATTCTTTCAGTATGGTGGGGCAATATAGAGTCTCAGAGGTTATGTAATGGCATTGTACTTTTCTTATTGAAAAGCAACCTTCATTTTCTAATGAATTACTTTGAAGCTCTGCTTTTTGCTAATATTGCACCATCCCACAGCAAAGGAACTCCCCATCCATTACATGGCAATTTGGAGAAAGACTATGTGAAGAATGTTATAGAAGCCTGCATTTGGAATTTAACACTGGAGACAAAATCTCAAATACTGTTTCTTGTGGCTGTTCTAAGGTGCTTAATTTAGTGCTATCTAAGGCAAGACACTATAAAACATCACTGTATAAGACAAGCATCTTGTTGCTTGGCAAACAAACAGTTCTTCTTTTCCAAGGCAACATACAAGGATAGTATGGTTTATAGATCTTATAGCAAGCTCATCTCAGTCCAGTCAACAGATCATAAAAACTACTACCATTTATTTACTTTTATTGCTTGTAAAACAAGAAGTGAAAGGACAGATGAACTGGAAAAAATATCTGGGATAGCTAGCTATTTTGTTTATATTCTCATCACACAATCACCTGGAAGTAGGACTAGCCCAGAATTTGGAATGCTATTATAAGAATAACATGCAACTTTCCCAATTACTGTTGAAAATGTAATGTGTTACTTGCTGCTTATTACTTTGAATAATATGTTACTAACTTGTTACTAAATGGGAACTCTTTTTTGAAGCTATTATGTCATCAGTCAGAGTCATTACATTATTCCATAAAAATACTACTAGGCTCTTGTTACTACCCAAAATAACCTGTTACAGGTGATGTTGTCCCTTGTATAATGTGTTACTTCCAAGTTCCGGCGTAACCTTTAGGCAAAGTGAGGTGGCCACTTCAGAAATGGGATTTGGGGTTTTCATGAAAAGGCAGAAGTTGTTGTTGTTAACTGCCCTCAAGTTGACCTTAATGCATGGCGACCTGTGGACAAGACATCTCCAAGACTCCCTGTCCTCCTCCTACAGACTCATGACCATGTCCTCCCTAACTGAGTCCAGCCATCTGGAGTGTGGTGTTCCTGCCTTTCTGCCGCCCTCCACCTTCCCTAGCATTATTGTCTTTTCTAATGAGTCATGTCTTCTCATGATGTGACCAAAGGACGACAGCCTCAATTTAATCATCTTGGGTACTAGTGGTAATTCAGGCTTTATCTGTTCAAGGACCTGTTTGTTTGTTTGGCATCATCCATTGTATTCTCAGTACTCTTTTCCAGCACCACAACTCAATGACTTGGTCTTCTTTTTATCTGCTTTTTTCACTGTCCAGCTGTCCCATTCATACTTAGTGATTGGGAATACCATGGCTTTGACGATTCTACCTTTAGTGCTCAGTTGTATATTTTTACTCTTTAGGATCTTCTCTAGCTCTTTCATAGATGGCCCTCCCAAACCTAGTCTTTTTATCTCTTGACTGCAGTCTCCATTCTGAACTATATTTGGTCCAAGGTACAAGAAATATTTAACTATTTGAATTTCGTCATTGTCTAATTTGAATTTATATTGATTCTCCGTAGTCATCTTTGTTTTCTGTGCTTAGCAGGAAGCCTGTCTTCGTACTTTTTCCTTGACTTTCTTCAGTAATTGTTCCTGATCCATGATGTTTTCTGCTAGTATTATTATGTCATCTGCGTATCTTAGATTGTTGATGTTCCTTCCTCCTATTTTTACTCCCCCTTATTCCAAGTCTAACCCCATTCTTCATATGATATTTTCTGTGTACAAGTTGAACAAGTATGGTGATTAATATACAACCTTTGCCTGACTCCTTTGCCGATTGGGCACCATTCTGGATTCCCAACTGGGCAGTAGTTAGATGTGGAATTTAGTAACTATTGTTCTATTTCTATTGTCAAGGAGAGAAAGAAGTGATTGGGGGATTTTTTCCTTCTTCTGGTGTTAAAACACCAGCTTTGGGTAGTATATACCTAATGGCTCTGGGATCCATTTGTTGTTTGCCTCAGACAGCAAAATATTTGGGGCCAGGACTGCCTAAAATGTGTTTAAGGAAGGTTTTACATCCTCCCTCCACACACTCACAAAAAACCTGTCTTCTTTCAAAGTAGTTATGCTTATCCTTATAGTTTAAGAAACAGGATGGTGCGCTCTCTCTCTCTCTCTCTCTCAATGTATGCCGTTAACCCCTTTGAAATATGCTTGCTCTTGTTGCCCACTAGAAGGAGAGGGTGAATGCCACATATCTAATTGTGTGTCTCCACAGAAACTTTCTTCTAATTCCTGGTTGCTAACCCACATTCTTTAAGTCCTCTGGCCCCTTTCCCAACACTCCTCCTCTGTCTCACAAAGAAAAGAATCTGCTTTCTTTTACTCCACTCCCTCCTTGGCCCCCCTCCCATGCAAGGTCTTTTCTCATTTCAAAGCAAGCTACTTGAATGACTATTCAGTATGTGCCGAATGAGGCCTCTCCACAGCACTATGCTATAGTAAAAGCCATGTGTGCTTATAAAGGCGGCTTGAATGCAGCCCTGCCCTCCATAGCCTGGGCAGCATACACAGTCCCCTGACCTAGCCATCTGTATGCAAATCTCTACAGACTAAGTAAACTTTCATAAGAAGAAGAAAAAAAGGTTCTTGCCTCTCTTTCTGTGTGTTTAGCAATTATTAGTGCACATTGGTCCTTTGTATTTTATTATTATGCTTTGTGTACAGAGGAGACTCCCTGGCACCTGCACTTGTAGGTGGCAGATGGAAGTTCTTGGCAGCAGTGCAGAGGTTTTCTCAATGTAGCCTCCCTAAGCCACAAACTGGCATCTTTTATTTCTTTATGTGGCTACTGAAGAGAAAGGATTAGTAGTAGATTACCAGTAGCCTAGCAGGGCATTTGAGGGAGGGAAGAAGAGAAAGAGAGAGAGAGAAAGAAAGAAAGAAAGTGTGTGTGTGTGTGTGTGTGTGTGTGTGTATGAGAGAGAGAGAGAGAGGTTGAAATTTGAAGAATGCTTTCTTTAAAAAATAGAAAGTAGAACAGGAGAAACTGACAGCAGTATATGCATTGCATTTGCTATAAGATAACGTAGAAGCAAATATGGTCAAAATTTTGGCAGCTGATGAAAAGGTTCTGTATTTGTGACGTGTGACAACTCTTAATTATAACGGATCTCTGACACTACCCGTCAACCAATATATCAAACAACTAAATATTAATAGTACATACTCTAATAAGTTGGGTCATAGCCCAAGACCTCAGCCAATGATCCCTTCTTCCTTTTAAATCACTATAGCAACTTAGCCCTCCAGCTAAGTCACTCAAAATCCATCCATTTCCTAAGGGAATCAGACACTTCCTTACCTCTTTGTTTTGATTCAAATAAGAAAGTCCCAGTTTTCCTAAACTAAGATGTTGGCTGGGTCTCCTGTGTGGTCATGTGACACAATGACTGACAGTTTCATAAACAAATCCTGTTCCATGAGGAGGCACACTTACATGTAAACTGAAAATGCTATGTGGCCCTATGGTCCTAGCCAATAAATCTTGTCCTTTTAATGTATCTAGCAATATATGCACAACCCTGCAAACAAAACATTGGAACAAATAGTTGATGTGCTATATATTGCACATGTATAAACACACACACATATGTGAAACATCTAACTATGAACCAAGAGTGGTATGAACTAGAAGCTATCTTTGCACACTTGTCTACTACTTGGCTACATCTACACCTAGATTCACATTTTTAACACTGGATAGTGCATAGACTGGTTTGGTGAAACAGAACAGTATTCAAACCACACACTGCAAATTTCTAAATGTTTAAAAATTGGATATCTAGATGAAGAAGGGTGGGTTTTGCTTGCCTCTTGATGATGGCAATAGTGCCTGAGGAGATTAAATTGAAAGGAGCTATGACAATAACTTCTTGTAATTCCATAGAATTAGAGACAAATCGAAACTTCTTAAGTGATATTTCGAGGCTGCTTCATTTTCACAACAGCTGATGCAGTTTTAAAAGCCTTTTGGTGCATGATATTTTAATATTTACAGACAAATTCCATTTACTCCCCACATAGAAAAAAAATTGCATTAGGAAATTCTTCTTTTATTGTATTGTATCATATTATTGGGCTGCCCCACGAAATAATTTTTTGGACAGAAACAGCTCTGTATGGTTGGAGTGTTTTTGATATCCTGCTTACTAGTCAAGTGTATTGGTGCACTTCACTAGAGGTTGCACTTTTTTTCCAGGGCCTCTAAGAAATGGTGAGGGAAAACAGGCAAAACCCTATCAGATTATTCCTCCAGGGCTGTTGCACTCATGCTCTTTTCCCTCCTACTGACTCTATTTACACTGGCGTAGTTCTGTCAATGTAATGCATCAATTAGATGCCAGCCAGTGGCTGCTGAACATAGAAGGAAATGTCTCCTTTTGTTATTTTTTCAGCTAAAATACAATATTGGGAAAAATTAAAGAATGGGTTGAGGAAGGAACTAAGAAGGGGGTTGGAGGGAAGAGATGGATTTATTGTTGTTTTGTGCTTTCAAGTCATATCCAACTTATGGTGACACTAAGGCAAACCTGTCATGGGATTTTCTTGGCAGGTTTCTTCAGAGGAGGTGGTCACCCAGTGGGTTTTCACAGCTCAGGTGGGAATTGTATCCTGGCCTTCAGAGTTGTAGTCCAACACTCAAACCACTACACCACACTGGCTCTAAGGGAGGGATATCAACTCATTAAAATGTATCAAATGAGCAAGAAAAACAATAGTAAACAGTGTAAATCAGACAAAATCTCTTGCTGAATATTAGGTATTAATATCATGAGAAAACATGACTCTCTGAAAAGACAAGGCCAGCAAAAAGAGAGGAAGACCACATGCCAAATGGTTAGACTCAATCAGGGAGGTTATGGGCCTGAACCTACAGAACCTGAGCAGAGAAGTTGAAGATAGAGGGAGATGTCTTATTCATAGGGTTGCCATGAGTCAAAATTGACTCACAGTTAACAACAACAAAAATGAGGGATGGGATATAGACCAAGAAAACACCAGACCATCTTATGATTCTGTGATGGTGAACATCTGGAACAGTACAGTGTTCTTCCATGCATCACTTCTCAAAGCATTTCAGTGGGTTTTAGGGTTTTACTCTAAGGTAGGTGTGTGCAGAATTTTAGCCCTAAACTACAGTAAGGCAGTAACAACATGCAATGTTGCTGAATTATTTCAAAATGTTAGCTATCTATCAATCCATTTTTTTAAAAAAAATCCTTGAAAACAAGGTTGTGTTGAGTTTGTCAGGTGACAAGGTCAGCAACAGCAAGCATTTTTAAATGATTTTAATTGCTCCTTTCTATTTATTTTTAATGTTCTCTCTCTATTCTCTCTCTCTTTCTTTCTTACAGTTTGCAAGCAGGAAATACTGCCAACTATATTTTTGTATACCTACAAGAAGAGCCCTGTGGACACCGCACTTGAAAATCACCCAAACCTCTTTCTAAATTGAGTCCTCAGGCCACAACAAATTAAGAACTTGTGACCTGTATTAAAATATGCTGATATCTATCCACCATGATCTAAAGCTAAGCAGATGTTTAGCCGTCTCAGAACTGCCTCAGGTATAATATCCATCTATGAACATATGGTGGAGACATTGGACTTGAGCTACATGAAACATCTCTAGGTTTAAATATTAATTATTCTCCTCCCAAGGATCCTTTAACAATTGTTTGTAGCATCTGTTATGATATATCTAGGGGGACGAGCTGTGTGTGTGTGTGTGTAACATTTCTATTCATGTCTATTTTCTTTTGCATGGCAAGTAAAAAGGCTTTGTGATATTGTGGCACATATGTAGATCTTGGGAAAGTTCCTTTTTCTGACTACCTCTACTCTCCACTCCAAACATACATCTGAGGAGGTAGGTTCAAGTCTGTGAAAGCTCATGCTACCAGCCTCTTTCTTTTAGGGCCTTTGCAGACTGCCAGAAATAGTGCAAATTGAGTCCACTTTAACTACCCTGACTCAGTGCTAGGGAATCATGGGGACTGTAGTTTATTGTGGTACCAGAGGTGTCTGACAGAGAAGGCTCAATGTCTCAGAAAAAAATTCCCATGATTCCCTAGCAAGTGGACTCATGTTGAACTATTTGTTAGTCTTAAAGGTGCTACAAGATCCCTTTGCATACTGAATCCCTTAGGGCCTCAGCAGACGGAGGCCCTGGAGCCGCCGCCAGACGGAGCGCCGCGGGGATGCAGCCTCCGCATCCCGGCGCTCCTGCGGCGGCTCTGGAAGGAGCGCTAAATCAGCGCTCCTTCCTCAAGACAGGGAAAGTGCGCCCTAAAAGCGGCGGGCGCACTTTCCCTGTCTTTTCCTCCGCAGCGCGTCTGGTCGCTGCGGAGGGAGGTTGCCTTGGAAGCGCCGGCCGTGCGGAGGGCCGGCAGCTTCCAGGGCGACCTCAGGAAGAGGAAGGGGCGCCGCTCGTGCGGCTGCCCCTCCTCTTCGGGGCCTCCAAGACGACTCTATTAGTCGTCTGCCGAGGCCCTACGTTAGCCTGGCTTGGGAAATCTGGAGATTACAGTCCAAAAGACAATTTTCCCAAGCTAGATTCAGCTTGAATTTTTAAGAAACACCAAAAAACAGTAGTAGTGGTCATACTTAACATCGTTACATAAAAAAAATTAAAATATCATTTGGAATACTGTTTTTAGTTCTGGATACTTTGATTTAAGAACAATGATGGGAAACTGGAAAGAAGGGGTGGGGAATAGTTGATCTCCAGTTGTTTAGGACTTCATCTTCCATAATCCTGTACCATTGGGTTATGCTGGCTGGACCTTCAGGTAGCTGAAATTTAAAACATCTGGAAGGCCAAAGGTCACCCATTTGTGCCAGAAAGCTATTGGGGTCCAATTCTATCTATCTATCTATCTATCTATCTACACACAAACACACACACACACGAGTGCAGCATCTCTGGTTTGGATTTTTTGTACTCAGACTAAGGAGGTGTCATCTGAAGCTAGGTATATTCCTTGCCTAAGAAAACCCTACAAAATTCATGTTGTCACCATAAGTCAATAGGTCACTTGGAGGGACATGTATACACACATGATCTGTTAAATATTCTGCAGGCACTAAACCCCACCTCATCTGTGAAGCTAAGCAGGGTCATGCCTAGTTAGTACTTGGATGGGGGACATCAAGGAATATGGGGTAGGCTATATTTTAGAGTAAGGCAATGGCAAAAGACCTCTGACTATTCCTTGTCTAAGAAAGCCCTATGAAATTCATAAGTCTACAAGTAACTGGAAGGCACATACATGCATACACATTATCTTTCAAGGATGAAGTACACCCAGGGAAAAGAAGGGTTACCTCATACAATATTGTGTGCTTTCAATGTATCAGCTACATCTGCAATGTGTGAAAAATCCTTTAGAAGAGGATAAGAAGGTCATTCAGAGTTGAAGGTAGCTCCTTATTACAAATGAAGCAAAATACAGGATATTTTGATCTCTTATTGTAAAAGGACAATAGAAAGATGAAAAAGGCAGGACAAGAAATAATTATTTCAGATTATAGGAAAGCAGATTTAGATAAAAAGGCAGACAATGAAGAGTATGTCCTAGACCACTAGCACATCTTCTCTTTTGGGTTTTTTAAGAAACATCTGGTAGGCATCTTTCAAGTATGGGTAGCCTGCTTTAGGGCAAGATGTTGGGCTTGATTATTCATTACACTCCAGAATACACCAGCACTTTTCAAATGCAGATGTTCAATAAATAAAAATCAGCATATTCCTACCATCTGGCCAAATTTAACCGCCTTTGCCTTACCTGAAGCTAAGCCACATTGCAAGTATTTTTATAAAGTGTACATAACAGCAAAAGCCATTCTAAGGATTAGATTAGATTACTTAAAACATACACTCTCTCTCTCACACACTTACTTACTGAGTCATATTGGATGGCTTGCACTGATATGGTGCATACTTTCTTTTGTAAAGTCAGAATTTTCTTCCTTGTTGAAATCAAACACCTTAAAGAAGGCACTTACAACACAGGACCCACAGTGCTAGAATGTCAAAGAAGGCATTTTAACTATGCTGAGCAATCCAAGAAAATACACATAATTATTTTCATAAGCGGGGTTCAAGTGCTGAGGACAAGTAATTGTTTTCTTTTACATTGACTGGGATATTTGCACCTATTTTAGTTCAATTATCCTCACTGCAGTGCACAAGACTGTAAGATGAAAATATAAGTGTTTACCAGTGGATGTTTTCACACTTGAATGTCCAAAGCCTCCTGGAAGCAAGCAAGAGCCATTCCAGAATGGATCCTGCAGCTTCAGACCTGTGAAAGCAGCAGCATTCCGGAATGCCTCTTGATTGCTTCCGGCAGCAGCAACTTAATTCCTTTTAAAAAAAGAAATTACAAAGACCGGGGCTGATGCCGCCCAGCACCGGGGATGGCACTGGATGGGATGGGGCGGGGCAGGGGCGGGGCTTGCTGCGACGTCGTGTGAACACACGGAGCAAGGCCCCGGACTGACGCCAGCTAGCGCCGAGGATGGCACTGGATGGGGTGGGGCTTGCTGCTACATTGTGTGAAAAACTTTGCAAAGGATCCGGACTGGGGCCGGATGGAGGTAGGATTGCGTCCACCTAAAGCCCCGTGTGAAAACGCCCAGTGGCAAGTTCCCGATTCTAAATATGTGTACTTGCCCATAAATGTATGCAGTTGGTCTTTTTGCAGGGATCGCTTGGCAAAATTATTTGTGACCTGATCTGGAGATGGAAAAACGCATGCATTCTCACAGCCAGAACAGCAATTAAGCTTTGTTGTTGTTGTTGTTGTTGTTGTTGTTGTGTGCCTTCAAGTTGTTTCTGACTTAAGGCTGATATTTTAAGCTAATGGAAAGGCAGTATGCTTTGAAACATCATTGCCTTGCCTTCTTACCTCAGCATTGATCAGGTGTCTGGGAGAAGTACTGGTTTTTGTTGCTGATGTTGTTGTTAGTGTTGTTGTTGTTTGCCTTGAAGTCATTTCCAGTTATTGTGACCCTAAGGCATACCTATCACAGGGTTTTCTGGGGTAATGAGAGTTTGACTCACCCAAGATCACCCAGTGGGTTTCCATGGCTGAGCAGAGAATCGAACCCTGGTCTCCAGGGTTGTAATCCAACGCTCAAACAACTGCAACACACTGGTTCTGGGTGTATTGGACCCAAGCCTTTGTAACAAGAATCACTGTCATAATGTTGCTTTCCATTCTTCTAGTTTTGCAAAACAGAAATGAATTAATCAGATTTAGAAAATCTGTTTCATTACCATTTTCATTAGCATTTTTTTCCCATGACAACAGTCAAAGTCATAGACAGAAGGCACAATCCATGCTAGTCTTGTCTTAGTCCCCATCAAGCATATGAAGAGATACAGTATTGGTTGTACAGCTGTGTTTCTTCTCCAGATAAATTGAATTCAGCCAACTGCAATCCATTCTGGCAGGCTTACTTATATGGTTTAAAATGAGGAGTGGGGATTATGAAATTCACATGACTGCTATAAAAGAAAGTCTTCATTTAATGTAGAACATTACCTGTTGAAAGTAAATGAGACTACCTGTACAAAATAGTAAGTCTTCTCACTGGTCATGAAGGAGGTGCCTGCTGCAAGGAAGTGGTCATCACAGGTTCCTGGTGTAGTAACCTCATATTACACAGCATATTTTATGGTTAAGAATATCCACAGAACTTTTTCTGGAGTAACAGCTGTATAGAAGGATGTAAGGGGGCAAAATTTGTGCATATTGTGCTACAACACCTTTGTTGTATGTACACATGCTTTGATCTTTAATATTTTTCCTTTGCATGTACATTCTTTGAAAGCCAGTGTGGTGGACAGTCTGAGCATTGGATTAGGACTCTGGAAACCAGGGTTCAAATCCCATGCTCAGCTATGGAAACCCACTGGGTAACTTTGGGGAAACCATACTTTATCAGCCTCAGAAGAAGGCAAAGGTAAACCCTCTCTAAACAAATCTTACCAAGAAAATTGTCATAGGTCAGAAATGGTTTGAAGGTACACAACAACAATACAGATACATTTAGAAATCTGCAGACAGTGGAAATAATATTTCTCAGAAAATGGACTGTAAAAGTACTAATGCAAAAGACAAGAGGAACCATGAACTCCAGTAGAAGTTTCCATGGAGCATGTGAAGACACACCCAACTAAAGGTGGTGGCAAATATGGGTGTGCAACGCCAGTACCCTGGTGAGAACAAATTCTTTTACCCAAAAAGGCTCCAATGCTGAATGTAAAGTCCAAAAAGGGGAAATTTATTTTAAAGAACAAAAGAAAAAGATTTCTCCTCCCCAGCTCTAACCGGCTTAAAATAAAAGGCACTTTAAAGTTTAGGTTTCAGCAATCTTCAGCGCTGTCATCTCTCTGGGTTTGATCTTGGTTTGAACTTCTTCTCAATGAAGCTGGTGCAGGATCTTTCAGCTTTTGGTGCTCTTGACTTCTTTGTTGTTGACGTTTAATAAAATTA
>CM034701.1:241179016-241191904 GCA_020142125.1 Phrynosoma platyrhinos | reverse complement strand
CCTACAGCTCCTCCCACAAACTAATACAATGGAACATTCCTATGCTCACACATATTAAGGACTAACTAAAAGTGAAGGAAAATGCAGGGGAGAATTTAAACAGTCCAGGCTGGACATCACAGAGCAAATTAGCACTTCTCAGGGTAGCTATGTAGGGACAGAAGCAATTTTTTTCCTAATGTACCAGGGATCCGTGCCATATTTATACTCAGTGGCTACAACTGTTTCTGTTTTTTCTGGAATTTCCTCACAAACCAGGAGCTGATGGTTTGCAGACTGACACCAATCCAAGGACCACCACTTTAAGTAGTACTGGAATAAAGAACATTAAACAAAACAATAATGGGAGAGTTAAAAAAAAACATGGAATTAAAGGCATATTGAGTATTTTCAGGCATCCTTACCCTTATCATAATATTGACAACTTCACAAGTCTTGCCATACTCTAGAATAATTTCCCACATCTCAGAAATATCAAGAGACTATCACTAGGGTTCACAGATATTATCTTTGGTAGAGGGAGAAGGAAATGGATCTGCTTAATTGGGCTACATGTGCAAGAGAAACTTGGACAATTTATGCTGCTTTTAATATTGTCTTCAGTCACCTTGTACTTAAGCTATTATTAAAGGACTTTTGCATTCCTTGACTTTTGAACTGTACAAATGTTATTTTGGAACTTCACATTTTTTGTGTGGAAAAAAAAATCCCTCCTACCATTTCAGAACAGGTCTACCTTTCCTAGTGGATCTGGTAACCTGAACACCACAGCTACCAATAGGTACACCTTGTGTCACATTTTGTAAGTCTCATGATGACTAGCTGGATGTGCATTTGTCTGTGTATTGAGCTTATCACATTGTTAAATAACTTAACTTCACTGATCCAGCTTAATATTAAATTCAGGCAGTGTCCAAACCCTATCGTAAGGGTTTTGCCACCGAAATCGCTGCCCAGGACCATTTCTGGGCCATCCCTGCTCCTGAAGTTGCTCCGGCAGCCATTTTCTCATGCCAGAAAACTCCCAGCTTCGAAAAGAGCTGCGCTGAGTGCCTCTAGGAGTGGGGATGGTTCCAGGCTGCATTCAGGCAGTGATTTCAGTGGCGAAACCCTTGCAATAGGGCCCGGACACCACCCAAATTTAATTTTAAGTTATTTAACAATGCAATAAGCTTCTATATTACAACAAATATATAGCAATAGCAAGTACATTTCTATACCGCTTATCAGTGAACTAGCAATCCCTGAGTGGTTTACAATGTGTAAGCCAGTTGCCCCCAACAAGCTGGGTACTCATTTTACCAACCAATGAAAGGATAGAAGGCTGAGTGGACCCTGGAGCCCTCCTCTAGGACTGAACTTAAAATGTTGTGGCTACAGTACCAGCATTTAACCACTGCATTACCGGGGCTCCTATATAAAGACAGGATTGGTGAAAGCACTCCTCTTTCCCCTCCTCTCATTTAAAAAACCATGTATGTGTTCACTGTTGATGCTCCCAATGACTGGGCTATGACTACTAGCCCTCTCTCTATCAGCTAGTCTTTCCCCTCCTCTGCTTCTTAGGGTGTTTCCACACTACATATTTATAGCAGTTTGAGACCAAGTGCCATGGCTTTGTGCTATGGAATCCTGGGATTTGTAGATTTGTGAGTTGAGGATAGTATAACTGCAAACTACAAATCCCAGGATTTTATAGGATGGAGCCACGACACTTAAAGTGGTATCAAATTGCTATAATTGTGCAGTTTGGATACACCCTGAGTTGCTTATCTTACAATGTAAACTTGTCAACATAAAGCTCTATAATAAAAGCATTTCTTGTATTCTCCAGTATCACATATGGTTTGAAATTATAGTAATTTATTTCATGTGTAGATCATACCTGAAATGCCACCATTCACAAAGAAGGGAGGATCTTTACATCAGTGTTTTATAATCACAATTTTGAAGTCCAGTATAAAATACTTTTGGAGTACCGTATTTTGAGTATTTTGCTTCCCTCCCTCAATCATGCAGAAGCATTAATACTCTTGTTTGAAAACAGATTTCATGCTGCAGGAGAAATATGTGTAATACAAGGGACTGACAGTTGCTCTGATATTGTTCTTAAGGATCATTTTTAAATTATCATCAAGACCAGCACCAGCACCAGTGTGTGTGTCAATCTTCATGGCAGGGTTTTGAGTAAATGGGGTTTGTTCTTTTGCAACAGTGTGCCTACAGTAACTTTATACCACCTGTTATTCTGCATGAAGAACTGTGTTTAAATGTACAATAAGCAGATTGTTCATTGCAGTTGTGAGCAGACAACTGCATTAGTGTTCTTCACCCCATATGTCCACATAAACAGAGCTGCAGTGAGCTATTCACCAGAGGCTAAAAGTTTCTCTCGTAACAACACAATCATTGCAAACCACAGTTCACCTGTTAGTCTTGTAGCATAACTGTAAATCCTTAGAATCAAAGCAGAAATATTTCTTCTGACGTTGTGGAGATGTTAAAGCCAAAAAGAAAGCAGATGGGGAAAGGAGGAAAAAGAAAAAAAGAAGTTCTATGGGCTGACTTCTGAGATTTCTTCTCCTCCATAGATTTCCAGAATTTTCTTTCACAGATTTCCTCCACATATTCGGAAATATCAACCCTCTGTTACCTTTTCCCACTCTATCCAATGTCTACTTCAGAACAGACTTTATGCTGCTATTACTAGATCTGAATTAGAGGAGACAGGTTTGGGCTGTTTATCCTTTGTGGCAAGCTGCCTAGATGCTTCTTTAAAAGACTGCTGGTGGGCATGGTTTTGCTAAACTGAAGGGCATGGGGACAGGCTTACACATTTTGTCATAATTCAAGCACTGACTGTTACCCTGAAAACCCAAATGATATAACCTTATTCACATTCACTGTAATGGAGCACAGTGAATAGGGTTTATATCCTTTGAGTTTTTAGAGAACCCACCTTATCTTATTTTAACATCAACCCAGCTGGAAATGTGTGTTTGTGTAAGAGGCATTAAGGGGAAGAATTTATTCAAAGAGAAAATTCTGCTACAGAGTTTTTTCTACTCTTCCTAGCCTAGATATTGCAGCTCATTGTATGAAAGGAGGCAAGATTGAAGAGACTAGTTGCTTTAGTAGATTTAAGGAGGACAGCAGAACAGCTTTAGGGACATTTCTTCTATCCCTGAGAGTGAGTTATCATGTGTGGTCACATCAAACATGGACAGATTTGCCTCATTCCTCTTGCATCTCACCACAAGGAAAAGGCCTGGTGTGACAAGAGGTGTCTCTCCCAACTGATCTATTATGACAGAGGTTACATGCCTACAAGGGACATCTAGTATATAGCTAGTTACATTATAGGAACCATTGCATAAACTCACCCAATATCCTTCACCCCATGAGAAAAGACTGCCCCCCCATGAAGTGAAGATTGTAGCTTAACTACTATTGCCTGACACTAAACTGTGCACAATATTTTTGGACCATTGCTTCTTTCAGTCTCAGATTATTCCTCAGAATGGTTTTTATTTTCTAAAATGTAGGATAGAGGTAGTCAAAGTGTGGAATTCCAGATGTTGTGGAACTGCAGTTCCCATCAGTACTATTCTGTATAGCCCAGGGGTAGGCAACCTAAGGCCCGGGGGCCGGATGCGGCCCCTTGAGGCCTTTGGACCGGCCCCAGGCCAGTCCTGCCGCCGCCACCACCACCTGCCATGATGATATTGATTATTGTTGTTATTACTTATTTTTGGGATTTTCTTGGCAAAATATCCACAGGGGTTTTGCCATGGATTTTCTGGGGCTGAGAGAATGTGCATGCATATTTTAAAAAAAAAAATTTTAAAAATATTTTTATTTATTCATTTATTTATTTTGGGTGCTTCGGCCCCCCAATTGTCTGAGGGACAGCAACCCGGTCCGTGGCTCAAAAAGGTTGCCTACCCTTGGTATAGCCAATGGTGAAGAATAGTGGGGATTTTGGCCCAAAAACCTGGATTGATTACTTTGCCCACTTCTAATATAGGGCCTATTCAAGGTTAAAGTTTGAGAGCAAGCATGGTGTAGTGCAGGGGTAGGCAACCTAAGGCCCGGGGGCCAAATGCGCCCCCCCGAGGCCTTTGCACCGGCCCCAGGGTGGTCCTGCTGCTGCCGCCGCCACTGCCACCCCCTGCTGCCCCCTGCCGCCTGCCATGATGATATTGATTATTGTTGTTATTACTTGTTCTTTGGGTTTTCTTGGCAAAATCTCCACAGGGGTTTTGCCATGGCTTTGCTTGGGCTGAGAGAGTGTGCATGCATATTTTTTTTTAAATTTTTAAAATATTTATTTATTTATTTATTTATTCATTTATTTATTTATTTTTAGTGCTTTGGCCTCACAATTGTCTGAGGGACAGCAACCCGGCCCCCCGGCTCAAAAAGGTTGCCTACCGCTGTTCTAGCTGTTTATTAACATTAAACCCATATACATCTTTAGTCAGTGAATTCATCCTCCCAATCCTTTAACATACTGTATACTCAACTCCAGTTGGCCCTCCACATTTGTGGCTTTGGCTTTTACAGATCTGATTATTTGTGCTTTTGATTAATAGGTTTTCTCTAGGGATCTTTTGAAAATCCAGAGCACTTTGTAGTGATGTGGAGTGGCTGTTTACACATGGGTCCTGCTGTCCTGCCCAGCATTGCTGTTGCCAGCTTTGAGCTGCTTCCTCTGAGGATACAGTGAGGTGCACAGCCCTGCGATTGACACTGAACACCTTGTTTTTGTCCTCAGAAAGATTGACTTGCTCCAGTGGTGCCAGCACCAAGCAGCACAAAGGGGCACATGTGAAGACAGCTACCTGGCATAACTCTAGAGTGTGGAGGTCAGGATACTCTGAGAGCAGCCTAGAGTATTCTGGCTGGTTTAGACAAACCCAAAGATGAACAAGAGGAAGTGTATTTTGCACACAGGAGAGAGCCAGCATGGGGTAGTTGTTTGAATCTTGGACTAGGATTCTAAAATTTGACCCCCTGACTAACCATGGAAACCCACTGGATGACTTTGGGCAAGTTCTACTGAGGTCCAAAACACACTGCAGAAGTAATCCAGTTTGAGACCACTTTAACTGCCTTGGCTAAGTGCTAGGGAATCCTGGGAATTATAGTTTACTGTGGCACCAGACCTCTCTGACAGAGAAAGCTAAATATCTCATAAAACTACAGTTCCTGGAACTCCCTAGCACTGGTGGTCTCAAACTGGATTATTTCTGCAATGTTTTTTTGGATCAAAGGGCCTTTGCAGACTGCTAAAAATAGTGCAAATTGAGTCCACTTTAACTGCCCTGGCTCAGTGCTAGGGAATCATGGGAATTGTATTTTTTCTGAGACATTGAGCCTTCTCTGTCAGAGAGCTCTGGTGCCACAATAAACTACAGTTCCCATGATTCCCTAGAACTGAGCCAAGGCAGTTAAAATGGGCTCAATTTGCACTATTTCTGGCAGTCTGCAAAGGCCCTAAGTCTCAGCCAAGAAAGCCTCTTCTGAATAAATCTTGCTGAGAAAAGCCATCAAAAGAGTCACCATAGGATGGAGCTGACTTCAAGGTACATTACAGTAAATCATGTTGGTCAGACACAAAACAGGGAAGTTTGGGGGAACATGTCTATTGCTCTGAGAGCCAGCATGGCATAGTGATTTGTGCATTGGGCTATGATGCTGAAGACCAGGGTTTGATTCCCTACTTGGCCATGAAACTCACTGGTGACCTTGGGCAAGTCACATGCTCTCAGCCTCATGTGACAATGGCAAACCTCCCCTGAAAAAATCTTGCCAAGAAAACTCCATGAGTTTGGGTTGGCATAAGTCAGAAACAACTTGAAGACACATAACAACAATCTATTGCCATACAATGTCTGCCTTGCTTAGTAGTGATGGATCTTAAGACTGCAGTCCTATTTGGGAGAAAGAGTGGTTTCACACCATCTCCCTGATTCTCAGTCAATGAATTTTACCAGGGTTTCCCCTAATATCATTCTCCCCCTCCTCTTTTAAACAACTCCTTCCATCTTTTTCTATATTGAAGAAAATCTAATAATTAAGGAGGAAAATCACTGTACAGTGTTTCTAATTGCAAACGTGTGAGTAGCCTCTGTCTACAAACAGCTAGAGTTTTCTTTGCTTCAATGATATTTATTTCTGAGTAAACACTTGCGCAATTTGGAGATGTTAGTTCAAAACTGGTACTAGGAATCCTCTTTCTTTTTTAAAAAAATACAGGCTTTTAATAAGCAATAATCTAAAGCTCAATGCACAATTGATTCTTTGCTTATTCAAAAACAACAAAAACGTGCTTATGAATCTGTGGAAGATGTCCTACAAAAGGCTAGAGACTATTGATCCTTCTAAATGAGTTTGCTCTGACCTCAGTTGTTTAGAACAATTTTTACACTACAGTAGAAGTGACTCCATACTGGCAGATTTCAGTCCTAGTAGCTCTGTTGTTCTTCATGTTGCAAACAACCTTGAGGCACAGCAAAAGGGAAGGGAAACAGTGAAGAGAATGTTAATGCTGTAATGACAAGGCTTGGATTTCTACCAGCCCCAGTGTGGCATTACAAGCCTCAGGACTGAGGAAGAAGCACTCTTTTTCTTAAGTGTTGTGGCAGAATTGTGAATTTTGCTGTACGGATTCATTTTGTAAAGGTGTAGTCTTGTGAACTGTTGCATATGTTAATAATAAACAAAGGAGTCTTTACGCTGTAAGCAAAAGACAGTTCAAGGGCAAGGATCTTACCTATGTTGTTGTTGTTGTTATTATTATTATTATTATTATTATTATTATTATTATTATTATTATTATTATTATTCCTCTTCTTCTTCCTCTTCCTCTTCTTCATTAATAGGTAAGCCAAATGTAAAAATATCCACTTCCTCTGACAGGGTATCGGAGGTAAATTTTCACACGTCTCCAAATTTGGTAAACTGGGGTACAACAAGCATTTAATATCATCACATTTTTGGGGGAAGAGAGAGTAATCTTGAGTAGAAGAAAGAGAAGCAATTTTATCTGATTAGATCAGAGAGCCAGTATACTGACTTATCGTGGCTGAGAGCAGCACTAGACAGTGTGATTTCTGGGAATAAATCCATATAAAATGCCCAAAGCATTATCCTGTTCCAAGTTATAAGGGCAGTATCCCGTTGGATTCAAGCAGGGTTTCAATCACATCACTGTCAGCACAGTTTTCAGATTAGAGTGGACATCTCTTCTGACAAGTAAGTAAGACATCATCACTGAGCGAGCATTACAGGGCTCACAGTAGGCAAGTCATAAGCATTAGATTAGACGAATCATACTGTAATCCATTCAACCTAATATTTCTGCACAAATGAATAGATTTGCTCCTACTGGTACGCACTATGAGATTAGATCTATGCATGGTGGTCCAGAAGTAAGGCACCATATGAGAATTTATAGTAAATGTTTCAAGGAGATCCCTTTGATATCTGCTTTCTTTGGAATTGCTTTCTGCATTCCCCCCCCCCCCAGGTCCACAGTGCTATATGACTTCTTGTAACTATTCCCCAGCATTTCCAGCAGATAAATTGAGAGTTAGAGGAAGAATCTGTAAAGTGGTATAGTCCACTCCACAGCTGTGGAAGCTCTGATGCTACAGTAAACCTCACTGTTTTTCCATTTCTGTGTACAATGGTTAATGAACGTCCATAACATGGGTGTTTTTCTCCATGAAATGATGTTCAGGGTGACAACTAAAGAAACACCAATGTGCTAAATCAAATTGTTAGGCCCAACAAGATCTGATGGTTTGAATGAATATTAACACTTAAACACTGATGTAATGGGTCGATTAATTTCATTTGTTTGATTGTTTATTACTCATCTATCCTGCTTTTCCTTCAGTTAGCTCAAGTTAGTATACAGAATTTTCTTCTTCTCTACTTTATGCTCACAACAATGGACTGAAATGAAACAAACCACTGAAGGTTTAAACCACTGTGTCCACACATGTTTTGTCACTGGATATTAAGTCTCTGCTCTTTTTAGTTCTGTCTGCCATTAGGAGTTTGTTTTTCCCAGTATACACTGACAGAGAAAGATAAAATGTCTCAGAAGAAAGAATAAGAAACTCTTCATTAAACACATTGGGTTGTTATTGATGTTGCAGGGTTCCCATTTTATTCAAACATCCTTCACAAAACTATTCTCAAGTTGTCATTTTCAATAATGCTACTTTAAATTCTCTTATTTTCCCTGAATGAGTCCTGATGGAACACGCCATGTTAATCCAATATGTTTATTATGAATGTATCAAAAGGCCCCATGACCCATATTTGAGGGGTCAATATACTTGAATCTAATGACTTGACAACTTCTTCATATAATCCTCTTATATTCTAAAGGTATATGGAAAAGAAAGCAGTCTATATACTTGGAGTAAATAAAGTCTCCCAGTTAGTGAGAAATGTCCCTACTAATTTAAGATTCATCATAATCTCAAGGGTATATTTCATTCTTTAAGAAAGCGATAGTTTGTGGACTGAATTTCTTATCATCTACTCAAACTTGATTTTGTGTATAATTTTGTCTGCTGGAAAAGGGAAAGCAGAGAGAAGGCCAGCATAGTTTCCTGTGAAAGGGAGTTCCAGTGAGTGTTCCACTGAGAAGGCTCTCTCTTCACCAAGCAAGCCGGTGATGGTGGTGGGACTGAAGGAATGCCTTCCCCTGTAGATATTAGACCTCTGGCAGGTTCTTATGGGGTGACACGGTCTTTCAGCTAGTCTGGACCTAAGCTATATAAACATTTTGCAAGATAACTACTTCATCTTTGAAGTTCTTAGTTTTGTAGGTGATGCCTCTGGATTTCTCGTAGGTGCTTGCCTTGCCAATGCCATTGTCCTAAAGTGTTTTCAGGATTCCAACACACTGTGTTTCTGTCCTACACATTTGTAACACTCAGATACTATTTTAACCATCATGGCTTCATCCTGTAGAATCCTGGGATTTGTATTTTCATGAAGTACATATCATTATTTGTCACAGAGCCCTCATGTTGCAATTTGGGGGAGAAGACTAGAGATTTCTAAGTACATTTCCAAATGACATATCCCAAGATTCCATAGCATAGTCCATGGAAAACAGGGTAGAAGAAGCAGCTTAAACCATGAGTCTTGAGTATGCCAGTTAAGGGATGCAAACAGGAATGGACAAAGGAATACCAACTTAGACTGAAGCCTGAGGACAACAGTCACAATGAAAGCGGGGGTGGCAATGACAGCAAAAATGCTAAGTTTTGGAGTGCTATTTATATCTTAATGTCAATTCCAATCCATAGAGGTTCCATGGGAAACCGAAAGCTTGATTGCCCCTCAACAGAACCTGCTAAGTTTTCCAAAGTGAAAGGTTCATTTGGTTATTTGAGAGGGACTGGTTTTTATTGATGATTCTTCATGGACTTTACAACACATAGACAAGATCTGGAGTTCCCAGGACTGGGAGGGCAAGAAGTGATGTTTAGGAATACACAAAAGGTGATAGAGGGATGGTGATCTTGTTTGATCTGGCAGAACCCATCTTTTGTCTTTTGGTTTCTGTAAGAAATGCACAGTAGGGTGTTTATGTATGGTGATGCTCTTCCAGCAAGCTCCTCCATCCCCACGCCTTTCCACATGGCTGGGTCTAAGTGTCATACCTATGCAATATATGCCATTACAACTGCGTCCGCTCATGCTGATGCCTACTGTTATATAAACTATAGCTGGATTAATACATATATTAGGGGATGTAGGGATGCTTGCAGGGAGTTTGCCATTATTGGTACATAGGATATTGTACTTTCTTGCTGCGATGCCAAATGACATACTCCTTTTCCTGGTATGTTAAGTCTTATTTCCCAATGCTAACTGTAGTTGTTTCATGTTGTGACAATTTGATATAAAACAGGCTGATGCAATGCTATGAATTGGTATGAGGGTCCCCCCCCCCCCCCAGCCACTAAGGACGTTATCACACGGGGCAAATCTGCTGGTTAATCCACACAAATCCCAAACAAAAACTGGATTTGTGCCTCACGTTTTCACATGACGTCGCACAGAAACTGGACAGAAAGTGGACAGAAACTGGTGTTATTCAAGATCTTTTGAAATTCTGTTGTTTGGAGGAAATACAAATGCGAAATTAAGGTAATTTCGCATTTACCATAATGTGAAAAGCAAATGAGCATTTGGGAGCATTTCCCAGCTGTTGCCATGGTACCAGCAAGCATTCCTCTATCTGCGCATGTGCAAGAAGCTCATTTCTAATACATTTACGGGCTTTTCTCACTTGTGTGTGAACGTTAAATGCGCTTACTTTAATTTTGCAATTAAGGTAATTACGTGTGGAAGCCATTTACGGAATCAAGGTTTATTTTCTTTTATTTTCGGAATGCCTCATTCCCACATTATTATCGCTTTCTGGCCCACATGTGATAACGTCCTAAGTATTACTTTGGGGATGTGTGGGATGTTGGGGTGTAATGATGATGTGACTGTAGGGGTCTTTCCCTCTTTACCATCTTCTCCTTCCCTATCTGATCCCAAATTTGGTATTATAATGCCTGCTGGTCTAATAGGAACAATATGTTCCAATGTACTCCAATGGAGGATAGCATGATGACATTATCACCACTCCACCACAGACATAATACACGTACAGTATATTCTGTCTGGGGTTGTCTCCCTGCTTTAACCTTTCTCTTCTCCTTTCCCTCCACACTCCATTTGACATTATGGTTTCTGATTGCCTAACAGAGTCAAATTCCTCTAATCCTGCAGGGCAACAACCTGCTGGGCTGCCACCACATTGCAGAATTAATACAGTTTGGCCCTGCTTTAACTGTCATGGCTCCATCCCAGTAGATCCTGGGATTTGTAGCTTATTGTGGCACCAGAGCTCTCTGATAGAGAGGACTGAATATCTCACAAAACTACAGATCCCAGAATTCCATAACATTGAGCCATGGAAGTTAAAGTGGTGTCAAACTGCATTAATTCTGCAGTGTAGATGCTGCCCTGATGGTTTAGTGTCATGGTGTCTGTCAGCATTACAATGGGCCCTTTGTATATGTGGGGGATCCATTCTGGACACACATACCCCATGTATGAAAAAACCCGCAGGACCTCACATCCAATTGATTCTTATGGTGGCACACTTCTGCGCATTTTGTTATGCATGTGCTGCGGGCATGCACAATTTTGTGACCTGAAGTCCGCGTATGGCAAGCCTGCTTGTGGGCCAGGTGGACTGTATATGCATGGCTCACTACTCACTATATCTGTGACCTCCCCCCACTAAATATTAATAAATACACATAAAGAGGGAATGCAACACAAACTTAAAGAAGATTTTTTAAACAATGAATGAAATGTTGAGAGGATAGTGTTTTGTTATAATGGAAGTGGCAAATAATGGCATGGCTACCCCAAAGGATTAAAGTGAAACAGAGAGCTCCATGGTAGTGCCAGGATATGAAATAATTGTACTGTACTTCCTCTCGACCCCAATACCCCACAGGCCCTGCCTGCTATTTTGTTTGGATGATCAGGAAAGCTCAGGATCTGTGTTGCATTGATCTATCAAAGGTCCAAATAATCCAATTTGAGACCACTTTAACTGCCCTGGCTCAATGCTAGGGAATTCTGGGAACTGTAGCTTAGTGAGAGATTTAGCTTCTCTGAAAGCTCTGATGCCACAATAAAGTACAATTCCCAGGATTCCCTAGCATTGGGCCAGGGCAGTTAAAATGGTATCATACTGGATTATTTCAGCAGTGCATTTTGGACCAAAGTAGCAAAAGCTGGTGTGTGTGTGTGCAATAGAAATGCTTTCATTATACTAGCACTTAACCCTATGGACTGCTTTCCCTGTGTTGACTAACCCCTTTGTTTCTTCCAAGAGCAACTTTACCTCTATGTAAGTAGGCAGTGGGGCTAGGGAAATGCCACAGGAAGGTCCTAATTGAAAAAGGGTAGCAATCAAATTGGGGGAAACATAAGGCATATTTACTGGTGGTGGTGGGGAAGTCACTCAGCACAATGGATCAACAATTGTGTGTCTTTATCTTTGCCCTTTTGGGACTGCAATTGCAGAAAGAAGCTTACTTGTGTGGCTGATAAACTGCAAGTAACTGCAACAACAACCACAACAAAATTTGTCTGCCCCCCCCCCCCCGCAATGAAGTGAACATGTTTTGTTTCACTGAAACCAGCTTAACTGTCAGTTGCTAGAGACAATATGTCACCAGATCTAGTTAATTTGCGTACATTTGTTGTGAGTCATCTTGGTGCTATTGGTTTCAATGTAAATGACAAATCTGCCACAGGAACATGCTAATTAATTATCCCATGTGAGCTAATTTGTTCAGTCTGAGAAACTTCATCAGCTGTTCCCTTATTTAGAGGATTCATGGAGGAGACAACAATCAATGGCCACTAAACATGATGGCTACTCAGAATCATCTAAGCCATTGTATTCCCTATTACCATTTATGGACATGAGACCTGCACAGTGAAGAAAGCTAAAAGAAAGAAAATGAACTTATTTGAGATGTGGTGCTGGAGAAGAGTGCTGAGGACACCATGGGATCCAAAAAGACAAACAAATGGGTCCTAGAACAGATCAAGGGTGAACTCTCCCTGAAGTCAAGATGATTAAATTGAGGCTATTGTACTTTGGCCACATCAAGAGAAGGCATGACTCATTAGAAAAGTCATTAATGCTGGAAAGCTAGATCAGGGACAGGCAACCTTTTTGAGACCTGGGCTGGGCCAAGGTGGGGGGGCAATGGCGGCGTGCGTGCTCATGCGCACGCGCACACCCTCCGCCACCGCACGCGACCCCCCTGC
>CM034701.1:241154881-241174710 GCA_020142125.1 Phrynosoma platyrhinos | reverse complement strand
AGAAGAGGAGCCCTCCCTCCACTCCATCCAACGTCATCTGGGGGGAGATGCAGGCCCAACTCCATTGGGCCTAGCCTAAGTGGGAGGGAAAATGTTGTTTTATGTTACATGCTAAGGTTTATGTTGTAAACCGCCCGGATTGGACTACCAATGGGCGGTATAAAAATAAAATTTATTATTATTATTATTATTATTATTATTATTATTATTATTATTATTACTGAAGACACTGTGCTCCATGCCTCCGGATGATCTCGCCCAGCAGCTTCATGTAGATGTTGAATAACATCGGGGGACAGCACTTATGTTGCTATTTTATATAGAGAGGAGTACTATTAAATTTATTCCTCATTTTACATGTAACAAGAAACAATATGGTAACAGCAGCATCAGCTACTATTTTGCAACATTATAAAAAATAGGAATAAATTACTTTTTAAAAATAATTTTAGAGAATTTGTTTTTGCTCATATGCACTGTGAATTATAGGAATATTTAATATCTGACAACAAGCATCATATTAGTCTATCTAACTTTGTTACATATCAATGCTTTTCCTTTATGTACAGTAATCTAGAGTGTCAATACACAAATTAAATAATCAGTACCCTTGTAAAACATAAGAATCTTTAAAGGCCTATTGTGACATTTTCTTCACAGAAGATCAGCTCCAGGAAAGATAGTCTTTACACCTCATCACCAGAAAGGAGGATGTTGCTGGGCATCTTCCAGGCCACTTCTCTTTGCTTCCCCTTCTTACAGACACCTAGATTAAAGCAGATTTGGACTGGAAATCCATTCAAATAGAGGATCATCCTCTGCAAAGTAGGATACATGGTCACTCTAGCACAAGGGGGACAGCATCATCAGACACTTGTCAAACCCCCTACACCTGCCAATCCCTATATGCCAGTAAGCAGGACCCTTCTCACCAGTTCTCATGATCCAAAGCCTTCCTGTGGGTGCCTCTTCCCTTGCTGTATCCAAGCAGCCAAGTCCAATGATGAGAGTGAGGAGAAAGAGCAACAAACTCCATTGAGGCCCTGTCTGTATCGCCAAAAGGTACATTTCCTTGCATTGTCCTGCTCAGACGATGCAAAGCCCAACTCTCGGTTCTGATGCGAGCAGACCAGACAATGTCCAGTACAAGATCTGGAGCACTCTGTTTCTGTGCTATCTGCATGGGCATCCTGCTGACCCACCTGGTGCATCTGCCACTGCCATAGGCCACTCACTTTGAGGTCAGAACAAGGCAGCTGGCCTCAATCACATGGCTGGGCACTTTGTTCTGACCTCAGAAATGAATGACCCACAGTGACGGACACACTGGGTAGCTTAGTGCAATGCCTGTGCAAACAGCTGGCAGGGAAACAGAGAGCAAGGTAATGGGGAGAGATGGGAGGGAACTTTGGGTCAGGATACTTTGGCTTGCCCCCAAGCATCCTAGCCCATGCAGACACATTAGCATTTTCCTGGACAGTGGATTAGCATTTTCTGGAATAGTGGAGTGGAAGTGAACAACTAAAATAGCAATGGTGACTATGGCAAGGAGATAGGCCCAAGCACTACCAATATGAAGTCAACATTGGTACCCAGAAGGTAGGGAAGTAGTTGTAAAGAGCAAAGGCTTAGTGCTCAGCTCCCTGACCTATGAAGAAAAGAAAGGAGGGATAGAGAAGAGAAGCAACATGTCACCAAGTTTCCTTGATAGGGTTGTGTATTCCAGGCTACAAATCCATGGCTTGTTAGCTCCAAACTCTGCCACCAATTAAAAACATTGTAGAGAGGGATACTTCATTTTTGTGCACTGCTGTACTAGTGGGACATGTATGTATGTTCTCAGACTCTGCCTCAGAAAAAAAAAATCAAACAGTACAGCATGTATTCTATGTGTTACAGAATACATGTGAAAGTAACATCCAGCCACCTTTTGAGGAAATAGAGGACTGAGACAGCTTGTGAAGCTGCTCCTCAGAACCAGCCTGGCCCCATGGAGGATACTGTCCCTGAACATGTTCTGAGGTGTTATCAAAGCAAAAAGATGACAACAAGACTCCATGCTATCTTGTGAGATAACTTCATGCTATCTGTTGGGAGATAACATCACATCAAGTAATTTTATGCCAACAAAGCAGCTACATTTGCTCTGTGTACAGATGCATGTGCACTCAGCCATGTGTGTGTGTGTGTATCTCATAGATGCAAGGATTAAATGCAGTGGAAGCAAGTAATCCATGCACGCAAGACAATATGTACATGGATCAACTCTCTCCATTGATATTAAAGAAGAAGATGTCACTTCAGGAGAAGGAATGCCACCTGGGCACTGGTGCCTCTATCCTGGACTAAATGTGCTGGACCAGTTAATATGTAATAGTAATGACTGGGACCACTTCAC
Organism: Phrynosoma platyrhinos; assembly: GCA_020142125.1. Lineage (NCBI taxonomy): Eukaryota > Metazoa > Chordata > Lepidosauria > Squamata > Phrynosomatidae > Phrynosoma > Phrynosoma platyrhinos. The sequence continues at coordinate 241,172,312 of CM034701.1, read as the reverse complement.
AATTACTTTTCTAGAGGCACTGTGTTAAATATATCTTTGTGGACACCTGAAAATGAAGGGTGCACCTCACGAAACACACCTACACACATCAGCTGGGATACTCAAAGTGGAGCCATAGTTGGCTCTGAATCATTATTGAGTATACATCTGTGCTGGTTTCTCTTTTACTGAAGTGCTGGGTTAAAGGATGTATGGGCAAACCCCTGCACACAGTGGAATAATTTCTAGGGAGGGGTGTGTGTGTGTGTGTGTGTGTGTGATATGTACATTTTTCACTGATATTTAAATACATAATGTAGTCATGATTATTCCATCCTCTGATCCATTTCAGTGTGCCAAAACTTTGGAACTTCTTTATAAGCAAAATTAGTAATGCCCTTCCTTCTCATTCTTCCAGGCAGCAACCTTTATATTCATATAGGTCTTTGACAACTCGCTAGCTGCTGAGAAAGAGCTTTTAATTAGTGGATGCTGTGCTTGTTTATTGATTTGTTTGAAAAACATGTTAATTCAGCAATATTTTAATATTATAATTTGTTTATGTGTTTGTACTGGCTTTTTACCATGTTGTGAACTTCCTTTAGTCCGAGTTTTGGGAGAAAGATTATCAAATAAATGAGTAAATACATAACAGATGCCTTTCTAGGCTAGGCACATAGTCATGTTTAGGCTAGACCTGTTAAAGGTAAATGACACTAATCTTAGTCATTAGGATTCTTGCTCTTTCATATCCTCCTTGTTTGGTAGCTAAGAAGCACAGGGGTTCCTTAATGAGCATCTTGGGGCCCTTTCATACTCCACAATTATAGCACTATGATTCCACCACTATTACTGTCAGGGCTGCATCTTATGCCATGCTGGGATTTGCAATTTGGTCAGAGGTAATATGCTGATCCTTTGGCTGAGAATTCCAAATGCCCCTTGCTAAACTGCAAGTCCCAGGATTCCAAAGGATGTTGTCATGACCGATAATTATTGTTTAGTGTGAATTGAACCTCATCTTAGAAAACTAGGTTGCTCTTCAAAACCTACAGCACAAATGTTATTGGTAGCCATTGTTGGTAGTGTTGAACTGCTTTCAACACCCACCCAAACAGAGCTGCCCCAAAAACTTTAGCCCTAGGCCAACACTCAGGGGTTATCCACACTTGGGGGGAAAGGCCAAATAGATCCAACATCTCTTTTGCCCCACCCCTGCCCTGGACTCACACAAGAGCCATGTTACACTTGTTTTCTCAACAGTAATTGTTCACATATGTGGATGTTGCAGATGTGGTCTGCCAAGGCTGCCTTTCCTGTCAGTTCCAGAGCCAAGACAGATTGCTGGCTAACAGGGGCCTCCATATACCATATACCAATATCTGGGCCTGTTCTCTAATCAGAATGAGGTTTAAAGAAAGGGTTTTCCTGCCTGTGTGGCTCCTGGCACCACATTCTGACCTCAGAGCATGCTACCACCAACAGCGTCAAGCAAGGGAAAACCTTTCTGTATATGTTGTTCTTGAGAGGGAACTGGGTTCCCTTTGGAGGCATGCTCTAAGATTAGAAAGAGGCACCAGGAGCCTCATAAGCAGGAAAAAAAACTTTCTTTAAATGTTGTTCCATACATAGAACTGTTTCAAACATTGGCAAATAATAATAATAATAATAATAATAATAATAATAATACTTCTAAATTGAGAGGTATCTGTCAGGCAGTGATCTGTTGGCTGCAGGAGCTGGAAAATTGTAGTGGCTGCTGGGCAGCATTCTGCATCTTCACTCCCACTCCCACTTGATCAGTTGTTTGCATTGCAGGAAACAGCAGACTTTCCTGCAAACTCTGGAGAAAACTTTCAGTTTTTAAACCTTGGGTAAATGGGGTCTTCTCCAAGTGTGGTGCAGAGAGGGCCATATGTTGTGTGTCCTGATCATGCCTGATTCAGGGAAACTGTTGTGCGTTGTGTGTACTGATTGTGCCAGATCCTGGGTGGGGGGAAGGTTTGGATTTCCCCCCTCCTATAGACCTCAGTCTTTTCACACAAGAGCTAAATGTAAAGAGAAGATACAGACAAGCTCAAAAGTTTGTCTGCATAATTATGCCGATGTCCCGTCAGTGAAGACCACCCTTCTTAGGACGTTATCACACGGGGGAAATCTGCTGGTTAATCCACACAAATCCCAAACAGAAACTGGATTTGTGCCTCACGATTTCACATGACGTTGCACAGAAACTGGACAGAAAGTGGTGTTATCCGAGATCCTTTGAAATTCGGTAGTTTTGAGGAAATGCATTTGCGAAATTACAGTAATTTCGCATTTACCGTAATGTGAAAAGCAAATGCGCATTTGGGAGTATTTCCCTGCTTTTCCCATGGTTCCACGGCAAGCATTCCTCTATCTGCGCATGTGCAAGAAGATCATTTCTAGTACATTTACGGGCTTTTCTCACTTGTGTGTGAATGTTAAATGCGCTTACTGTAATTTCACAATTAAGGTAATTATGTGTGAAAGCCATTTGCGGAATCAAGGTTTATTTTTGGTTTATTTTCGGAATGCCTCATTTCCACTTTATTATCGCTTTCTGGCCCATGTGTGATAACGTCCTTAGAAATGAATGTGGGCCAATCCCATTCCTGAAGTTTTGGACAGTTTGACCATGCAGTCTGAGCGATTCTGGGAGTTGTGGTTCAAAAAATAACTATTCAAAGTCTTGCTCATCCCTTATAGTGTAAAATGTTCAGTTAGAGATCAGAAAAAAACTAAGTCCTGAAAGCCTGCACATATTTTCTGTGAGCATAATATGCACCTCTATGCAAGCAGAAGAAGACAGTCTCCTGGCTGTGCCCTGTTCTTAGCAAATATTAAGACATACACTTGTAATTCTTGTAACATGAGCAGTTGCACTGAAAAATAGTCTGTAGAAAACATTAGGATTCATATCACTCAGGGTTCCCCATCACCTTTGCCTTATCCATCCCCTTGTTTTGTGGTCCCAGCCGTACTAGCTGTTCAAAGTGCTAGTAGCATTTTAGATTTTGCCAGTGTTAAAGAGGTGAACTCCATCAGTCATGGCTAATGTTGATAGGCAGTTGTGGCTTCCTTTGTTCCTTCATCCCCTAGAGGAAAGTTCTGGAGGCATGGCTTTGTTTACTCTGCAATTTCTTTCCTTTTCTTCTTCTTCTTTTAAAGGAGTCAGTAATAATGTTTGCTTTCCTTCCTTCCCCTGGTGCTGTTTACCAGCTTTGGTGTGGCCAGATGACTAAGTCAATAGATATTAAGGAATACATAACAATGTTGTAATGAGAATTAGCAGCACGCTGAAAAGAAAGAGATGCTGGCTGCTACATTTTGCACTGTTTAGTCTGGAGGTAATGAAGAGCTCACAGATGACCTGATTTCTTTAAACTAGGTCAGATCTGACTGAACCACAGTTATGGCTCTCTCTCACCCAGCTCAGGCAGAATCTGCCTTTCATTTTCATGATCTCTTTCTGTCACCTTGCCTCTCCAAAGCTCCCTAGAAATTATGACAGATTTTTGTCTATATTAAAGCTGAATATCTGAAACACGAATATTTCTAGGTCTTTTCAAAATAGCTCTTGTGTTCCTTTGAAAGGGAGCTCCAATTGATTTGTTATGTATGAAATTCTAGCTTTAGCTCTACAGAAGAAATTATCCATCTTTCCAATCCTATGTCTTCCAAATATGTTGAGGAGCTTTGCTTAGGGCCCAGAGAATTCAACATTCCCTGTTGTGACACCCACAATGCTGAGATTAGGGGAACTATCCAGATTGGGTGATTCTGCCACAAACTAAAGATTTATTACTTTGCCCTGGTGTTTTTTCAGATTATTTTTCTGATCATTTAAATTTGTCAAATACCCCCGTTATTTTTAATGAATTATTTTAATTGATTACTTTATTGTTCCCATTGTTTTATTTTTAGCCATTGGTTTCATTGTTTCTGTTTTGATTACAATCCATTTGGAGATCATTTGAAATGAGTCCGCGCATTTGAAGAAGTGTGGCACTAGTTTGTTTACTCAGACAAGCATAATTCACCCTATGCTTCCCTCCCCCAAACAGTATTTGCTAAAATTCTGAAAAATTTCTTCTGATCACTCATCCTCCTATGACAAACATTGCTATATGCAAGCCAATATATTGTGATGATTCTCTCTTTTCTTTCCTGAAAGTGCTAAAACCAACTTGGTGCCAACAAAGCTGCAAATATTTATTGATTCCTTTTGCTTTGTGGTACTTTCTGAAATATTTTGTTTATAATAATTTTAAAAAATTATCTTAAATCAGTAAATGTATATGCCCTATTAATCACATAGGATGCTTTAAACCCTGAATCTCTCAAAAAGTTGTTTTCCTTCACTGTCAAGGATGCCACAAACACACTATATAACTGAATAATTAAACACCATGCACTAGCTGCAACTCTATGCATTCCAAACTGATAGAATCTTACAGAACCAGTGTGGTGTAGTGGTTTAAGTGTTGGACTACAACTCTGGAAACCAGGGTTTGATCCTAGCTCAGCCATGAAACCCACATGCTCTCAACCTCAGGAAAAGGCAACGGCAAACTGCCTCTGAACAAATATTACCAAGAAACCCCATAATAGCTTCACCTTAGAGTTGCCATAAGTCAAAAGTGACTCGAAGGCACACAACAGACACACATAGAATCTTCCATACCTACCTCTCTGCTCAAGCAACCTTCGCTGAACAGCACAATCAGTAACCATCCCATTTCTTCCATCTTCTCCCATCTTCTTTCTTACCACCTAAGTGATCGTCAATGAGGCCAAAGCCAGTTATTCCACCAGCCTTTGCATGCACCCACTGCCATGAAGAGGACAGAAGCTGAATGAGCAGAAATCTCCTCCTTCTTATGGTTCCATCTCACTGGATCTGAGGGATTATGGATCAGGGTGCAGCAATGAAGACTTTGTAAATCTAGCTCCTGCCAATTTTGCAGGGTAGAACTACTGTTGCAGCAAGAAGTTGACAAAAGGTTTTTGGCTCCTTCTCTGCTCTCTCCTCAGCCAATCACTCCCACTGAAATCCCTTTTGCAGGGGGGAGGGATGCTGATAATTTCCTATATTCTTATTTTTGTTGTGGTTTTACTAAATGATTTTGCTTTGACTTGTAGGCATTCTTAATGGTAGGATATTAATAAACATAGTAAATAAAGGGACAATTAGTTTGCAGGAATATGAGGGAAAAGAAAAATATTTGAAGAGATGTCACATTGAGGATGGAGCAAGTTTGTTTTCTGTTGCTCCAGAGAGTAGGACGTGAAGCAACTACAGGAAAAGAGATTCCATCTAAACATTAAGAAGAACTTCCTGATAGTAAGAGCTGTTCAACAATGGAATATGCTGCCTTGGAGAATGATGGAGTCTCCTTCTTTGGAGTTTTTTAAACAGAGGCTGGATGGCCTCTGGTCTTCCCACATGGCAGAGGTTTGGACTGGATGGCCCTTGAGGTCTCTTCTAACTCTATGAGTCTATGATCACTATTCAGAAATATAAGATGAACTCCAGAGAGTTCTAATCAGTCTCCACTTCTATTCTGTGCCTGTGTTTGTGCATGCACTGTTCAATGATCAGCCGTGGAATCTTAAGCACATTTACTCAGAGGCAGTCATGGGGAAAGTTAATGAAAACTTTAACTGGTTAAAGCTAACAGTTAGCTACCATTAAAGTTAAACTGAGATAAGTTAAAATTTAAATATTTTAAAAAGTTGAGTCTCAAAGATGGTAACATATTAAGAGGTAAGTTGTGTCACAATAAATGTATGAAACACACTGAATTGATATTGTTCGTTTTCAAATGCAGAACTATTCAGGTTTCCCTAAATCCACAGAAACACATAAATTTAACAGAACTCATCATTCTTTACCTGAATGTTATACTTAATTATATATATTAAGTATATATAATATATAAAGAAGTATAACATCCAGATAAAGAACTCATCATTCTTTACCTGGGTGTTATACTTAATTATATATATTAAGTATATATAATATATAAGTATACTCTCTCTCTCTCTCTCTCTCTCTCTTTATATATTTAAAGATATATATATATACACACACACACACACACACACACACACACACACACACACACACACATACATACACCTTTACCTTTATGCTTTCCAGAAAATATGTCAGATCATTCTTACTTTTTCCATTTAAAGTATTGTGTAAAGTCAAGGCATCACAGCTACGATAGAAAACCAAAGCTACATCTGCACTACAGAAATAATACAGTGTGACACCACTTTAACTGCCATGTCTCAATGCCATGGAATTTTGGAATTTGTAGTTTTGTGAGATATTTAGTCTCTCTCAGAGCTCTGGTGCCACAACAAAAACTAAAAATCCCAGGAATCCATAGCATTGATCCATGGCATTTAAAGCAGTGTCAAACTGCATTCTTTCTGCAGTGCAGGTGCAGCCTAAGAAGGAGATGTACATGAACAAGTGATAGATAAAAACTGTTTCCATAGAAAACCTTGGTGTGTGGGTGTGGGCACAGAAAATACCCACAAGAATGTGTAATTCTTAAGTCACCATTGCTTAGAGGAAGGCACATGACCGTCTCAATAAGAATCTAGGAGCTTTGGCCTTGTTCTATAGGGCCTTTGGAAGTTGGAGATGAGAAACATCTGGAGCCCTGTGGGATGAAAGCCACTGGTCTAGATGTTGTCAGACTTCCTATGAATATATATGTAAGACCTGGCTTGCCCCCATCCCCATGCTCTCGGCTGCCTATAAGTTAAATGTGTTAACAGAACCTGTTCAAGAAACACCCTTAAAAGGATAAGGGAATTAATCAGGAACACAAAGAGATGGGGGGCAGAATTGTGCATCTAGAACTCCCTCTCCATTGTAAGTGTAAGTGAATACCTGTATTAAGTTGTCTCTTGAACAAGAAATATTAGAGCTTCCATCATGAAATATTGCTCCATGCAGAATTCAGTAGAATGAGGATAAAAGAAAAACTATGTGAAAACCAGACTTCAAAAACTTCTGAACTAATTCACGAGAGAGAGAGAGAGAGAGAGAGAGAGAGAGAGAGAGAGAGAAAGTTAATGTTAATTTTAGTTTGAATCATGTAAATCTGGGTGGGTTTTTTTTTTTTTACCTCTCCTGATGCCCTTTCCAGAAGAACACCACCACCAAGGCCATCCTTCTCCCCCATCTCAAAACCCAACAATGTGGCATGAGTCTCCTCTATCCTTACACCTTTTGTTTTAGCAGAAAATCCAGGATTTCCAAACTGGACATTAAAAAAAATATGGAGGTGCTGCTGTAGCCCTATAGGGTCTTTGGATAAGAAAAATCCCAGGCCCTAGAACTTGTCAACATGAAGCTAAAAACATAAAAACTGACAGTTTTTTAAAAACCTAGTTAGTACTAAAAGTTAATGATTGGTTTTACCTTTAATAAGTGAATTATTTAGTTAATTCTTATGACCACTCAGCAGTAAAACCCAGTCTATATAGTCCCTGCTCCCAAATAAACATGCACAAGATTGCTACCTTCAACAATGAAAAACAACCTAGCTAATGCAGAACATGAGTCTTTCAATGTATGTATGCATGTAGTCATGCACATTTGTTGTTGTGTGCCTTCAACTCATTTCCAGCTTATAATGACCCTATCATAGTGTTTTCCTGGCAAGATTTGTTCAGCGGGGATTTGCCATCACCTTCCTCCAAGACTGAGAGAGTGTAACTTACCTAAGGCCACCAATGGGTTTCCATGACCAAGTGGGGATTCAAACTCTGGTCTTCTGAAGTCTTCATCCAACACTCAAACCATGACACCATGCTGGTTCTCATGCATGTATATACTTACTGGATCTATACCCTAGTTTACTACTACAAATGGGACTCAAGACAATTGACATTAAGACTGAATAGAAGTACAAATAAAAATGCAAGGCAAGTCCATGTACTAGAACATATGGCAATTAAATTAAAAACATAATATAAAAGTGTTTTGGAGTGATTAGAAGAGAAACTAGGAGGAATAAACTTCAGTTCCTTTGGATGGAGTTCCACAGCCTGGAAGCAACTGCTGAGAAAGTCATTTCTCACATCTCCATCAGATGTGACTATGAGTAAAGTGTGACCAACTGAGGAGCCTCTTCATAGATTCCGAAGCATAGACAGGCTTGTATGGGAAGATATAGTTCTCCAGATAGCCTGGACTTAATTCATACTGGGCATGATTTTATAGGTCTTAAGGTGCTGTATCGATTGGTAAACAAATTAGAAGTAGTTGCCAGTAATGTAGGAAAGGACTTTAAAATACGGTGCTGACACATTTGAATGTCTCTGAATGTATCTTTTTGGTTCCATCAGTTCAGCTGACCTCCTGTCTTTAAAGAACTGTGTCAGCAGTCATACACATCTATGATAGGGCCATCTGGCATGGGGGGAACAGCCTCTTCTTCACTCTTCCCTACTTTCCAGGAATGGTTTAATCAAAATGAATCTTCTAATTGGGAAGCTGTGGAGTCACTGAAGAAATGCCACTCACCATCAATCCAAGCCCAGTGCTTTCTATATTTATGCAACACTTATGCAAATCATGCTAATTATATATGTACAGCACATGCAAATAAGCTGCAGACTCTTAACTCAGCCACTATTTCCAAGGTGGTCCCTACAGCTTAGCCCTGACTTGTTAAAGGAAGAGAAACAGTGACTTTCCCCAGTCTGCAGGTCAAAACAGTCATTTCTCTGTCACCTTTAAGTGATGTATGTGTTTGTGTGTATAGTGTGGTTGGTGTTCTTGGAGATGAATGGATATTTTGTTTAGTTAATTTTTATAAGAACTCATCACATTTTATACATAGCTTGACACATTCAGTATAAAGAACTCAGGTTTCCAGAATATGAATATGGGAGAAAATAACATTTGCCCAGACAAGCATAGAATGTGGGTCTCTCAACTGAATGCCACATTATTTAAATCTCTGGTTTGAATCCTTGTGTATTCAGCCATATTTGTAGAACCAAATTAGAGTTGCTACCTCTTTATTCTGGCCAGCTCCTTCTCTTTAACAGCTATATGACAGGTATGAACCTTTCTATACCGGGAACAACTGGACCTATTGGATTTGATGGTGCTAATAGCTGATAATTTAATTTGGTTTGCGCCAACTTCTTTGACAGAAAGAAACTGAGTTTTTTTTAAAAAAAAATATGAATGTGGGAGATACACTTATGCATGTACATACACACAAGAAAGAGAGAGACAAGACATCCATCATCAGGGAAGTAATAAATACAGTGAGGCAAAGAAAGTAAGAATGTAGTCAGTGCTTTCAATTTTCCTTTCCCAGGATCAGCTTTATTTTCCAATGAGTTTTCTACATTATAGAACTACCCTAGCAAATATTGGTTGTGGAAATAGGGCACATTATGTCCCCATATTTTACTGTAAAATTGTACGCAAGAACTTCTGAAGTTTTATTAATTTGGGAATAAAGCAATTCATTAATGTCACTGTCCAAACTAATGTAAAACCAATCGTCCTCTTAATTCCTAATTTTTGACAATTGACAACTGAAATTTTTACATCTTAGGTTCTACACTATTCTGCCTAGTCTGGTTATGAAGAGATTCAAAAACAAAAACAATTAAGCCTGCCTCCCAAGAGTTAACAATCTGACCTAGTTGTTGTGTGCCTTCAAGTCGTTTTTGACTTGTGGCGACCCTATGGTAAATCCATCACAGAGTTTTCTTGGCAAGATTTATTCACAGGGAGTTGTCTCTACCTTCTTCTGTGGCTGAGACAGTGTGACTTTCACAAGATCACCCAGTGGATTTCCATAGCTGAGCAAGGATTGAAATACTGGTCTCCAGCATCATAATCCAGATTATCCAATGCTCAAACCTCTACACATGCTGGCTCTCTATAACAATCTTACCTAAATAAGGCAAACTACTTAGACTTGGTGTGGTGTTGTAGTTTGAGTGTTAGACTACAACTCAAAGTTTGATTCGCTGCTTGGCCATTGAAATTCACTCAATGACCTTCTGTGTGTCACAACTTTAAGCCCCAGAAAATCCCATGATAGGTTTGCCTTACAGTCTCCATACATCAGAAATGACATGAAGGCACATAGCAACACTTAGACCAGGGGTAGGCAACCTTTCCCCTTTAAGGGCCGAGGGACTTCAGTTCCCAGAAGCCTCAGCCATGTTGGCCAATAGTCCCATGTTGGCCAATATCTCCTGGGATTCTGGGAGCTGAAGTCCCTCGGCCCTTAAAGGGGAAAGATTGCCTACCCCTGACTTAGACTTAAGCATCCAAGTAGCCCAAGCCTCAGAGATCTGAATCTCCATGTCTATTGTTAGGAATTAATGGTTTATACCAATCATATTTGCAAGGGGAAAGAAGGTACCTGTTCCTTTAACAGTAGTGAAAAAGAGGATATTCCAAAGTTTCTATCTTTTCTCATGCTTTGCATGACAAACTGCACCTTTTCAGATTTCTCTCCTGTACCAATGCTATAGAGGCTTGTCTTTCTTTTGCATTTGTTTATCCTAATGTCATGCCAATTGCCATGAATCTGGTAAGGGTTGCTTCCATTCCCCTTGTACTGATAGCAACCTTGTACTGATAGCAACTTCATAGCAGGAGGAAACTGTCACTTCATCTGTAGACCAGGAATTACTTCCATTAGGAATGTAGAATGTTGCCTTGCACTGAGTCCATCTATTCCAGTATTGTTAGCACAGCCTAGAAACAGCTGTCCTCACCTACTTAGAGTTTGTTGTTGTTATTTGCTGTCAAAGGATGACTTCAGCTTACTATGAACCTATGAATGAGAGACATCCAAGAGCCGTGGCCATCAACTGCTTGGCTCAGATCTTGGTAAGGCCTGTGACATCCTTGATTAAATCAGTCCATCTGTAATATGGTCTTTCTCTTCCTATTGCCTTCTACTTTCCCCAGCATTGTCATTTTTTCCAACGAGGCTCATCATGTCATGATATGTCCAAAGTATGACAGCCTTTGTTTAATCATCTTGGCTTCTAGTGCTCAGGCTTGATTTGCTCAAAGACCCATTCATTTGTCTTTTTAGCTGCCCCTGGTATCCATAAAACTCTTCTCCAGCACCACATTTCAAAGGAGGTGATTCTCTTCTTCCTGGCTTAGTTGCAACTTTCTGGTCAACAGTCCATAATTGCTATAATTCTGCTTATTATAATAACTTGATAGCTATGCTAGAAAATATTTGGTAAGTGTAGCCCAGGTCACATTGGTTCTACTATAATAAAGACTAGAGTGTTAGTTCTGTTGTTTTGATGAGCTTCAGCTAGTTGTGAGGAGCCACAAAGTTTTACTGTAGGTTATATAGCAGGGATAGGCAACCTTTCCCCTTTAAGGGCCGAGGGACTTCAGCTCCCAGAATCCCAGGAGCTATTGGCCAACATGGGACTATTGGCCAACATGGCTGAGGCTTCTGGGAGCTGAAGTCCCTCGGCCCTTAAAGGGGAAAGGTTGCCTACCCCTGTTATATAGCTTTTCATCTTCCTATTAAAAAGATCAATTTTAATTGACACCCCCCACATACAAATGTTAAATGAAGCAGAAGCCTAGATCTTCCTTTTTAACCTCACTTAGCTTCATCTAAAAAAAAAAATCACCAAATGCATCATATTTTCTTCTAGCTCTATGTTAAGACTATTAAAGAAAAGATCAAAACCTCCCAGCTTGAAAAGCATATGTAATTCAGTGGGGGCTGATCTTGTTATATTATTCCATCCATTACCAGTTTGGGCAGGTGTTAAGTTTCAATTAACCTGGGATTCAAGTTTTATAGAATCTTGTCTGCTAATTACTTACATAATTACATGGCACAGGAGTGAGGATGGGAACCAGTCTTTGTGCTAGGCTTGTGTGATTAGAGAAGAAAGGCAGAAAGGTGGTATTGAAGGCAAAACACAGCCTCTATTCTCATTGACAAATTGATTCTTAATGGATGCAAAAGATAAACCAAAATATTGATGAAAAATAAAGGAAGGTAAGAGGAGGGATTATTTGCCGGACTTGATCTCATGACCAGAGCAAGAGAGCCAGCTCCATTTATACCCCAAAGGTGCTTGTTCATTTCTGGTCTAGTGATCATGTGTAAAGGGAAGGAGATTATCACACCACTCAAATAATCTGGTTTATCTCTTCTGAATTGAAGTCTAATTTGGGAGGCAGCCAGGTCCTATCGCAAAGATTTTGCTGCCGAAGCCATCGGGTGAGTCCAGCCTGACTGCAGCCCAGGTCCCTGGCACGCTTTGGTGGCCATTTTTTCAAGTTGGAAAGCTCCCAGTTTCAAATAAGGCTGCCGAAGGCTGCAGCCCGGGTCCCTGGCATACTTCGGCAGCCATTTTTTTAAGTTGGAAAGCCCCCAGTTTCAAAATAAGGGGACCCAGGCTGCAACCAGGCTGAACTCACTCAGTGGCCTCAGTGACAAAATCCTTGTGATAGGACCTGCCTACCTCCCAAATTAGATTTCACTTCAGAAGAGATAAGCCAGGTTATTTGAGCGGAGTGATAAGGTCCAAAGTTTAGTCTTAAACTGGAATCAGTGGAGCTCTTTTCCAAGTAAACCTATTTAGAATTAAGCTCGCAGAACATATTATGTGAAAGTTGAGCTAAGCACATATCTAAATGTGGATATGAATGGAGCTTAAAGAAGTTCCAGACTGTCAAGGACCACATTCCTCAACATGAATCTGCTGGGGTTTTAAGATCTTTAGAAGATGCCCTTGTCTCATTCCCACCACCTTTACATGCCTGAGGACATGAGAAAAGGCTTTCTTAGAGAGTGCTCCCAAATTATGGAACAACTTGCTAAGGGAAGCTAGGATGGTCGCCTTCCTGTTGTCCTTTCACCAAATGGTAAATTCTTGTTGCCTTTTCCTTCAGGAATTCAAGGTGCTAAGTCCTATTCCAAAATAGGTTCAATACCATAGATACATTCAGTAAATTGCAGAGTAAACCCTGAAGCAGTGGAGCCATCATTGCTGATCTGGGATAGCATTCCATGAATTAGCTGAAGCGGGCTACAATGCATGGACATAATGCAAGCACTGCAGGGCTCTAAGGTGCTGTAGCAACAGTTTTTGCTGTAGCAACAGTTTTCATTAGATGCCACTTACTTGGACAGAGGAAGTGTGGGAGGCAGAAACAGAGAGGAAGTACTTGAGTTTAGGTCACAATCTAATTCCTGCAACTCCTGGATGGTATTGATTATCTTGATCTGCTTCAATCATTTAGTTCATTTCTAGCCAAAATTCTATGATTATGATCTATAATATCCTTTATGCTCAGGGCTAGGCTATCGTAAAGAGTATATCTCCCTACGTGAAACTGTGGAAGCACTAAGATCAGTAAGGGAAAGCCTTCTCTCAGTCTCAGCACCTTCTCAGCAGAAGGTCTTTAAAGTGGTTGCTCCTAGACTTTGGCACTCCACTTTGGCACTAAGGGGAAATGTGACTGTTCCTTCTAATTTTTAATCCAACCAAAGGAGGCTAGGTTGGTTGGTTCCTTGCTCTCCTTTTGCTGGCAAGTAAAAACTTGTTTTGATTGCAATAGGCTTTCAATGACATGATGACCTGGCTGGTGTTTTGTCTTTTGTCTTTTAATGGATTTAAATGGTTTTAATTTCATTGATTGATTGATTGGATTTCAGCATAGGTTTTGTATAGTTTGCAGATATTTTTGCATGTCTTTTAAGCTGTACTATGGTAGTTTTCTTTTACCATTTTGTAAATTGCCTTGATACCCACTTTTAGGGAAAGGAAAGTAAGATATAAATGAACAGAGGAGCAGGGGGAGGGGAAGGGAGAGAAAATAATCTACTCTACAACCCACTTTTTATTTTCAGATGGCCTTGTCCATCTTCACAGACAACCCCTGACAGAAGTTTAGTGGTGGTGTTGGTGGTGGTGGTTGGGTTATTTCTATCAGACCCCTCTGTGGCTTTTAATAGCTTGCCTAGGACAAGACTTGAGTATACTATTTTGAAGCAGTCCTCCTCTTTTCTGCAGAGGAGGTCATAGAGGGAGAAGTTTTGGGGAAGGAAAAGAAGAGAAAGATTGAACAGAAAGACAAGATAGGAATAAGGTTGGTAACACTGAGAGTTCATTCCCACTTACATTTAAACTGATTGGCAATTTGACTTCACTCCGTGTTGGTGAATTGGTTCCAAAAGGTCCATCATTCCCACTACGAAAGCAGATCTTTTCATTATTCCCTAGTAATTGCTTCTTTTTTGGCATGATTGTCATTCCCACTAGTTTGCACCACTCCAAAATTCATGCCAATCATCTGCACATCATCGGTGGCACAAGTGGCAACACGGTGAAGATGGGGCCATTCCAGAAGCCAAGCGGGGTGACTTTAGCAACTGAGCCTTCCTCTGCTCCATTTCCCCTTTGAGCAGCCTGCCTTGGGAACTATATATATATTTTTAAAAATTGACAGGATATGTGATCCATTGGTTTTGCAACTACTTGCCTCACTGAGCTTCAGTCTGCCCATAATAGCAAGTAGTTTCAAATACAATGGATCACATATCCTGTCAATTTTTTCTTTAAAAATGTATATATATATCATGCGCCCATAGGTTACACCACAAGCACAAAGGCAGCTCTGAGGGGGGGGGGGGGGGGAACAATGGTGGATTTCCTAAAAACTGAGGAGAGATGGTAAACACCCTCTGCCATTAGTTCCTTCCCTCCAGAATGATGCAATTCAGATGCAATCGTTCCCACTAGTTGAACATACTTTGGAATCAATTATTTTCAAAAGAACCGCCAAAAGAAAGAGTATCAGGAAACAGGGTTTTTTGGGGGGGAGGGGTGTTTGCCTCACTTCATCATGATTGAAACCAAGCACAGTAAGATCAGAACTGGTTTCAAGTTTGTATGACAGCAATTTGCTTTAAATCACATTGGAAATAAGGCCTTAAAGTACCTTCTTGGTGGCTGCTCCCAGGCTGTGGCATTCCCTCCCTAGGGAGGCTGGAATGGCTCCCTCCTTGCTGTTGTTCTTTAAGCAAGTGAAAACTTGCCCGTTCTGCCAGACTGTGAGAAAATGATTGTAAGGGCTTTTAACAGTGTGTTGTAATACTGGATCTTTATCTTTTGAATGAATTTGTTTAGCATGATCTTAATTTTATACACAATTTCCTGACATTTCAGCAATAACTTTTGTCATATTTTTACTTTTGTGTTTCCCAGTCTTGGGGGCAGGGGGCAGGGAAGGATGGGATATAAATGAATATTTCATTATCACTACCTCCACCATCATCATTGTGGGGAATGAGGTTGCAGACAGCATCATATTGTGAAAGCCCCAACTTGAAATTTGAACTCCAGACACAGGACACTTCCTGTGCCATTTCTATCAAATGTTGGTGATGGGATGAGAAATCCCTCCCCTTTGCCCTTTTCTCTTTCTTGCTCTCTCAGGCAGGCAGGAGAAACAAACCCTGGAGCATCAGATTCCTTCAAGCTAGCCTTCGCTTATCTTGCATCCTAGATGTTTTTGATTTCACTTGAAAAAGGTAGCATAGTAGCCTTAAAAATAAATAAATGTCCTTGATGATAATTCAGGCTAGTTTTTTTTTTTTTAAAAAAAATTAAATACACTTCCATAAAATGGTTGTGTTTTTATTACTATTTTAAAAATATCAACCTAGTCGCCTGAAAGCCAAAGGAAACAACATTGTGATATGAGTTATCTGAAATCACAGTGCATGTAATTTGATGAAATTAAGGGGAAAAGCGACTGTTCTTTCTAATTTCCAATAATGCATCCATTTGTTGTTCTTTTAAAAAAAACACAGTGGGGTAACTGAAGTGGCAGGCAAGCCCTGTGGCTACTGTCAAAAAACATTATAGCCAACTGAGGAAAGGTACCGAAAGTCTAATTCAGCAAGCAACTAATCTTTCCCTCATCGCTTTGGACAAGTCCTTGAGTTACTTCTCATTTATTTTAATTTCAAAGTATAACCAATTTCTTTCTTTTGCCTCCCCACCCCCTTGCACTGCAAGACCAGATCCATATTTTTGTGCATGAATTAGGTTCCCCCCCCATATTTCCCTGTACCACAATATTTATTAAATAAGGTGATCAAGAGAGGGGTTAGCAAGAGAATACTAGAATCCTGTGGTATCTTAAAGGCTGCCCAATTAATCTGCTATAAGGGAATACTGGCATGTTTATGTGTTGGTACATAATACATTATCAATTTGATATAAACTCTGATATAATATGAGACTATTCATACCGTTTAAGTTAATTTTAGGGAGACTAATCCTGTATATTTGGGTGGAGATGGTGGTGGTGGTAGTGATTCAGCACAAAGTCTGTGATGGCTTCGTAACTTTTTATGAAGTTCCTTGACTATATAAGATATAGAAAAAAATAAGAGGCCTTTTAGCATTGCATAAGTCTAACTATGGGATTTGATTCTTACTAGTCTTTCCACTCTTGAGTCCTTTTTGGCCAGTACTGTAAATGGTACCTTTCCTGAATCAGGTCTTCTAAGGCTGAATCACACCTATAAAATCATTGGTACTTACCTTGATCCCAGTCCTGTTTGAACACATGATGTTTTTTGGGATTGAAAGTCAAAGCACTTCATTTTGATGCCTGGGGTCTTTAAAGGGATTCTTAATTTTTTTACTCCAGTTTCTTGGAAAAACTGGTTTTTAAATTGTATGCCCTGCACTCTGGATCAGAATCAGAATAGAATCGAAGAATGGGATGGTTGGAGGGTGGGACAGCTTGGTGAGAGGTTATCTTGGCATCCTCATCCAGCCAGTGAGGTGTTGGCATTTTTTATTGTTGATGTGCAGCTGTTTCACCACTTCATTTCTCCTCAGCTAAAACCGTTTCTCTTTTTTTCTGATCCCACACCCCAGCACTCCATCCTCCTCCTCCTTTTTTATTCTGCCCTTTGTAGGCTTTCTTGGGGCTGCAGCTGGTGGAGCAGCTTCATTTGAACAACAACAACAACAACAAATGGCAACATTATGCTTGGCAGGAGTTGATGCCAAGGTAAACCCTTTTGGGACCTTTCCACCACAAACTTTGCCCCCTTCCCACCCACCAAGCTCAAGTTGTGAACAATCCCTTCCTCCATGTGTAGAAGCCCCAAACACCGCTGACAATGCTTCTGCACTGTCATTCATAAACAGTGCACTTTAATACATTCCTGAACACAAATAAGTCCATTTGAGTTCAGTAGGACTTACAGAGCAAGAGGACATAGATATGAGAGCTGGACAATTAAGAAAGATGATAGGGAGAAAATCAATGCATTTGAGATGTGGTGCTTGAGAGGAGTGCTGAGGATCCCATGGACAGCCAAAGGGACAAACAAATGGGTCC
>CM034701.1:241078160-241096623 GCA_020142125.1 Phrynosoma platyrhinos | reverse complement strand
GGCCAAAACTTGCAAAAACGTACCTTTTGGCATACGATTTTCATAATCCCCAGACCATATTCATTGAGGAATATAAGGTGTTGTGGTCCAAAATATCTCAAACTACATTTCAAGTTTTGATGCTGACCCATGCTATCTAATACAAAGACACACTCACATATGGGTGTGTACAAAAATATAAAAAAAGAGAGGAAGGTAGCTATATGTGAGTGCTAAAAAAAAAGTCTACAGGTCATCTTGACCTTTGGCATGGCATGGAAAAAGTCCTTTCTATGGGGATGGCAATTTTGTGTACCTCGAGGCGAGGAAATGTAATGTAAGAGAGGGAGTAATAAAATGTTCTTTTAAGAAAAATGGCACACATTTTGAAGAAAAAGACATTGTGGAATTCCCCAGCGGCTAGGTCAAAACACCCAAAAAAGGTACTTCTATCTCAAGCCCCATTCAAGCAACATTCCCTGAGAGGTTGAGAGATTTTCAACTCAGATAATCTTGAAGGATTTATCATCTGTTAAGCAGTGCCTGACTACAGGCCTCTCTTTACCTATCTGAATTCCAAAACAGGTAGTAAAATAAATAATGGCCTCATTTTTTAAAGAACTCCTCAAAGGATCTATAGCACACTTCATCTCCGAGAACAAGAATATTCAGCCCAAGACAAAATTAGGTTGATTTTTGAATTTTTCTTTTAGGTTTGATTTCCACTCATGACATCACTGAATCTTGGTATGTGATCTAATGCACTAGGGAAAACATCCATGTATTGGGGAACAACTCCCCAATTGCAACCTAAATTCAGTTTCACAAATGTATTAACAAATCCCAGTCTTTGTTTGCTAGTCAATACAGAAAACATTTCAGAACAACTGAAGTTGCAGCGTAAATAAGAACAGACATGTTAGAATGGCAAAAAAACCCTAGAACTCATACACATCCACTTTGAAACTTGGGACAAATTGAACCTATGAACTTAGGCCACGTTGTTGAAAAGAAGCCTGAGCACAATACTCTGTAAGAGGTCACTTCCCAAGTGGCCCCTGGCTGGCTTTACCTGGCTGTGGTAGGAACCTTGCTTGGAACAAAATCCTACTGCAATTTTTCCCACCCTCTCTCTTTTGATTTGGGAACCAGTTGAAGAAATCTGTATCAGCATCAAACCTTTGTTGGCTCAAACTCTTCTCCTCCCTTTGATCCCGTTATATTCATTTGTGTCCATGCAGTGCACTGTGTAATTCCATACAACCCACAACAGGGCTCTGCCAGTGTGGCCCAAAACGTTTAGCTGCCTGCGGCGAAGCAACAAATAATCACCATCTTTCCAGGCCAATGTCTTATACCTGGAAGACCAACTAAGCTATATTGACACTAGAGGCAAGAAATCCCACAGGCACCTTTTTGGAAGTAAAAATGCAAGAACAATAAACAGGATAACCATCCATTTTCTACCTTATCATGAAACCCAAAATCAGCTGTCCAAAGCAGCTGTTTCACTCTGTTCTCCAGCTAATTGTAGGATTGGCCCCAGGGTTCTGGTATGCTTAATATTTAAATTGTGGGGTTGACTTTTGTCCTCCTATTTGAAGCCATGTGGACACAGCAATAGCACCTGCTCAGCTCTTCTCTTCCTCACAGCTCCTGAAAGTGTGCCAGCCAGGGCCTTATTTGCATCTTTCATCTTGGCTGGCTGTGTGCCTCATATGGATCATAGAATCCTAGACCTCAAGGGCCATCCAGTCCAACCCCTTGCCCTGCAGGAATACAGATTCAAAGCACCCATAACACATGGCTATCCAGCTTCTGCTTAAAAGCCTCCAGAGAAGAAGACTCCACCACTCTCTGAGGCAACATGTTCCACTGTCTTACCACCAATAATGTCTTCCTAATGTTTAAATGGAATATTTTTTTCCTGTAATATGCTCCCTCAACTCCAACTGATATAAATTAGCACACCTCCACTGAAGTTGATAGAACAGTATTGATTTGCACCTGCTGAGTGAACCTTGAATACAAACCAAAGGGTGACATAATTCAATCAATGAACCAGGAAGGTGCGCCACAGTTTGCACCTTGTCATCTAGTTGCATAAAATTGGTCTCTATGGTAATGTCAAACAACACCATATGGCTTATGTAATGGAAACAACACAGTGGGATCCAAGAGCAGACGTATTTTCTAAAAATTTATCTAGCAGTGCTCTTGCTATTGGATGGGAAAAGTAGAAGGAAAACAGGCAACTTTAAAAAAAAAAAAGAATGATCACAAAACCTGTAAGTTAATCTGATGAGGCATTGTAAAAAGGAACTTTCTGACATCCCCTGGCCCCATCACAGTTCACATTGCCTTCTGTCAAGAGCTGAGTCCTTCAACTTGCCTGCCATATTTAAGAGAGATGGATTTATTTACCATAGTTTCACTTGCTCACAATGCATTATAGAGTGCTGCTGCTAAATGATGGGACATGTTGTATGCCTTCAAGTCATTCCTGAATTATGGCAACCCATCATGGGGTTTTCTTGGCATGATTTGTTCAGAGGAGGTTTGCTGTTGCCTCCCCCTGAGGCTGAGAGAGTGTGACAAGGAAACTGACTTGCCCAAGGTCACCCAGTGGATTTCCATGGCTAAGCAGGGATTTCAACCTTGATCTCCAGAGTCATAGGCTGCTGCCACGCAGCAGAATCAATGCAGTTTGACTTGCTTTAATGGCCATGGTACAATGTTATAGAATTCTGGGATTTCTAGTTTGTTGTGGCACCAGAGCTCTCTGACAAAGAAGGTTAAGTATCTCACAAAACTACAAATTCCAGAATTCTATAGCACTGGGTCATGGCAGTCAAAGTGGCATTAAACTGCATTACTTCTGCTGTGTAGATGCAGCCAGAGTCCAATGCTCAAACATCACGCTGGCTCTCCAAAGGTAGGATACATAATGATGAAAAACAAAATGATGCAAAAATATAAGATATTTCAAATGCATAAAAAAGTAACCGACTCTTTCTTAAAAAGAGAGAAAGAGAAGGGGGCAGAGTTTACTAAGCAAATAGATTTACACTCTATATGACTTTTTTTTAAAAAATGGAAATAAATGGTGAATTAAAAAATGCCAGCCACTTTCTCCCTAATCCTATTTAAGAAGGGGGCTTCTGTGCAGAAGGAAATTCCTGGCTTTCAAGGGGAAGGGCTGTGAATTGAGTCACCAGCCCTTTGGAAATCCACCCGTCCTGCCTACAGAGTCATTAAATGTTTATACACTGGTATATGACAAGACCTTCAACCTCTCCTCCGCAACAGGGCAGGATTCCCACACAGAAGAAAAGTTTGCAGAAGATGAGAGAACCAACTGCTTCTGTGACTGACACAGTATAGTTTCAAGGACAAGGAGGCAAAGCTCCCCTCCTTATCCCAGTTTGCCCACATGCTGGGGTTTGTCACAGGCAGAAGCTGAAGTTACACAAGGCTTCCCCTTCACAATGGGAACAGGAGCGTGCATTCTGCCATGGAGTGTGGCTACCTGGCTCAGAGCCATCCTCTTCCACCATGCCAGCAGGATAAAGGCTCTCTCACAAAGGCAGCAGGCTCTGTGCTCACTTGCGCACTTGGGCAGATTACAGAGCCACAAATTTGCTCTTCCCCTGTCATCCACAGCTGTTACTTTCAAGGTGGACAGGTTTCTCTCCACCCACCACCCTATCAAAATGTTGTTTCTCAAATGCTACCCCAGAAGTTTCTGAACAAATCTCAGTTGTCGTATTATTATATTATATCATGTGGCTGAACGGGGTAGATCAAGGAGGCAATGATCAGGGTTGACTTCCAAAATGGTAGAGTGGAAATAAACTCTTGTTGCTGTTGCTTTGGCAACTATCTGCTTTCCCGTCACAGGGTTTTCAGAAAGCAGTAGTATCAAAGGGGCTTTCAGGTTCAAAACAAGAGAAAGCTGCTGTTGGAATCCTGTAGTTTCACAAAACAATTTATTTTATTTTATTTTATTTTATTTTATTTTAACAGATTTTAATTAGTACCATCTGCAATACAATTTACAAACAAATTACTTCTGAAAATATACACGTTGTAGATAGATTGCCATCCAATTAAAAAGTTACAATTTAAATGCTTTTTTTAACATCATGCTCTTTATTCTATTTTACTCATATATAATTTTAGCTCGCTTTCAAAAAACAAACAAAAATAAGCCAAAAAAAAAAGCAAACCCAAAATTTAATTTCACAAAACAATTTTGGCAGGCAGATGTTTTCCTACCACCTTTCCACAATGGGAAAAGAAGTTACAACAAAATTCTCCCTTCCAAACAACTATCCCAGAGACAAACTGCATGTGATTAGTGACAGACTTCTCTGTGCCTTCAAGTACATCCAGCCTCTTTCATATATAAAGTATATTATTATTATTATTATTATTATTATTATTATTATTATTATTATTATACATAGTCTTTCCTTACCACCCTTTTATCCTCATAATAACCTTGTGGGGTAGAGTATAGACCAGGGGTAGGGAACCTTTCCCCTTTAAGGGCCGAGGGACTTCAGCTCCCAGAATCCTAGGAGCTATTGGCCAACATGGCTGAGGCTTCTTGGAGCTGAAGTCCCTCGGCCCTTAAAGGGGAAAGGTTGCCTACCCCTGGTATAGACTGAAAGAGAACTAGTAGCCTAACATCACCCAGTGAGCTTTGTGGTTGAGTGGGAATTTGAACATTGACCTCCCTTGGTTTAAGCCAATATTTTAACCATTTTGCCTTACTGGCATATGTGAGGAGAATAGGGTGGCCGTTTAGACATCATAACCCCTCCTCTCCCCGACACAAAACAGGACACCAATTGGCACATTATTGCATTTATAACTTAATACAGACAGATATTAAAAAATAGACTTAACTTTTATCATTTCTACAGAATTAGAATACATCTCAACTCAGTGCAGGAAGCAATGAGCAGGCGACCTGTGTGCCTTCTGCTTTTGAGTGTTAGCTGTGGACTGGACAACCTGATCTCATTCTTTAGGGTCATTTTCTCTTTCATGCTGACTGGAGAACATTTCAAACAAAGGACACCTTCCAAAGGAGGACTGTTATCTACCAATCCTTCAAGCAGAGGACTGTGCTTTAAAAAAAGTGCTGTAGGGAAAAAAGTACTAAAATACATGTCAGTGACATGCCAATATAGGTTAGTGTTGGATAGGACTCTGGGAGAATAGGATTTGAATCTCCACTCCACCATGGAAATCCATTGGGTTGCCTTGGGCAAGTCTTATTTTCTTAGCCTAAGAGAAAGAGAATGGCAAAACTCATCCGAATAAATCTTGCCATGAAAATTCTAGGATAGGGTCTCTATAACATGGGGTTGACTTGACAGCATAGAACAAAAATGAATAGGATGCTGAGCCCTCCATCTTTAGCTCCCCTGCCATGATCTTCCTCCTCCCACCAGGCAACTTTTTTCTAGTTGGAGTCTTAGGGACAGCTCATACATTTGTGCCCTTTGTTTCCCATTTCCATGAAACTCTTCAGGGACTAGCAGCTCATGATGGCTTATGGATTGACTCCATTCTATGGGCTACCACTTTGAATTGCCTTACTCTCTGTCATTCTGTTCATTGTGAGCTTACTTTAGGCTCAAATGTAATGTCACCAGGAGTCCTGGTGGTGCAGTGGTTAAATGTCAGTACTGCAGCCATTCACAGCCACAAAGCTGTGAGTTCTACCCCAGGCAGGGCTTCAGGGTCCACTCAGCCTTACATCCCTCCATAGGTCACTTAAATGAGTACCCAGCTTGTTGGGGCAATTAGCATATACATTTTAAATTGTTTAGGGAGTGCTTAAGTGGACTAGTAAATGGTTTAGAAATGTACTTATTCTTGTTATTGCTTGCTATGTCCTTTGAATTGCACATCTAAAATTTTTCTTAACTTTCACACAGCAACTTCCTTCATCTGATGACCTCCAGTACAACTCTCATCATCCCAGCCCCAATGGATTAAGTGGCTTGGGGTGGTGGGAGTTGCATTCCAGGTTGAGTCTCCCTTATCTGAAATGTTTTGAGTCCAGAGGTGTTTTGGATTTTAGATTCTTTAAGATTTTGAAATACCTTTAAGATTTAGAATCTTTAAGATTTTGAAATGCATATCATGAGATACTAGAAATGGGTCCCAAGTCTAAACACAAAATTTATTTATGTTTCATATATACCTTACAAGCATAATCTGAAGGCAATTTTATACAATATTTTAAATAATGTTATGTGTGAAACAAAGTTTGTATACATTGAACCATCAGAAAGCAAAGGTATCACTATCTCAGCCACCCATGAAAAAGGTTTTTTAAAAAATATTTTTTGTCATGTTCTGCTCTTCCTCAGGCAGGAAAATATCTTAGGTCGGCCCTTCAGACACAGAAAGTCATGCTAGAAAGATCCAGGTGAAAGAGTCATGGGAAGAATGCCTTTCAATACAAGCAAAAATGATGATCAAATTGAGGCTGTCATACTTTGGCCATACCATGAGAAAGCAAGACTCATTAGAAAAGACAACAATGCTAGGAATGGTGGAGGAATGTAGAAAGAAAGGAAGGCCACATGCTGGATGGATGGACTCTATTTAGGAGGTCAACGGTATAAATTTACAAGACCTAAACAGAGTAGTGGAGGATAGGGAGTCTTGGAGATGTCTCATTCACACGGTCACCATGAGTGACATCTCCAAGACTCCCTACAACTGGAAGGTAGCTAGCTCACAACAGCAACAATAATAACAATAGCCTGCGATCAGTTATGATTGTCAGGTATCCCTTACTGTAAGAGATATTTCTTATTTCAGGGCTGGAAAGCATGTCTTTTTATACTGGTTGAAAGGGATTGCCAAAATCCAGCATTTGGGAGTGTAGGCATTTTGAGCAAAGATGAAGCCAAGTTGCAGGAGTGTCTGAAACTCACTGTTAGTACAGATAATTAAGATATGATTAAAAGAGTTTCAAGACTGTTGATGCATGCCACAAAAAGAAAAGAAACCAGATATGAATTTTCAAATGTCAAAATAATAATTCTCAACCCAGCATGTCCTGAATTTGGACCATCTCTTATTGATACTTTGAAAACCTGGCAGCTCTAATCAATAAATCTGTTCCAGCCTAACTATATTGTGGATTTATATTGCAGGTTTGCTGTTCCACTCCCAGTGCACTTCTGTGCCTGAAGGTTTTAGAAACAGAAGAGTGAAGTCGCCTATGCAAAATGCTTGCTGGTCAAATAATGGAGAAGACAGGTAAAAAGGTCAAAGGGAATTAGCATAGCCGATGCTAATGTGAACTAGAATGCAAGTGAAGTAGTTCTTCAGCGGCTAATTCTTTTCATAATCATTCACTCAGCCTGGTTGGGCTCCAAGGAAAATTTACAGGGACAATCCTTGCAAGCAGAGGACAGTTTGAGTGTTGATGATAGCATTAAACCAAATCCTAAGATCCTGAATAAAATGGACAGTGCCTTTTGAAACAGTGGACAACACAATTTGAGCTGTCTGCATGCAGTGTTTGGTTCCCTTCCAGTTGCTTCTATCACATTTTATGTGCCTACAGATAATGATGTAAATGCTGATGGTGTAGCCTAATCTTGTCAAGTGAAGGTTCATATCCGTCTTATAATTCTCTATCATTTTAAGAAAAATAAAACCTGTTTGCTTTCAAGCATTCAGTTTAGTAGGTCACAAAAGATAAAAACAAATCATCTATTAACCTGTAACCTTAAGAAGCTTCAGAAAAAGACAAGTTATTTATTTCTCTCCCCCCCTCCCCACTCTTGGGTGCTTATATTGTGTGTCTGAAGGGAGGGGAGAGAGAAACTTAGGTATGTAGATTTCCCTCACAAGAGTTCTTGGGCATATAACTCAGTCAGAGAAGAGAGCCCATCACTTTTTTCCATTCTGTATGGAGGCTGCTGACAAAGGAATTGTGCAAATGAACCTTTAAATCCTTAAATAGTCAGCACACAATACAGGAAAGAATGCAGCCCAGGACAAAGGACAATATTCACAGTTTATCTCAGGGTGATGGATCTGAATTGACGCATGAACATGGGTTTGTTATGGGATGGAGTAGGCCGCAAACCCCTACTGAGAACCCACTGGCCGCAGTCTGTAATGCAAACAGTCAGGCTAAGTCCTTAACAATTAGGGTAAATTGAACTGGCCATTATCTGAACTTCAACTTGTTCTCATGATTGATATGGGAAATGAAAAGTTGTATATATCTCTAGCAAAGATGGCATGTTTTCAGATCCCTTGATGAAAGTTTCAGTCTTTTTAATTTATGTCCAGTTGCTGGTTTGGGTCTGTGTTTTCTAAAATTTTTGCCAGTTTCATTTGCCATGGCCAACATGTATTGTCTTCTAAATTATCTTGTCATGATCTGAAACTTTTTAAAAATCCAAAATAGTTTATCAAAGAACTACTGCTCCATCTTGCAAAATTCAGTTTTAATATTATCTCCTTGGAAAATAAAGTTGTTGTGATGAGTTCCAGCAGCTATATCAGCACCATGTCACAAAACATGAACCCATACAAGTACCATAGGAACAGGAACATTGGTATTCCAGGCGGATATGTTGAGAATCATAGTATCAGTATTCCATAGAGTACAATTCATTTCAGAACAGGTTTATAACCATTTGTACTACTAAAGGGAAAGAACCAGCTATATAATGTTCAGCACTGTATACTGTCTCTTGTATGGAAACAGTAAGCTTTGATTGACTGGTGTTACAAACCCCTTCATTCTGATATAGCTCAACAGTGTCCTCTAGAGTGTCTGCTTAGTTGACACCATGCTGGGAGTCTGAATAAGTATACATCCTATAGTAGTATACTTTCTCTTTGAATACACATCTCAGACTTAAGCTCATTTTGAGAATAACCCATCTGGTTTCAGCAAGCAAGTCATTCTTAGGGACATAAAGAAAGTGAATTTGGCTACTAAGTTATTTTATGGTCTGCCTTCTAGATCACTAACATCAAAACATCAAAATGTTTCACAAGTGGACAAGATAGTCCCATTCTCCACAAAGAACTCAGATTTTCTTGAACTTAAGATTTTTTTTTAAAAAAAGTAAGAGTTGCTCACTGCTCAAGAATACATGTTAACATCTATCAAAGTCTACAGCAGGGGTAGGCAACCTTTCCCCTTTAAGGGCCGAAGGACTTCAGCTCCCAGAAGCCTCAGCCATGTTGGCTAATAGTCCCATGTTGGCCAATAGCTCCTGGGATTCTGGGAGCTGAAGTCCCTCGGCCCTTAAAGGGGAAAGGTTGCCTACCCCTGGTCTACAGTGTTCTCTTTTTTAAACCATCATCTATGCCAGGGGTAGGCAACCTTTCCCCTTTAAGGGCCGAGGGACTTCAGCTCCCAGAAGCCTCAGCCATGTTGGCCAATAGTCCCATGTTAGCCAATAGCTCCTGGGATTCTGGGAGCTGAAGTCCCTCGGCTCTTAAAGGGGAAAGGTTGCCTACCCCTGATCTATGCAGTGACCTCTGGATATATTGTGGAAATTAAGACTCTATGAATGTTGTATTGTTATGTTCCTTCAGCTTTCCAACTTATAGCAACCTTAATGTAACCTAATACAGGGTTTTCTTGGCAAGATTTGCTCAGAAGATATTTTGCCATTCCTTTTTTCTGTGGCAGAGGGTGTGCCTTGGCCAAGGCCACCCAGTGGGTTTTCATGGCTGGGAGTGGGTGGGATTTGAACCCTGGTCTCCAATAGTCCATCATTCAAACTGCTAAACCATGCTGGCTTTCTCTTTGTTGGTGGTCTCCTATCCAAGTACTAATCAGAGCTGATACCTACTTACCTTCTAAGATAAGATGGAATCTAGTGCCATTAGGGTGTTTGGTCCAACCTTGTCTTTGGCATTAGGACTGACTCATTCTTAAAGCAGCTGGATAAACTAGGATGTGTCCTGAGGTTTTTTTGTGACTGGTGGCAGCTGAACAGAAACTATGGTGATGGTGTCATTGTAAAGAAAAACAGTGATCAGCTAGTAGAGGAAATTATCCCTCTTCCAAATGCATTGCAGAAGGCAAGAAGCTCAACATTACACCTAGCTAGAGTTGGAAGGGTCTTCCCAGGAGAGGAAACTGAGGTTGAGAGCTGGGCAGATGAAGGCTTATGTGAGGAACTAACAGAAAGGGCCTCCAGAAGCACGTGGACAGACAGAGGGTGTCAACAAGTTCCAAATCATATATATATATAGCAGAGGTGGAAATCTTCCCCTTTACATTTTGGCTATTCTGATGGAATAAGAATAGCCAAAGCTGATGTCGCCAACACCCACCCACCCCACATACTATGTAGAGTATGGACATGGATGGAGATCAGAGGAGGCAAAGAGGAGCTGAGGAAGCCTTGAGGAGAGGCTTGTGTGCTATTGGGAGGAAATGGGGTGGTGTGCGAGGGTGGTGGGAGAGCAATTAGGGTGTCAAGGGATAATGAGCAAGGCTGTTTAGAGAACAGGGAAGCAAGGAAGAACAGATGGCTCACTGCAGTATCAAGTAAATTGTATCACACAGAGATGAAGGTTTATGTCCTGATCTAATTCAAATGCAGATAAAGATTTTTGAACATGCAGCTAGTTTCAGGAAACTGTAGAAGGCAATGCATGTAGAAATGAACATTCCCTTCAAAGCTATTAATTGAAGATCTGGTTTATGCCCACTGTTCCCAGACCATCAACGAATCATGGATATGGATCTTTTCCTCTGGATTGCTCCTCACTGTGGGTATGCATGGTATTTTATAATTCTTATAACTCGTTTCAAATGAATCTGACAAAAGATTCTCTTCACCCATCTCCTCCATATCCTAAATCTCAGAGCCAAAGGCTGTCATCTTCATAGCAAAATTAGAACCTAGACATGCAAGATCTATATCCAATAACATTCACATCTCCAGGCTGGTTAAATTAAATAATGAACTTATATACTCAGACAATTTTTTTTTTAAAAAATACATTGTTTAAGACATTATTTACTTCACACTCAATAAAAACAGCATTCAGAAAACAACCACACTAGAAAGGGGGCACATGATTTCATTTTTCTTTCATGCTTTTCTTGTCCCCTCATGTTTCACTGCCGCTGTTGTCTCTTTTGCAGCCAAGAAAGCAAGAACTTTCTTGGCTGCTGAAGACTCAGTCCTTCCTACAATGATTTTTAAGATCAATGCTGATGGTTCCGATATATCATTTGACTATTTGTTCTCCCCTCCCCAAATGAGGTAGATAAATCATAATGATTGTTGTATGCTTTCAAGTCATTTTCCACTTAGGTGATCCCAATGTGAACCTATCTTAGGTGGTTTTGGTGACAAGATTTGTTCAGAGGACGTTTGCCTTTGCCTTCCTCTGAGGCTGAGCATGTGACTTGCCTAAGGTTACCCAGTGGATTTCTTTTGCTGAGCAGAGATTCAAACTCTGGTCTCTGAGTTGAAGCCCAATGCACAAACCACTATTTATTTATTAATATTATATTATATTATTCAATTTAAGTGTTTCTGTATCACCTCCCAGTTCACAAGGGGCTCCTGGGATGGTAAACAAATAAAAACCAATTAAAACAATCTTGAGATAAAAACATTTTAAAAACATGTTAAAGGACTTTTTCAAAACTCCTAAATGCATTCTAAAAACAATCTAGACTCCAGTTTTGAAACAGTTAAAACATCAATTTCAAACAATGAATGCCATGTGAAACAGCACTGTTTTGGCTGCCTACCAGAAGCTTAAAAGAGATGGGCCAGCCTAACTTCCTTGGGTAGGGAGTTCCACAGGCAAGGCAAGTTACACCACACTGGCTTTTTTATTATCATGGTAGGAGGTCATAAGTTAAGATTCTGTTTCTGATCTTCAGTCCTCTTAGGTTGATGTGTGTATGTTGGGGGGTAGAGTTGATGAGGTATGGATCACATGTTCCATGTCTTCACAAAACAGTTAAGTTTTGTAGTAGATATTTCACACAGATTCAAAATGTTACACCATATGTCTAGAGGAATATAGATATGTTACACACCCCTATATGATTTGGGCACAACCTAGCTGAAGAACTTTATCTTCCCATATAAACCTGCCCAAACTCTTGGGGTGGGGTAGCTCTCTCAGTGTCAGAATCCATGATGGTTCTGTCAGATTGAGTTGGGGATTGAAGTTTGTATTATGTTATGCTGTTGTTATATGCTTGGGAATAATGGGCTTGCCTGCTTTTGCCTTGGCTGGAGCAGGTGTTTCATATCTCATAGGGTAGTCTTGGGAATAGGGGTGTTTTGCCTGCTTTGCTTTTAGGCTGCTTAGACTAGAATGTCAAATGTGTGGGAGAAATGGATATGAACACATAGCTTGGTAGTGCCTGGCTGTAGCTAAGGAGGGCTGATGGTGTGATGGGACCATTAGAATTTGGTAGTGGGAATGTATTTTGCATGTCAAAAGGGTGGGAGGTGGAGTCATAGATTTGTGGTCCTTAATATGGTGTTTGGCCCCACAGAGGCCAGTTCCAGCTTAAACACTCAACTGATGAACTTCTGGCTTTGTGACTTAAATAAAGTCTTTTGTTTTGGTTTCACCATACAATACTCATTGATTGCATTTAGATTTAGAGTTACCTGTTCTGATACAGTTCCATCACTCTAATAGACATGTTTGGTGGGAACGTGGGAGAGGGCCTTCTCTGTGGATGCCCCTAGATCAGTGATGGTGAACCTTTTAGGGGCTGAGAGTGCAAACTAAACGGTCTTCCCGCACTGGGGGTTGGCAGGTGCTGGGGGCAGGACTTCTGCTCTTTGGGGGTGGGACTTTCAGGGTGGGACTTCTTCTCCCCTTCCCCACCCTCCTGGACCTTCAGCTGCTTCTCTAGAGACAGCTGAAGGCCTGGAGGGGGAGAGGGGAGAAGAGGAACAGGTGTGTGCCTCTTCCTCCACCTTCCCCCACATCAGTTGCCCCTGGATGGGCAGCTGAAAGCCTGGCACAGTTAGGAAGGAGAAGGAACAGGCACATGCCTCTTCCTCTTCCTCCCCACCCTCCACATGCCAGGGAAAATGGCTTTACATGCCATCCCTGGCATGTGTACTATAGGTTCATCATCATGGCCCTAGGCCTAGATTCTGGAGCTCTCTTCCCAAAGAGGCTTGGCTGGCT
This sequence comes from Phrynosoma platyrhinos, assembly GCA_020142125.1. Lineage (NCBI taxonomy): Eukaryota > Metazoa > Chordata > Lepidosauria > Squamata > Phrynosomatidae > Phrynosoma > Phrynosoma platyrhinos. The sequence continues at coordinate 241,083,444 of CM034701.1, read as the reverse complement.
TCGTCTTTGCTGTCCTCTCATTGTCTTTGCCAGCAGATGTTTGGGAACTGATTACAGTAGGCCTTCTGTATCTGTGAACTTGCCATCTGCGGATTCCAGCATCCACGGACAACAAGCACACTTGGGCGGGGTGGCAGAGGAGGAGGAGGAGGAGGAGGAGGAGGAGGAAGTAAGCGATAACAGCAGCAGTGGTGGCAATGGCAGCAGCGGTGGTGGGGAGAAGAGGCGGAAGGACAAAGAGGAGGAAGCGGCAGTGATGGTAGAGGTGGCAGGGGGGAAGAGGAGGAGGAGGAGGAGGCAGCCCCCTGCCACCCACTACTGTAAGAGCGGCAAGGCAGCTTTTGGGCTGCCCGGGTGGGAAAGTCTCTTTTGTCCCCAATGGTGGCACAGCTATGTGAACTTGCCATCTGTTGAGCATCCACAGATTTTAGTATCCACAATGATCTAGAAGAGATCCCCTGCAGATACCAGCAGCTGACTGTATTTTGTATAATGGGTTTTCTGTTTTAGTGCTGTACTGTTTTAAAACTATGCTGTTAAATTAATGTTTTACAAGGTTCTAAATCTATAGATTGTACCTTTACCTTTAATTTTTATAATTCTTATAATTCTTTGTTGTTGTTGTTGTTAACTGCCCTTGAATTGATCCTGACCCATAGTGACCCTATGGATGAGATATCTCCAAGACCCCCTATCCCCCACTGCTCTGCTTAATTGCTGCAGCTCCCTAATACCCGTGATCTCCTTAAGTGAGTCCATTCATCTGGATGTGGTCTTCTTCTCTTCCTATTTCCCTCTACCTTTCCTAACATTATTGTTAGGAATTCTCCCTTTTCCAATGATCCCTACCTTCTCATGATGTGTCCAAAGTATGACAGCCTCAGTTTGGTCATCTTGGCTTCCAGGGAGGTTTCCGGCTTGATCTGCTCTAGGACACATTTGTTTGTCTTTTTGGCTGTCCACGGGAATCTCAACACTATTCTGCAGCATCACATCTCAAAGGAACTGATTTTCTTCCTACCATCCTTCTTAATTGTCCAGTTCTCACATCCATACATGGCAATAGGGAATATGATGGCTTCTAACTTTTGTGCTCAGTTGTATATCTTTGCATTTTGGAATCTTTCTAGTTCTTTCATGACTGTCCTCTCCATTCTTAATTTTCTGATTTCCTGATTGCAGTTCCCATTTCTAACAATATTTGATCCCAAGTATGGGAATTCTTTTACTATTTCTAATCTTCATTGTCTAGGCTGAACTTGTGAAGGTCCTCATTTGTCATTATTTTTGTTTTCTTTATGTTCAGCATTAAGCCTGCCTTTGCACTTTCTTCTTTGATCTTCTTTAGTAGATGTTCCAGGTCTATGAGTTTGTCTGCTAGTACTATGGTGTCATCTGCATATCTTAGATTGTTGATATTCCCTCCTCCTATTTTGATTCCTCCTCCTTTGTCCAAGCCTGCTTTTCTTATATTATGTTCTGCATGCAAGTTGAACAGATAGGATGAAAGGATACAACCTTATCTGACCCTTTGGCCAATTGGGAACCATTCGGTTTCTCCATGTTCTGTTCTGACAGTAGCCTCTTGTCCTGAGTACAGATTCCTCATCAGGACTATGTCTTTAAGATCATTCCATAGCCTTTCAAAATCTATGCAGTCAAAGGCTTTTCTGTGGAAGCTTATCACATTAATTTTAAAAGCAGCTTACCTGATAAAATTTAAAATTTAAATCAGGCAGCAGCCAGATATTATCACAAGGATTTAGCCACAGAATCCGCCAGCCGGGTCCACCCCGGGTCCATCCCCATTCACAGGGGTGCTCCAGCTGCCATTTTCTTAAGAAAATTGTGATTTTCTTTTGGAGCTCCTTTCCTTTAATTCTATATACAGTTTAATATTACTTTAAGCTTAAGGTTTTAGGATTATGTATGCTTTTATTGTAGCTCTTTTTATTCTGTAAGCCATCTTATGTCCTACTCCTGAAAAAAAAAGGTGGGATATAAATAAAGTGATCGATTGATTGATGAAATATTCATTTATACTGTTGCTTACAATGTACTCATAATGTGGCAAACTTAGTGCTGGTGGTTATAGCTTGGTGGGGGGCAGGGTACTAGGGGCTAATTAAAAAATAATGACCCATTCCAGTGGCCCATAATTCAAATTTGATACATAAGCATTTATTTTCAGCCAGAAATAACACCTCATATGTATGTTTGTACTTTCAGCTATGTTCCAGAGTACACCCTTGTAAAAATATGAAGCAAATGTAACTGACGAAAAATGCATTTGGGTTTTGCAGTATTTAGAGAGCAGTGGCAAGATATGGTGTATGGTGAGATATTGGTATAGCAGTCTACACTTCCCTGATCAAAGGAAATTATTCTGTGTCTACACATATAGCTGCAATTTATAGTTATATAACAGATAAGGGATACTTAAGGGTTCTTTCATAATTGTTCACAACCATTCACCTTACGTGTCACCACCAACACAGTAAAAGACATGGCTGTGTAAAGCAGGTAGCATACACAACTCCTGATATTAGGACATGGGCTTTCACATAAAGTCCCCCATGAAGGCCACCAGGACAGCCAATGAAACACAGAGACTTCAAGAAACTCCCTTCAAAGCCGATCCAATGCATTCAGAATAGGCTGCATTCAGGCTGGGTGGATTTTCCTTTTGTCTACAGTCATCAGAAGCAAGTGACATCTTGAACGCCTCAAGAAGATTAAATAGCAAAGCTCAGTCGGAAACTCAGGAGGGGGGGAGAAAGGAGAGAAAAGAAAAGGGCCAACTTGGCCATTATGAAACTGGCCCTTTCTTGTCAGTGAAAGAGCTTTCAAGGAGTTCTATTGGGAGGACGCGGCTCAGATAAAGAATACAATGCCAGATAGAAAGGGAGAATTCCGAGTGGAACCAGAGGGTGTGGGTTGCGCTGAATGAAAGATTAGTGCAGCTTCGCAGAAATGAAAAGGGGAATCCTAGTCAAGATGAAAATGAGGAATTACTTTTTTGGGGGGAGACTCCAGTTCACTGAGCAGCGACAATGCATGATGGGAGGTACTTGACATAACACTCTTCCAGGCCATGTTTGCTCGCCATGTGGGACCCAGAAAAAACAACAACAGTGGCAAACCACAACAAAACAGATTTTTAACCTGATAAACTCATTCAAATATTCTTTTCATGCAAATCTTGTATGGCATTTTGGGGGGTTTGTTTTGTTTTACTGTTGCTTTCTGCTCCTGGAACCAATTATGTATGGGGAAAATTAGCAGGTCAGTCTTTGATTTGCAAATAACAACAACAATAACAAAAGACTTCTCTCTTGCAGCAGCACTTTTAAAGCAAATGTTAACATAAAAATGGAAGGTAAAAAAAACAGCAGTAATGGTCAAGAAACTTTTAGTTCATGAAGATGTGAGTGCAGGATGTTTGAAAGAGTCGTATGATGTTGAGAGTCATCACAGGCAGTTATGTATCCCATGGCTGAAGTTCACTTCTAGAGCTCTATTTAAGGTGGAACTCCATAGGGCTGCCAATCAAAATAGCAGCTCTCTGTTCTTATCTCATATTATGCAATATCATTCATCTCACATCATTACATCATATATTAATTTCCCAGCCACCATTCTATCTACATTATTAGCTTCTACTAGCAGGGATGGGCAAATGAACAACTTTAGGTGACATGGTAACTATTCTTACACCTCACAAGGGAAGGTGAGACAGGGATGCCCCTTTATTAAAACCTATACGTCTTAGGACTTTATCATACCAGCCTGCTATACCACTGCAACCATGTTAGTTAAAGAATGGAAGTATATTGATTTGGTATCATCTTATCACACTTTCCCCCATGATAGTGCTTTGGGCATGTGATCTGTTTCTGCACTGCCAGATGCCACCTGTGTGAATATGCTGCTCCTTCCTCCACCCAAAGCATGGGGCTGCTCTATGCACATTCACACAGCTGCCCAGCATTTCAGGAGGAAGGGGGTGGGACAAGCCATCCTGGCTGCCAACCGCCTCATGAAGATGGATGCTATGCAGACACACAGCTTTTGGCTGTGTGATCGCTGTAAGGGAGAGGTGGAGAAGGAGAGAGACCAGACTCACACCCATTCATCCCATATGACTGCCTGAGAAGTGGAACTGCCATGGAACAGACCTATTGCATAAAGGCAATAATAGAACAGGAGCAAGATTGAGAGCCCATTGGCAGATTTCACCCATCAATGAAAAGGTGCACTACAGTAACAAATGGAATGCAGAGTGGTAGCAGGATGGACATAATGAGGTGTGATAGGTACCAGCCAAAGACACATCTATCCTGTTAAAATCCCATTTATAAGCCCCATATGGTAAAGTCCTTAGAGGCAAGAACTATTTCAGACTTGCAGAGTTTAATGCTAAATATGGGATTAAATCCAATATTAGTATGAACTAGAGTAGGCCTATTAAAATCAAGAGGATTTACATAACTGGCGACTAATTAATTCCATTCATTTCAGTGGATTTATTCTAGCTGTGACTATTGGGTTTAGCCCATAGGCAAAATAACCATATTCTCCAAGAAGTCTAAATGCTTCTGGTACCCTGAGCATTTTGTAATTTGCTCAGATGACTACTGATTCATTGAATCTGCAGGAGTAAACCAGCATGGAAAGTGAAAAACACAGAGATGTATATATATATCTATATAACATATAATATAATACCTTTAAACTTTTAAAAAAGATGCACAGGACAATTGATTTAAACATCATCAATCAATCACAAGGCTGCATCCTATCACCTTACCTATTCAACTTATATGCAGAAAATATTATAAGGAAGGCAGGCTTGGACATGGAAGAGGGAGGAGTGAAAATAGGAGGAAGGAATAGCAACAAACTGAAACAGGGGTCCTCAAACTTTCTGAGCGGAGGGCTGATTCACTGTCCCTCAGACCATTGGAGGGCTGGAGTAAAAACAAACAAACAAAAATGACCTTGAGCAAGTCACACCCTCTCAGCCTCAGAGGATAACCATGGCAACTCTCCTCTGAAGAAACTTGCCAAGCAAACCCCCATGATAGAGTCAAAATGAGCCGGAAATGACTCAAAGGCACTGGATTACCTGGTCAGTTCCCACTCTCTCAGCCCCAGATGGCAAAACAAAACAAAACAAAACAAAACAACACCAGATGGCAGCAACAGTGGCAGGAGCAGCCTAAAAACCGCCCTCCTTCTCAGGGCCCTGGTTCCCCTCAGTGAGGGACGGAGAGGGCCGCTT
>CM034701.1:241040208-241053308 GCA_020142125.1 Phrynosoma platyrhinos | reverse complement strand
GGGGGGGGCTGGAAATGTCTTATCCATAGGATCGCCATGGGTTGAGATTGACGTGAAGGCAGTTAACAACAAATGCCATGTATTGCTTTATAGGTCATGACCAGCACTTTGAATTGTGCCCAGAAATGAACCAGTAGCCAGTGAAGCTGTTTCAACAGGGGAGTTATGTGCTCCCTATAACTGGCCCCAGTCAGCATTGTGGTTGGAACAGAAACAAGAGTTATATCACATACGGTACAATATAGTGCAATATATATACCAGCATGATGTAGTGGTTTGAGTATTGGACTACAACTCTGGAGACCGGGGTTCAATTTCAAGCTCAGCCACCGGGAAACACATTGGGTGACCTTGGGCAAATCATATACTTAGCCTCAGGGGAAGACAATGGCAACCCCCCCCCCTACAAATCTCACCAAGAAAGTCCCATTATAGGATAGCCTTAGGGTTGCCATAAATTGGAAATGATTTGAAGGCACACAACGACAAACAATATAGTTCAATCTCATGGGGATGTAACCATTGATTAAAGACAGCCCCCCCCCCCCTTTAAAGCAAAACTGGAAAGGAAGCAAATTTCATTTGGGACTTGATAAAACTGCTACCATTCAAATGTTACTGACCACAAAGGAACTCCAGGAGAGAGATGTAAGGAAGTGATTCTTCAGAGAATGTAGAATATAAGTTTGCGCTGTTGAAAGGAGAAGGATGTAATCAGCTAAGGAATGCCAGAGAAAGACCAAAGGCATCAGATACCAAAACTCTGAACTTCCCAGCTTCAGTGCATTTCATATGCTTCCAAAGAGAAGAGGCAACCAAGGGAACTTATTAACTTTTAACTTAATTAGGTAGTTGCTGAACCACTGTCTTGCCCTAAAATAGGCCATTTTCTTTTTAGATTTTTTTCCAATATGAAAAGCACCAAAGAAAACCTCCAAATGACTTTAACTCTAGTGGGGATTTTTGACAGAGGTAACATGAACCTCTTATCTTTTAAAATGAGATCAAGCAGTTCTTTCAGGGAAACTACTGTTCAACAGATTTGCCTGCAGATACATCTGGGAGAATAATTCTTATGGAATGTAGAGGCATTTGTATGTATTCTCTTTGCTCCCTTTAGGACATTGAGAAAAACCTTTCTAAATTGGATTTCTGCTCTATTTTCTTTTCTTTCTCTCCCTCTCTTCACATTTTTTTAAAAGGAGTCAAGACTACTACAACCTTATGGTGTCTTTTCTGAAAATGTGTTTACACATCAACAGTCTGGGAAGCTGAAGTCTGCACAAGAAGTCCTATACCAAAGCTACAGTCAATGAAAGCAGACAAAAAACAAACAATAAGGACACATAAAGCTACACCTTTTGTAAACCTGCTGCTTCCAACATTCTGGTAACCAATTCTCAAAAACCACACAGTGTGTGTGTGTGGGGGGGGGAGTGAGAGAGAGAGAGAGAGAGAGAGAGAGAGATTCTTGCATGCTTACACAGACATTTGACTTCTTTTGACATTGTACGTTCTGTATCTGTATCTATGTTCTGTGTCTGTATCTGTGGGTAACAGGATTGGTTAGTTCCTACCAGCAGAAGGACAATCCAGCATAGCATATTGGTTTGTGCATTGGATTATGACTCTAGAGACCATGGTTTGAATCCCTGCTTGGCCTCCTGGATGATCTTGGGCAAAGTCACACTCTCCCAGCAGAGTATGGTAATGGCAAGCCCCCTGTGAAGAAACTTGCCAAGAAAACTCCATGATTAGTTTGAGTTAGGGTCAGCATAAGTTTGAAATTACTTGAAGGCAAACTACTACAACAAGAGCAACAGCAGCAACAGCAGCAGCAACAATCCTGTATAAAGCGTGTATGTGGAAGATGAGAATTGGCAGGACTCCTCAGCAAAAGCCTGTCTGATGTGGAAAATCCTTCCAGTAGTGATGCTACCATCAGATACCCTTCTGTCTCACATGGCGAGGTAATCCTACCACTACAGAAAGGTAGTGCCAAATGGGGGCACAGATGTACCAAGGCAATTTACTGCCTAAGGCACAACACTGGATAAACTGTCCCCTTCCTCATGTTCAAATCAGCATTCAGACTCAACGAAGCTGCATATTCTTCAAAGTCAATCAATCCCACACCATTGGCTGTAAAAATGCAATGAATCCCCACTGTTAGCCAAAGTGCATTTTTCTGAATATTGGTGTGTGGTATATTCCACATAACCCCAGATGTCCATTGCAATGGACCCCAAGTGCCACCTAGGCAATGACAAACAGGTCATATCAAGGTCACTTGGAAGACTGGAAAAAACTCATCCTAAAAACCAGGCAAATAGTGTGGGAGTTGCAAATGCACCATCATCACCTCCATAATCAAAAGAATGGGTGATAAGTGGCTAGATATCTCACCTGATGGGCCAGGTAATGAATTAATCCTTTTCCCATTCACCTTGAATATTGCCATACTGGATTACCCCACCCATACAATCTCACACCTTTGCCTTGCAGCTAGTTTTACCCTTAAAAAAACCTGGATTTTCCCCCTCAATGTTGCTAGTTTGGAGTTCATGGGGACACTACGTCACTGTGCTCTCTGGTTTAGTTACTGGCACCTCTGTTCAAACCAATGCTCTTGGGGACTTCCAGTATGATGGCACCAGGGGAAGACGTGGGAGCAAGATATTAGTTCCTGAAACTTTCTGCAGCTATAGTTCTTGATAGAACTTGGATCAAGAATTGGATAAGATCTTCAGAGTAAATTCAAGTGCAGCCCATTTTGAAAGGCCGCAGAGCCCGTGCGCCAGGTAAATTCGCCTGGAGCAGGCATGCTGGGGCCTTGCCAGGGCCCAGGGAAGGCCACAGCATGCCTGCTCCAGGTGAATTCGCCCAGTGCACGTGTGTTGCGGTCTTGCCAGGGCCAGGGAAGGCCCCAGCATGCCTGCTCTGGGCGAATTTGCTTGGTGCAGGTGCGCTGCGGCCTTTCAAAATGGGCCCTGCGCTCGTGCATATGTGTCCGCAAGTGTGGGTGCCATTTTTGATGCCAAAATGCCGCCCGTGCTCCCATGTGGAGTGGTGGTGGCGGTGGCAGCAGAACTGGCCACAGGCGGGCCACAGGTTGCCAACCCCTGCTCAAGACCAACATATGGGACCATGGCTGCTTTAACAATTGGGCTGTTGGGGAAAATGTGAAATACTGCAATTAGATACATTGTTGTACTGAAGCCAAAGCATACAAGGTATCTGCACCAGGTTGAGACAAAACCTGATTCCCAAACTGAGCTGATTCAGACATTCATTAGGATTCATCTGAAGCAAAACAGAGATGCTCTCAATCATCTGTGGGAGAGTGAGAGGCAAAGGCAGAACCTGTGCCATAAAAAAATTTGCAGCATTGACAGGTCTGGCTTCTAATCACTGGGACAAATGACTGTTCTAGCTTCTAATCAGAGGGGATGATTTTATCTATGCTTCCAATCACAGTTGCTCAAATGAGGGAAGTAATTAGTACTTCTAATCTGTTCTATTATCTTTGAAAGTTTTTGTTCTTTTAGCTGCTCCATATTTCTTTTTAATATTCTGAGGTAAGCAGAGGAGACCCAATTTGGATTGCAGCCATAGTATGAGGTGGAGAGTGGCTCTAACTCAGGGATTAGGAACTGTAAGAAGCTGGGGGGGTCACTTTCAGGCTCAAGCATGGACTCAAACTTTGTTTTATTTTCTTTGTTTGTTGTTGTCTTTTGTATTTTTAGCTTAAATTGTTCAGTATAGATTGAAAATAAGTAAACTATGTTTTAAACAGTGAATCCAAGGTCAGAAAACTAATTAATCAATATCATTAACCAATCTAGTTAATTCTACTTTGTATGCACAATTATTCTTACTTCTAAACATGTAGGGTAGCCATTCCCCCCTATATTGGAGTATTTTTCAGAATCCTGTTGAGGATTTACATATGTGTAAAAACTATAGTTACAGTGCTACATAGTGAATCCTGACCTGCTCCCCAATAACCACTTACTAGGAAACAGCCACTGTGATCAATGGGGGTCTGTTCCTCTTTTGATTGAGAAACAACTGGTTGCTGTTCCCACCCACTCCCATGGGTGCAAGAGGCAGAAGCAGAAGCCCTATTGTAATTTGCCCTTGTCCTATTGCTTGTGGAGGGGACCATAGTGAGTTGCTTCCACTCAACAGAAAAGCAGTATCCTGTTGATCACAGTGGCTGCTTCCTTGTAAGTGGAGATGGGGAACTTTCACAGTCCATAAGTAGCTCCTAAAATAGGGATTACATCAAGATCATGAATAGAAAACATCATGAGTGCATAGTGACTCAGCGTAGTGTAGTAATTTGAGTGTTGTTAGACTACAACTCTTGAGGCCAGGGTTCTATTCCCAGCTCAGCTATGAAACCCATTGGGTGACCTTGGGCAAGTCACATGCTCTCAGCCTCAGGGGGAGGCAATAGCAAACCTCCTCTGAACAAATCTTGCCAAGAAAACCCCATGATAGGGTCACCTTAGGGCAGTGATGGCGAACCTTTTAGGGGCTGAGTGCCCAAACTAAAAGGCATTCTAGCACTGGTTGTTACCTGGTGCCAGGGATGGGATTTCTGTCCCTTGGGGACTTCCAGGGCAAGACTTCTTCCTCCTGTCCTTCCAGAACTTCAGCTGCCTCTCCAGAGACAGCTGAAGTCCTAGGGCAGGGGTAAGCAACCTTTCCCCTTTAAGGGCCGAGGGACTTCAGCTCCCAGAAGCCTCAGCCTTGTTGGCCAATAGTCCCATGTTGGCCAATAACTCCTGGGATTCTGGAAACTGAAGTCCCTCAGCCCTTAAAGGGGAAAGGTTGCCTACCCCTGTCCTAGAGGGAGGGGAAAAAAGAGGGACAGGCAGGTGCCTGTTCCTTCTCCTCCCCCCAGTCCCTCCCAGGCCTTCAGCTACTTCTCCAAAGACAAACAAAGATCCAGGATGGTGGGGAAGAGGACTAACAGGCATGAGTTTGTTCCTCCCCTTCCTCCCCTCCCCAACTCTCCCAGACCTTCACCCACCTCTCTGGAGACAGCTGAAGGCCGTGGACAGCAAGGACAGCGCAAACCTGTTCCTCCTTCTCTCTCCCCCCCCCCCCCCCCCCCGCTATCCTAGGCCTTCAGCTGTCTCTGTTCCTCCTCTTCTCTGCTGTCCCAGGTCTTCAACTGTCTCTAGGAAGGCAGTTGAAGGCACAGGAGGGCAGGGGGAAGTGGAGGAACAGGCACATGCCTGCTCCTCCTCTTTCTCCACCCTCCCATATCTCCATGTGCTCTCCAAAATGGCTTTGCATGCCACAGATGGCATGCATGCCATAGGTTCGCCAACACAGCCTTAGGGTCAACATAAGTTGGAAAAGGCTTGAATGCACACAACAACAACACAAACCATGAGTCCAAATTCTAGGCTAAGCATCTCCCCAACAGGATTCCAACCTTTTTTCATGCTATTTAAAATGTATTCATCAAAACAGATTTGACACATTATACACAGTTCAGTTCAGTTCAGACACACTGGCCTTTACAAACATTTTACTCTTAGCAAAGGGAAAAGGGAAAAACTTTCAGGGGTGGCACAGTTTATTTTCCCAGTAGATATGCCTCTTCCTATTGAACATGGCTCTGAAGACCCAGAGGAAGGCACTCTGGAATCATCCCATTCTATTCACCAGAACCTCAGCTGCTTACAGTGGTACAAGATGGGATATCTTCACCTTCATGCCTATCTCCTGCATCTTGCAAGGAGGTATGGGTAGTGAAGGACTACTCCCCCTCTGATATCACAGTCAATGCTAACCCTCGATTCCATTCAGCAAATATCTGGGAATACCTTTTAAGGAATGTCTCACTCACTAACTAGTAAACCTATTCATTTTTAAAGGAGGGTAGTTTGTGGAACTCTTTCTAAAAATATTTCTAGGTAAAGCAGTCATTCAAATATGTTAGGGATTGATTTTTAAATAAAATGTGTTGTGTTGTATTGTGTTGGTGAACGTATCTATGATTCGGGGTGAAGGGAATGTATTATATGTGTAGATATGGTTTTGTCTTTATTGTTTTGCATTTTTGATGGTTTGTATGTGAAAAGTAATAAATATTGCCCCAACCCCCCCAAAAAAAAACAGAAAGAAAGAAAAAGAAAAATGCTAGAGATCTGTAATAAGAGGGAGAGACAACATGGCCACACTCACAAATATTCCAGACTCAATTGTAAAAGAAATTCACTGTGCTAGGTTACTTGAGCTGCTTTGCTGTGCTCAATCATAGACAAAAATAGACAAAGGTCTGAAAAAAAGTATTTGCATTGCCACTCTCAGCATCTGGGAACTGTAGTCTCATAAAGATTTCCAAATGCTGAATAAGAAGGAAATTCAGTTTTAAAGCAAACCAAATGAAATGTCTGGTTTAGAACACCCAAAGATGTGCAGTGGCAAATACATGAGATCAGATCTTTGGGCTCAGATTGGATAGGATGCAAGGGGGCAATATCAATACCTATAGAACTGGTATGGGAAAAGTGTAGTGTGAGAGCTATATGCAGCCCATCAGCTTACCTTTTATAATCCCAAAAGTCCCCAAACCATCCCAAACAATTTTACAGGTGATTTTTTTCCACCCCAATGCCATGAATCCCTGGCAAAACAACAACAAAGCCCTTCCATATAACTTAAAAACAGAAGAATTCTGAAAAGAAATGGCCAAAAACACAATCTGAAATTATATGATATCACTTCTAGTCAGGTCAAATTTTTTCATTGTGGCCCATGGAGGGGGTACAGGGTTGAAAGATGGTCCCTGCCCTCTCTGAAGTTGCCCATGCCTGCCATAGAGGCATGCCCCCAATCTGGAATTAGTGAACAGCCCCCAATCTGGAATTAGTGAACAGATTACTTTTTCCACACACATAATGATAGGGAAGTGAGTAATAGCAACAGCTTATTTCAGTGGTTTGTCAGGTAGATATAGGTATAGATATAGATATAGATATAGATATGAAATTTCAAAAATGTTTATGGAATATCAATGCTCCATAGTCAAGAAAAGCCTTCATAGAACCTTGTTCCAGAAAATGCCAGATTAACCTTTGACAGGAAGGTGTTCTGGTCAAAACAAGGATGGAGCTCCTGGGACCCTAAAAGTTATATGTGCCCCTGTGGACATCTTTATACTCTTAGCACTTCTCACAGAATCCACTCCCTGAAGTCCATCATCACACCCACTTAGTTAAATCCCTACAATTTCTGATCCTAAATACAATTATGGAATTAAAGAAGTCTCCATAATTCAAATTTTTACCCTTAGTTTGTTCTGCAAATCCCCACAAAAGGAGTTTTACAAAACCAGAAAGCTAGTACACTCTGAAGTCAGACCAATGGACTGGAAATTGGCCCATAAACCTCCAGAATTTGCCCACCCCTCCTGTAAAGGATAATGCTGTCTTACAGAGTCAATCCAATGTGAACACAGATGCATTAGCACTTTGATTGTCATCCTGCTAATTAGGCTCTATTCAGGCAGTGCAAATAATCAGTTGAATCTCTGGAGTTTATCGCACGCCTGAAAAAGGCGTCTTACCTCTTCCGGGTTCCATCCTCAATCTGGGATATATTCGGATGTTATCACACATAATTCGCCGCCAATTCTGCTGTGATGCCACCAGCCACATACAGCCTGGGTTGAAGCCATGCTTAGCCAGCACTTTTTCAAAAATGGAAGTTTTCTGACTTTAAAAATTGGCCGGCTGAGTACTCCTTGGATCTGGGCTGGATGCAGCTGGTGGCATCGCAGCAGAATCGATTGTGAATTATGTGTGATAACATTCGAGATTCAGCCCTGGTGGTGCAGTGGTTAAATGCCTGTACTGCAGCCACTCACTCATAGACCACAAGGTTGCAAGTTCAATACCAGCCAGGGCTCAGGCTCGACTCAGGCCTGCATCCTTCCGAGGTCGATAAAATGAGTACCCAACTGTTGGGGGGCAATCAGCTCACAGTTGTAAACCGCTTAGACATCCCATGCGCAATATGAAGCGGTATATAAATGAAGCTGCTTTGCTTTATTCTGGATTCAGGATTGAACCCAGAAGAGGTAAGATGCCTCTTTCAGCTGTGCAATAAGCTCTTCTGTTGTTCACATGCATCCTGAATGCACTCAATTAGGATTTTTTTTGGGGGGGGGAACTACCAAAAAATCCAATTATCTTGAGATAATTGATACTGTGTTTTCCCCCAAGCTTAAAAAAATTATTTGCATTGTCAGCAGTGTGAATAACTGATGCAAGTAGACCTGGGATAATTCGGGATTAAACTCTACATGCCTTGAATGCATTTCAAATACATTCACATCATCAACTCAATGTTTATTCAAGTGCTGTCATTTGTGAGCAACTGAACTCCCAGAGATGCACATAGATGTGAATAACAAACAAATAAATGAACTGAACACAGTTATAGTGTTCCTATTTTCAACTTTTCATATGTTGTGATCCAATGGGGGCTGGGGATGAATATACTGGGAAAGCACACACATATGTGTATATTGTGTATAGCATACACAATTATTATATTAGGGCTATCTGTATGTAAAACATGTGGGTATTAGGGAAAATGTGTATAAAATGTGTGTAGTTAAAGAAATGTATGCGAACGTCATGCAAATTTGCATGAAGACTTCTTTTTTCAAAACTGAAAACTAATGGGGACAAGTGATGAAACAAACCTAAAGCTGAAGAAATGTGAAACTCATTAAAACCAGTATCATTCCTATTCACTGCTAAAGTAATAAAATAAGTTCAAACCATTTGGATGACCTGGAAGTGAAAACAAGTTTTCTCCACCCCATTCATTCTTCCTTGCTACATTACCTGAAAGGAGATCAAAATAGTTTTTTCTATTTTTTTCTCAACACTAGAGCTTTGGTGGTTTGGGGTTAAGTGAAATGTTGTATCTTCTCATCACATAACCACACAATTCTGTATTGTTATTTGGCAATGTTTTTCCCATCTCCCCATTTTACTTTTTCTCTCTTTCTCCATCTGTGTTTGCAATTTCCCCACTCTTTTGGTTTTCAAAAAATGCTTCTCTAATCAGATCCTGCCTTCTCTTTGTATTGGAATTCATCATCATATGGCACTAATTCAGGCCTGTAATATGAATAAGGTTTGGTATTTATCATACCTGGACCAAAGGAAGTGCTTTTAAAAGGAAAAGCATCAAGAAATTCCCTGCCCTTCACTTTCTCCTCAACCTTTAACCTTTTAATCAGTAGCTGTAACCCAAGGAGATCGCACAATGGAAAGTTAATTATGAGGTCATGAAGATGAAAGAGATGGACTTGCATTTCTAAAGGTACTTTACTTTAAAATTATCCATGATTTACCTGCATGAAAGGAAAGGAAGTTTCTAAAGATTATTCTAGTTGAGGCAGATTTTTCAAATCATTCAAATACTAATATATCCAAGTGGATAGGCATTTTCCCCCAAACAACTTAATTATTTCTTACTTACAAAGGAATAAGAGGGTGTCCTTTAACATAAAAATTTGACCTGGTGTGTGTGTGTGTGTGTGTGTGTGTGTGTGTGTGTGTGTGTGTGTGTATATATACATACACATAAATGCTCATGCATGCACAAGCACTGAGAGATGACAAAGGACATGAGGTCATGCAGATCCTGAGGCCTAGTTTTCGGGTGGTCATGTTCTTTTGACAGAAGCAAAAGACCTTTCAACATGTGCTTTCAGTTTTAAAGGCAAGATGTTGGAATTAGAGATATATGTGAATCACTGTGAGATGGAAAGAGGAGGAGCTCCCTGAAGCTCAGGCAAATAGTTCCTCCAACTGCTTCATAAGATACCAAGCCTGAACCTATGCAAGGGTTGTATCCTAGCCCCAGTCTGACCCCTTTACTTCCATGTGTAATGCTTTAATCCAAACTGAAATCAATTTGGAAAGTCACATGGGACTCATATCATGTAGTCACATCGGTACAAAGGGATGTTTCTTCTGTGTGCATGTGTTCACTGTATCAGTTTATGTCCAATCACATAACCTCAGAGGCTGCAGGGTTTTGTTGTTTTTGTTGTTTCCCCCATGCACACTCATATTCACATAGCCTTTCTCTATTTTATGTCGTTTCTGACCACCTACCTGCACTCCCATTGGATTGGGTGTATACCTGGGTGATTACCTCAGCTCTCACACATGTTGCCTCTGTCGCCTCTAATTTGCTGCCTTATTTTAAAAATTTCCAGGAAAGTGGATATAGGATTGATGGCATATAGTGCAATCTTAGACAGATCTACTCAGATATAAGTCCTACTGCATTCAATAGTGATTACTCCCAGGAAAGTGTTTCATAGTGCTTTCTCCATGAAACTTCCCCACATCACTCCATTCAAAAGGATGTCTACAGGCAAATACATATTCAAAGGTCAAAGATTCAAAGCTTTCACATATATCTGGAGTGCAAAGTGGGGAAAAAGAAAGATGTTGCAAACCCTTCCAGCCCTTCATAGGCAAGCAAGAGGCCTGGACACACATCTTTCGTGACTCCTTGCCACCATCCCTCCAGCCAGTCATGACCTGTAACCTGGCCCACTCCTGATTCCATCCCAATTTGAGGGTCAAACCACATTATATCTACTGCTGCTGTATTTCTGTAATAGAGAAAGGAATGAAGGAAGGAAAATAGTCCCAACCCTTGTCCTTCTATGAGCTTTCTAATTCTTAACGTGGTTTTGTATGCTTTAGAAAGTATGGCTCTATATTTTCCATGACTATGTTTCCTAGAACAATACCACCCCCAATATAGATCTAGGAATGCATATTTAATAGTTTCATTTTTGGGTTACATCTGCCAGAATATCTTAGCCAGCACACTATGCTGGTTGCCTTATCCTGAGTTCAACAAAGTACTACTTTCCATTTAAACAATGAGGAGCCAGCTATATTTAACTTCTATCTAAAATGTGAATGCTTGAGCCCATGAATGTATCTGTGCCTTAATTTTTTTGTACCTCATCCAATCAAAAATTAAACGCATTTCAAAATGCATTAATAATTCACTCTTAGTGGCAAAACCTTTATTTTTCCTATATTCCATTTCTCGAGCTGGACTGACTAGCATTGGTCATAACCTCACCCATATTTTCTCCCCTATCCATAGGCAATCTATCCATATGGACTGTGTGTATTATCAGGAGTGACACAATTCTAAAGATCAGGATGACAGGTGCTGATGTCCATGTTTGACAGATGGTCAGCAGAAGCTCCCCCTACATTTTTTTACCTAGACTTGGAGATTAGGACATTAATCTTCTCCACTGCATCATCTCTTTCATGGGTATTGATGAGATTCACAATACAGGCCACTTCTGCCTTCTTTCTCAAAAGAAGTTCTATAATACTGAACCTATACTAATCAAATCTGGAAAATCTCCTGGTTAGACAGGATTAACCATTATTAGCTTGTGACCAGCAATAGACCTATAAAACATAGTCAACAACTGCAGACCCATTCAGGCATTTTGAGCTGTGGCAGCTTGTGGTTTCTACCTCAGTGAAGCAGTGAATCGTGTTAGTGTAAACCATGGGTGGTTCTTTTAAAGTTTGTAATAAAGACCAGAACAGATTTACCCTTCCAGTGCCAGGGCAACTACCAGTCAACACTGACTATGAATTTGCTTTTGGTATGCAATATGCCTTAGGCTCCAACCATACATGGAGAGAAAATCCCAGAGGTCCAAGCAGGGTTCAGGAAAGGAAGAGGCACCAGGGATCACATTACAAATATATGATGGCTAATGGAGGGTAGCAGGGAGTTCCAGAAGAAAATCGGCAAGTTCTTTATAGATTACAGCAAAGCCTTTGACTGCATAGATCACGAAAGGCTATGGAACACCCTTCAAGACATGGGAATGCCAACACATCTGATAGTCTTGATGAGGAATCTGTACTCAGGACAAGAGGCTACTGTCAGAACAGAACATGGAGAAACAGAATGGTTCCCAATTGGCAAAGGAGTCAGACAATGCTGTATCCTATCTCCCTACCTATTCAACTTATATGCAGAACATTGTTAGTATATGTGCATTTTCATAACATTTGGACACATGTGGAGTTCCCTCTATGACTCCAGACTGACCTTTGAATGATGTCAGCCATAATCCCCTAGATGGCAGGTCATGTTGGCACTGAGAGACCTGACCAAGACAACTGAAAAATTCCCTACCAGACAGGTTTGGGAGTTACCAAAAGGGAAAGACCATTACTGGAAAAAACATATAATAGTGTTTATTTGTCTTGAGTCTCACACTTAATCGGGCAGTGATCAGATTTGACTGCACCCTTTTCTCTAGCCTCCCTTCCTTGATAGTTTTGAAACCAAATACATTGCTTAGACTATGCTCACATCTAGGTTGACAAAGCTAAACCCATCAATGCCTTTGTCCAACAGCCATCAGGCTTATAGCTAGAAGGCAGGAATTCCCTATAAGAACCCTTGGATTTCTAGGCTCCATGTGCTATTTTGAGAGTGCATGCAGACTCCACGTTGGTCTGTACTCTGATTTAGCCCCCGTGGCCATCTCTTTCCTTCCCCCCATTTCGGCAGCCATGCTTCATCACCATCATCATCAATCTTCACAGCCAAGCCTAGAGAAGCCTTCAGAAGTATTTCCCCTCAGCCTAGTTCCTCTCAAGCTATCACCCATCTTTCCTTCTAGTGTGTGTGTGCCATATTTGGATGCATGCAGTTTCCCCCCATTTGTTAATTAATAACTTTAATTGGATAAGCCCGTCTCCATGTCTTCCCTTGAGAGATCTATTAGTCCTTTGGTATACACAGTGGTACATGGTTCCAAAGGGCTTTGTTGGTACCCTACTCTTGCATATTTGAGCTAGTTATAAATTCCCCTTATTAGATCTGATCCTAACAACATATTGTAATGAAAGTAGGCTTGGACATGGAAGACGGAGGAGTGAAAATAGGAGGAAGGAATATCAACACTCTGAGATATGCTGACAACACCATAGTACTAGCAGAGAACCTCACAGACCTAGAACAATTACTAAGGAAGATCAAAG
>CM034701.1:241005177-241018509 GCA_020142125.1 Phrynosoma platyrhinos | reverse complement strand
AAGGCATCAGAGCCTGTCTGATTTTGGAAGCTAATCAGGTTAGCTCTAGTTAGTACTTGGATGGGAGACTGCCAACAAATACTAAGTGTTATAGTCTACATTTCAGAGGAAGGGAGTGCCAAAACCACCTCTAAGTACTTCTTGTCTTAAATAAATCCTATGAAATTAATGTGGTCACCAAAGCCTAACAGGAGGCACATGTGCACACACATGAATGGCTTTATGGAAGCTATCCAGTAGGAGCTAATCTGTTCCTGAATAGGTTCAGTACTTTTGATAGCTCCCATAAAGCCAGGGTAAAATTAGTATGGACTCACCAGCTGAGAATAATGGAACTGTTGGCTGTGTCTGCATTCCAGAATACTTTGCATTGCAGCAGAGATAACTCCTAACTATATATCATTGTTGGGATGAATCCATTCTTCTCCCCAATTATTGTGAAGACTGCTGCTAAGCTTAGTGGTAACTGGGAATCCTAAAGGGAATGGTGGATGATATCATCCACTGTTAATAGAAAAATCCTGGTGCTTTGATCCTGGGAATCTTGATTCCAATACACCGCTTATTCCAGTGCTCATGGCAGGCAGAATAATGTTTTTCATATGACACCAATCTTTGATTTTTTTAAAAAAACCCACCGTTAGGAGAGTAACAAGGAAAACTGCATCTTCCTTCTGAACTACTTGATTAGGTTAAGGCTGTGAAAGTGATGCCAATGCTGTTCAACTGATTTTGCCCAAATATATGTGGGTGGGAATCTATTGGACCCCACTCTCACCCCCAGGCGTGCATTGTAATATTTTTGGCATCTTTCCATGACGAAGAAGATTCTCCTTCTATATCATAAACTGTGCCTGAATAATGGTTTGAAAAAAAGTTTACAACATAGCCTGGGAGAGCTGCTGGTGCTGCTCAAGAAATGCTAGTCAAAAGTTCCCTTGAGCACATGGAGTGATTCATGTGGTTCTCAGAGGAATATAAGAAAATGTACATACAAATAAATGTCAGCACAAACTGACAGAACAAAGACATTATTTTTTGAAAAATTTAACTTCATTGCCATATACACTGCAAGAATCTCAGGAGCAACCATGACATGTAACGCTGGAAGTACTGGGGGTGGGGGGGAATTTCTTACGATGTTTTCAGATTTGCCATCAGATTTCTTTTATTAGAGTGAATTTTTAAAAGCCTTTTCTGTACCATAAACAATGGAGACTGCTGTTTCAATCTCAATTTTTATGTTATTTTTTAATCTGGGATCATAATATAGGAGTTGAAAATCTGCACAATGTCTAAAATCAAGGCAGCATCATTGTATTCACAATGGCATACCTACAGACCAATAATTAATCTTGGGCTCAAGATTTCCTAATGGGACCCTTTTGACCACAGACACAATAGATGAAAGTCTTTCATCCTGTGTTCCCCTCCTGACCCTTTGCTACTTTTTTTCATGTACTGTCTTCTCTCATCTCATATTGAAAAATCCTCCTTTCATGCCAATATATTATGCCTATTTGACCCTGTGCTACTCTTCAGCAGACTAGTAGTTTCGGAACTTCCTTGTGAACATTATCTGATAGCAAAATGTGAGAAAAGTCATTTCCTCATATGGTGAAATGGGACTTCTTTCACAAGTGCAGAGAGACAGAGACCCAAATTATACTGTGCATATCTCTTTAAAGATAAATATGGGACTACTGAGGAAGAAAGATTTTCTCTGTAGCTGTGGACAAGAACTGAGGACTTGCTTACAGGGTAACACATGAACAGAGAGCCAGAGAAAAGAAAGCAGGCAGTTGGTGGCTTGTTCTCTGGATCCAGACGACAGATATGATGTAATGGACAGTGCTTATGTGATTCCATTTGCTCATACCACTACTCTCATCATACTTCATATTTTCACAACTTTCACTGCATGTAATTATGTACTGCTAGACTAAATGCTCTAAGTATTTGCATGGTCACCTATGGAAACAGCATATGAGAGGGACAGTAGCCTTGTTTGTATGTAATACTATACAATAATATGATGTTATTTTCTAGACAAGGCTACCCTCTTCCATCTTACTCTTCTTCATGGACATGAGAACAGGAACACCCTATTTTTACTAAATACAGTTTGCTGTTTTGTTCAAACAAATGAGACTAGAAACTTACATTTTGATCAGCAAACCAGTCTAGCTACTATTTTCTCTGGTTCAGATGACAACAACAAACTGAGATTAGTTGAAAACGAATGTGGATGCTTCCAGTCTGCAGCTGTGCTAGTAGAGTGCAGTATATAAGCCTGAGGCTCATCCATGAAGTAATAAACGTTGGTTTAATGTTATATCTGCATATGGATATATGGGTGGGGAGAGTTAAAGTTCATCAGACATCTGACAGTAAGAATTACTCTACTTTGTGTGGCATGTCTGAAAATACTGTAGAAAAATGATTAATGCATTTTATTTGATGTTGGAATTTGGAAAAACTGAAATTCAGCTTTAACACTGGAGTTCATATGAATCGTACACTTTCATGGTATTTTAACATATTGTACCACAATAGCTACACTTTTGGATTATTTGTTCACTGATGTCAGACCAGCTTGTATCATCTTGCCAAATCTTGTCATTTCAATTGCAGCCTAGAATGAAATGAGAATGACAGGTAATTCCACCATGTTTCCTTAGTTTTAATATTACAAGATCCATGATGTAGTGTGATCAACATCAAAAGATGCACATACACACATGAGATATGTATGACTGTTTTAAAATAAATCCACAGAACCTGGGGGCTTCCCCCCCCCCAAAAAAAGCAACTAATAATATAAAAAAAGTAGCATAAATAGAACTATGCAGTATTCAAATAGGTGATGATTCTTAATGGAAATTCATTGCTTGGGACTCAGGAAAAAAAGGAATAGGAGCTGGAATTTTCTTTCTACTGATTTTGCACATCACTTTTATTGCCCTAGGTCCTTATTAGCTAAGCTTATCATGGCATACTATTTAGATAGTATTATTAGCTATTAATGATACCTATTTTAACTTAATAATATCTCTAATGGTAATTGAAGTGAAATGTTTTGGACTCTGTGGATAATTACCTAGTCTCCAATTCAACTGTAGTGTTTAAGCCATTAAGCAACATGTGATTAAAGTATTAATAGAAGATAATAAAATAAAAGATCCCACTTGTGGCTTGGGCTTCTGAAAAAGAGCTTCTTCCTTCCCATAGACAGGCTGTGATGCTCTCTGTCTTTAACCTTGCCCATCACCTTACCTTTTTATTTCTCAGGGCTCAAGTGGTTGGAACCATATTATACTTCTTTCATCAGTTTTATTCTTGTGCTGAAAATACTGCATTGTGTACCTCACAGTGCTGTCACATTTGGAGACCCAGTCCAGGATATTTTGCTAAATGGAGTAGGAAATGACAGCTTCCAGTAGTCCAATTCAGATTAATACCTGAAGCTATGGGACTGAGAGAAGGGCCTCTTTTGATGATCTCAGAGTCTGGGCCAGGTCATACAGGGAGATACGGGATCATTGCAGATCGGCCTAAAAGGCCAGCCTGGGGGTGGAGTTGGGGTGGGGCAGCTGCATGCTGGCTGCCCCAACCCCACCCCGATGCCATCTGGATGCTGTGTGCCTGCTTGCATGGCATGTGGCATTGGGACATTGTGCAGACACACTGGCACATTGTACAGACACACTGCACTGAAAGGGCGCGAAGAGCTGTGGCGCTGGCTCTTAGGGTGGCCTTTTGCTGCCCCTAAAAGGAGTGGCATTTTGCTGCTCCTTTAGGGGCAGCAAAAGAAAAGATCTGGGTCATGGCATGGGGTTGCCGTAGCCCTGATACACCACTAGCAGGGGCAGCCCAGAGCCGCCCTTCTGTATAGCCCCATGGTCTACCAAATAGCCTAAACCTGAGCCATATAGGGCTTTATAAGTCATAAGCAGCACTTTTAATTGTGCTCAGTCTAGTTCTTTGGTGACCAAAGGTGTCTCATTCCATAAACAGGCTTGAAATAAAATTGGCATGGATCTAGATCATCTGTTTCATCTAGAAACCCCTAAAGCGGAGAGGTCTATATGTTCTATATGAGAAATAAAAACTAGACAAAATAAAGGAAAAATTAAACAGGAATAGGGTAGTACATATAAATGGTTCCTGAAGGGAAAATATATTAGTGGAAAAGTATTAAGAATGTGGTGCTTTGACACCACCACCTATTGACAGTAAGTTCATAAATACGATTCCTTAGTGTTTCCATTCAATTTGGTGTTTGTCCTGTAACAATTGGCAATAACTCAACAATTCTTTCATACCATGAATTTTAACTCTGAGATCTTGAGCAGATCACGTTTCCCACTATTTGCTCCATAACAGCACATAATACAATAAAAAATGCCCTAGTCTCTGCTTTTTACTTGCAGTTCTTTAGAATTCTGATTTTATTTTATTTATTTGTTTGTTTCTGTGTATCACAGAACTATTTTATTTTCTTCATAGCTTATTTACAGCATAAAGCCCCAAACCAAAAAAAATTATGTGAGCCAGGCACCAAGGTGAAAGGGAAAACTCATGAGTTGTGAGCTAGGAACACATTGTAGATAATGTGATTATGCCAGGAAAATGTTTTCTGACAATAAGCAACTGCAGAATTTCTTCAAAACCTCAAGAATTTCACTCAGCTGTTGCCTCCATTCTTGAGCCAGCCATCTTCCACTAAAGAACATGGTCTTTAGTGATGGGCCAGTATATTCTCCAGATGCTTGCCCAGTTTTGTTATCTCATGTATTTTGCACTCTAGTTTTCTTTCACCAGGGAAATTCAGAAAAATTATATATGGGGGGGGGGACTAGATGTGCTTGCCTCCAAGCACCTATTTTTGATGTGTAGGAGGAACACAGGAGGCAGGACCAGCCCTACCATTAGACAGGACAAGGAACTACCTCAAAAGGGAAATGCAGATGGGCACAGAATGGAAAGTGTTGTATGACCCACATGACCTGCTCCAAGCCTTTCTACTGTCCTCAGGTGTTGTAAAGGGTGCTGCAATCAGAATGGAAATAAAATTCAACTGCTAGTCTTGTCAGGATTTTTTGTTTGCTTGTTTGTTGTTTTTTAACAGAATCAAGTAGAATAGGTGATTGCCTCCAGCTGCAAAATATTTTGGGCCAGCTCTGGTAGAATGTTGGACACCATATATAGTAAATAATAAAACTGGCATCTCCTGATAGTAAAAATTACATAGATATGAAACCAAGAAAACAAATGCGATGAACTTATCAACTGGCAGGGTAGTTTATATGAACATTCTTCTTCTTCTTCTTCTTCTTGGCTGCTTGTCAATGTCAGGCATATCTAGATAATATTGATTGTCTGAATTGTTCTGCATTGGGATATAGTCCTGGTTTTGAAGTAGAAACTGCCTTGGCCACCATGTGGTAGGACTTTTGTCAGGCAAGGGTGTGTGGGGAGGTTACATCTATGTTGATTCTTTTGGGTTTCTGGGAAGTTTTTGATATCTTTGGAAACAGTATTCTTTTGGAGAGATTGAACTGGGAACTTAATTTAGTGGTTCTGATCCTGTTTGAATGGTGGTACTGGAGGACCTTTCTGTCCTGTGTTGTTTTGACATCCTTTAGGGCTATATTTTGTCCCTTATGTGTTATGTAAAATTTTAACATCTCCATCAGGGATGAGAATCATGCTTTCCTCTAAAGGTTTTTGGACTGTGACTCCCAGCATCCATCTCCATTGGTTATACTTGAAGGGGATGAAGGGAGCTACAGTTCAGCAATATCTGGAGGACCACATTATTCTGGTGCCCATGAGACTACTTGGAGAGCTTGCTTGGAGGGCTGAATTGAGGTGTCACTCAGCTTTCTCTTTCCTTTTCATCAAATGCACATGAGTTTAGACTATCCTGAACTGATGCTTGGACACCATAAAGGTTCTGTTGAGAGGTAATTGGTAGATGATTTATCTATCTAGTTGTGTTCAATTTCCTCCAAACAGGTGGCACTTCCAAAGATGGAAGAGGTTTGTAGTCCAAGGGTGTTCATATATTGAACTTTCATTTGATGCCATCAGTTGCATGGTGCAGAATATGGTAGATTTCAACAGTTTTGATTAAATCTGACACATACAGCATATATATGACATACCTCTATCACATACAAATCTATCTGGGAAGACATAGCCTCCCTTCAGGTGCAATGTAACCTTCCTGAATTATTTAAATGTATTATATGCAGTTCAGTTTTTAAAGATATTCCAAAAACTGCAGCCTATGTAGAATATAACAGTAAGGGTAATCATGGAGAATGGCCATTTCAAAGATAATACTCCATTGCTTCATCAATGGCATTGGTTGCTAGTCAATTCTAGTATTGATATTGATCTTTGATACTGGCATTGATTCATTTAGGGTTTTAATCTGCTGAAAGGCTGCTGTTCTTGCTCAACCATTAAGATTACCTATAAAGGCTCTGCTCTGGGTTTTACCAGACCCTTTGGTGCAATGCATTGTCAAAGAACATGCTTTCCATGTAAAGTTCCTTCCCTCCATATCTGTGGAATATCTTCCCTAAGGGGAGCTCCTCTCATTAAGTACATTCAGAGCCCAGGCTAAGCCCTTCCTCTTCTGGCATGTTTGTACTCTTTAATTTGTTGATTTTCTTATCAGTTCTGTGTTGCTGGTTTTTAAATATCTTTATATTGAGAAATTAAATACTTGAATATTGGCTTGGTTGCACTATTATTTTAAATGTGTTTTATTGATTTTCTTGGATTTGTGACTGTAAGCTATAGCATTTGACAGACTGACAATATATAAATTAAATGCCTATTTTCATCTATTCATTACAAATACCTTCTTCAACTGGAGAAGAAACTGTACACATGGACATCACCAGATGGCCAATACAAAAATCAGACAGACTGCATAATTGGGAACAGAAGACAGAGAAGCTCTATTCTCATGGCAAAAAGGAGACCAGGTGCAGACTGAGGCACAGACCATGAATCACTAATATAAGAAATTAGAATAAAACTAAAGAAGAACACTAAATCAACCATCATGCTGAAATATGACCTGAAGAATATCCCAGCAAAATTTAAAGATAATGTGAAAAATAGACTCACACTATTAAGCCTAATTGAGCAGGAACCAAATGAACTATGGACAGAAGCCAGGGACATAGTCAAGGAGAAATGAAGAAAGGTTTTTTGTTTTTTGTTATCTGCCCTCAAGTCAATCTCAACTCATGGCAACCCTGTGGATGAGACACCTCCAAGAACCCCTATCTTCCACTTCTCTACTTAGTTCCTGCAAGCCCCTCCCCCTGATGGAATCCATACATCTGTTATGAGATCTCCCTCTCCTTCATCTAACCTCTACTTTTCCTAGAATCATTGTCTTTTCTAGTGATCCATGCCTTCTCATTATATAGCCAAAGTACGTCAGCCTCAATTTAATCATCATGACTTCTAAGGAAATCTCTGCCTTGATCTGTTTGTCCTTTTGGCTGTCCATGGTATCCTAAGCACGCTTCTCCAGCACCACATCTCAAATTAGTTGATTTTCTTTCTGCTTCCTTTACTGCCCATGTCTCACATCTGTTCATAGTGATGGAGAATATGATAGCTTGGATGATTCTAACTTTTGTGCTCAGTTGTATATCTTTACTCTTCAGGAGATTTTCTAGTTCTTTCACAGCTACCCTTCCCATTCCTAATCTTCTTATTTCTTGGCTGCAGTCACCATTCCAGTCTATATTTGAGCCTTGGAATGAGAATTCTTTAACTCTCCTATTCTTATGATGTTTTCAACATATAAATGGAACAAGTAGGGTGATAGAATATAGCCTTGTTTGACCCATTTGCCAATTGAGAACCACTCTGTTTCTTAGAATTCAGTTCTGACAGTGGCCTCTTGTTCTTGGTACAGATTTCTCATCAGGACTATCAAATGTAGAGCCACTCCCATGTCTTCAAGTACATTCCATAGCTTTTCATGATCTATACAGTCAAATGCTTTGCTGTAGTCAATAAAACACAAGCTGATTTTTTCCCCTGGAATTCTTTGGTGTGCTCCATTAGCCATTGTATGTTTGCAATGTGATTCCTGGTGCCTCATCCTTTCCTGAATCCCATTTGCACCTCTGGAATTTCTCTCTCCATGCATGGTTGGATTCTGTGTTTGAGAATTTTGAGCATAATTTTGCTTATGTGTGAAATTAATGCTATGGTCCTATAATTGCTGCATTCTTTAGTATCCCCTTTCTTGTGTATTGGAATATATATTGATAATTTCCAGTCTATTGGCCATTTGTTTGTTTTCCATATTTGTTGGCATATTTAATAATAATAATAATAATAATAATAATAATAATAATAATAATAATAATAAATTTTATTTATAGCCCTCCCCTCTGCTCAGCAATCGGGGCGGGTTACAGCATTTTAAAACATTCAGAGTTAAAAACATTCCCTCATCCCAAAAATTCCTCACCCATCCCATTAAAACAAGATTAAACTACAAAGAAATTAAAATGCCGTATTTTAGTTAACACTAGAGTTACTTTTTTCTGTATGCATTGTAGCAGTTCAATGGGGATTTCACCATTCTTGGTGATTTATTTTTTCCTAATTCTCTTATTGCATCATCCACTTCACTTTTTAGAATTTGGGGTTCATCTTCATATGGCTCTTCATTTCATGTTTCATTCATTTTCTCATCTGTTTTATATAACTCTTCTGTGTATTGTTGCCATTGTCTTTTTATTTCTTCTTGCTCCTGTATTATGTTCTTTTCCTTGTTGTAGAGCATCCCATCCTTTGGTTTAAACTTCCCTTTGATTTCCTGAACTATGAATATAACTGTTTAACTATTGGTGCATAAGGATAAAGGGAATTACTATAATAATCATTGCAGAGAAACAGAAGCTGATGACCAAAAAAAAAAAAAAAAAAAAAAAAAAAAAAAAAAAAAAAAAAGGAGAAGAACAAGAGATCTCTTCAACAAGATACATGGAGGTGGGGATGCTCTATGATCAGCAGGGATATAAAATACAAAACCAAGATAAAATAAAAAGATGATGGAAACAATACGTATAAGAGCTATATAAAAGAGATTAAAAAAATGAATAATACATGGGAGAAAGAATCATATGAAGATTAATTCCAAGTATGGGAAGTAAGGTGAAAGCTGCATGCAGAGCTATTCAGAAAATAAATCACCAGGAAAGTGAAAACGTATCTGGGGTAGCTGTGTTGGCCATGTAGCAAAGTACAATAATATCGAAAATCCACAAAACAATGACACCTTTATTCAGACAACCAAACTACACAAAATACAGGTTGTAAGCTTTCAAACCTCCATTGGCTTCTTCATCAGGCAAAGATGTTAACAACCATGCAAGAGAAAAATATATATGATAATGTTAGCCAAAAGCCTACATTTTGTCAAAATGTAACACCTACTGAGGACAGGGTGTCTTTGTGGTGTCTCATTCACAGGGAAACTGTGAGTCAAGGTCAACTTGAAGGCAGTTAATAACAAATTCCTATATATCTACATCAGGGGTAGGCAACCTTTCCCCTTTAAGGGCTGAGGGACTTCAACTCCCAGAATCCCAGGAGCTATTGGCCAGCATGGGACTATTGGCCAATATGGCTGAGGCTTCTGGGAGCTGAAGTCCCTCAGCCCTTAAAGGGGAAAGGTTGCCTACCCCTGTAAATGTAGATGTTGCTATTCAATATCAGTGAATCCATACATATAATGGGTTCTTTTTTAATTTGTGAGCTGTTCCCAGCAAAAACCTTTCAATAAGCAATTCATAGCTACGTCCTGTTGCTAACTTACAATGATGGTGCAAACTATATTCAGGAGCAGAGACAGCTGCCCTCATGTCCCATATTAGCCCAACCACATCATGTCCCCATTTGTGATCCCCATGAGTTATTTTTTTCTGTTCTGGAAAGCCATCAAAGCCTAGAAACATAGCTGGACTAGCATATGTACAAGGTTAGACTTTGCTGACACAGTGGTAGTAGAGACAACTCCATTACTCTTTTACTCACTAAGATCATGCCAAGAAAAATGTTTGGGTTGCAGGAACACTTACAGTGTTCTTCTGCCCTTATGTTGCACAGACCAACCTTTTGAGACTTTGTGAACTTTGGGAGTTTTATCTCCCAAGATAATCCCAACCAAATGAAAATGCTTGCAGTTATCTAGATTTGTTTATTACATTGTTTTTTAAGGCCATGGTTCTTTATTCACTATTATTTTTTTAAAAAACAGAAGACGAAACATAATTGTTTCCAGTAAAGGCATGCAGTTCCAACAATGCTTTCTTGATCACATCTGGTAAGGTCATCCAGGCCAGGCTAATAAGTTTCCTGCTTTTTCCATTACATTGTCCAGGATGAGCATTTGCTTGGTATCAGGAAAATATGCTAATAGAAGAATGATAACATCACTATCACCAGATGCATTATTTTTTATTTTTACTATGTGTAAATTTCCTAAAGGATACCACATGAAGCAAGTGGTTTTAATTTCTTGTTTTATTGCCACCTTTAAATACTGCAGTCCCATTCTTGTCGTTTTGTTTACTTTTAAAAAATAATTCTTCTTATTATTATTACAGTAGCTTGGAAAGGTTTTACACTGAAAGGCAGGACATAAATGTATAACAAATTGCACTTTGTCTTTTAGGAGGAGCAAAACAGGTAATTTCAGCAAAATTCTCAAAACCACTAGTGCTTTCCCCCACTCAAAACCACTAGTGTTTTCCCCCACTAAAGGACTAAGTATAGTTATTAGTGGACTTCAGCACTTGCATACCTTTCCTTCTCAACATGTTAATAATAATAATAATAATAATAATAATAATAATAATAATAATAATAATAATAATAATAATTTTATTTATAGCCCGCCCCTCTGCAAAGCAATCAGGGTGGGTTACAGCATAATTAAAACATAAAGAGTTAAAAACAGACAATCCCAATCCCCTAACCCTCTCACCCCTTAAAACTGAATTAAACTAATATTCTATTAAAAACTATATACAAACTTTAAAACAATATAAAACAACTTTTTATCATCTATTATTTGATTCAAAACCTGCCTTAATGAGAGGCATAACAATTCCAGACCAACACCCCAAATGCTCAGTTTCAACATTAGGTTCCTCCATGTGCTGCCTCATCCATTCCACTTCATGAGATAAGAAATGTATACATGGATCCCTCTGATTTCTCAAATAACAAAAATATTGCAACCAGAAAAGCTTTGTGTTTACTGAAGTCCTCAGAACAAATTCATAAGTAAACATCTCAGAATAGAATCTGATGCAGAAGTTCAGTTTTGAGAGCCAAAAGTTGTTAGGAAGTCTCAGAAATCTAATGGGAGCATGGCAGATTGAAAAGGAAATTAATTCTTCAGATACAGCAAAAGGACATTCTGCAATTTCTCTTCCTTTTCCCTTTTGCCAGGTACAGATACTTCAGAAGATAATATTCAGATCTAGGTTCTTCTCTTAGTTATATATGGCAATTATATAATGATCTCTTGGAACATGATTTTAAAAATAATAAAGTTCCAGCTAAGTAGTACCTTGAGTTTTCTATTTCAGCTTTCTAAAAATAAGAGAGAGAGAGATATTTTCTTTTGAAAATATCCTTTAATAAAGCCTGTAAATGATTTAAATAATCAGAAGATTGCTATATAAGAGGACCATTGGACATTAAATCACCTCATGCTGTTAGACTAGTTGTTTCAAGGTATCATTTCCCATTTCCCATTGATATTTTCACCTATTAATCACAAGAACTTTTCACCACCATGCCAAACACCAATGATTGCATTCACTGACCACTCCTGGCATTCATTTACCGCTCTTGTTCCCCTGTTTGAAGATAACATCTTCCCTTCTGCTGTACACTAAGAGGATCTTTGTTCTCAAAGGGCATCACCAAATGATTGTCAAGAATCTTCCTCTTGCTTAGAACCACGGCTCTTTGGAGATAACATCTTGAGCAGGATTCCACAACAAGCTATATTCCTGTGAAATACCCTTTTGTCAATTATGTGTTGCCTTGAATTCCCATCCCCAGCCTTCTGCTTCCCCTTTCCTCCATCCCAACCTGCACAATTAACCTTAAATAATGAAGTGCTAACCACCAGGCTATCATTCTTAGCTGCCTTTTGTGTGGTGTAGCACAGGGAGCTTTGCTTCTGTAACTCCTACCACTAACCCTCCAATACAGTGGCATTCAACATTTGGCCCTCTAGATGATCAACCCAATGTTGTGTTAGCAAGAATGTTCAGTTTCAGCTTGGGAAGCCAAGGTTCACAACCCAATACAACCAGAAAACTTACTGGAGCATCCCTGATTCAGGCACCATTTCTAAGCCTAAGGTATTTATTGGATTATACAGAGCAATACTATATATGTACCTTAAAGTAAGGGTGTGAAATAACATGCACCTCAGCTGATCTATGATATGATCTGAGAAAGGGCATATCTCTGCCTCTGTTCTTAGAATGGGAACTTGAAGCTGCTTCTTAGAGCCATACTACTTAAAGTAATGATCTATGAACCAGTGCTGGTTCACAGGCCATTGGCTGCTGGTCTTTGGTGAGTTTCCAGGAAAGAATGAAACAATTGTAGCCAATGGTATGCCCCACTTGCACATGTTGAGGTGTGAGTTCCCTACATTAGACAGTTTCAGATGTGGTGTCTTGGAGCAGCTTTTTCCAGCCTTATATTCTGGACTACAATCCCCATATTCCCAGGACAGTTTGTAGCCTGGGTAATTATGAAAGTCATAGACCAATATATCTGTTAGACATTAGGTTGTGGAAGGGTAGTTCAGGGGATGTATCATCACCAGTACGTATCTTTTGAGCCTTTCTGCCAGGATGCAATATCAAAACATGCCTGGCAAGTAGAAAAAGAGCATCTTTAGAAAACATCAAACAGAGTGCCTTTCCTTCATCACTGATCTGCCCTCAGTCAGGATATATAAAGCCACTGAGGATTAGGCTGAGACCTTCCAGGTCAAAGGTTGTGACTTTCAGGAAGACCTGAACCCAGTCCTTCTCCTTTTAGAAATTAATCACTGATGACAAGAGCCTTTCTCAACTCTTGATAGCCTGTGTTTTTATTCTTAGAAGAATTTATGTCTCTGATGCACACATTCATGGTCATCTTTGGCATTGGCAAAAGAGACATTACAAATGGAACTTGCATATCAGCTGAATGAAGACCATCATTTTACTACATAGAATCATAGAATCATAGGACCTTATC
>CM034701.1:240970457-240980830 GCA_020142125.1 Phrynosoma platyrhinos | reverse complement strand
TGGTCTGCTCTCCAAGCCATTCTGGGAAACAGAGGGAACAGAAGACGAAATAGTTTTCAAACAGCAATCTCGTCTTCTTTTCTAACATTTGTTCGCTCTGTTCCGACCATACCTCCCATTCCCGACACTACTCCTATAGCCGCCCCTTTCTCAGTTCCGGCCTCGGGAGGGCTATAAGACTTTGGACCACTCAGGAAGGTGTTTAAGATCCAATCAATGATGAAAAGCCAAATAGACCAACAATATAAGTCTATGCCATCCTCATCCTCTATGAGTCCAAGATGACAAATTGATCTTCAAAGACCCCACCCCCACTGTCATGTCCTCCATGCCGGTTGTTCCTGGCAGGGCTTAAATAGTCCTGCCTTGGGCCTCAGAGGGACACGCCTCTGCCGCTGCCGGCGCCGCACCCTGGAAGGGATGGTGCTGGGCATCCAAAGGGCCGATACCCACCTTCCAATGGCCCAGCCTCTGCCGCTGCCGCCGCTGCCATATCCTCTGTGCCAGTTGTTCCTGGCAGGGCTTAAATAGTCCTGCCTTGGGCCTCGGAGGGACATGCCTCCGCCGCTGCTGGCACTATGCCCTGGAAGGGATGGTGCTGGGTGTCCAAAAGGGCCGACACCCACCTTCCAATACTAATCTATTAAATTGTTGGGTGGGCCATCCTGAGCTCATTGAAAGATAAGTCTGATTATGTTCCATTGCTCATTGCTCCATTGGCAACATAGGGCTAGATGACATGTTTCCTTATGACATGTCAGTGTCTGAACACTGCAGTGAATGAAGCGTGGTGTCTGGTTTTGATCTAATGTGTGCATGAGGAATTGTGGGCCCCCAGATGTTGTTGAGCTATGGCTGCTTTGCTCATCATTGGCCTACCTTGCCATTGGCTATGTTGCTTAGAGATGATGAGAACTACAGCTCAACAACATTTGTGAGACCCTGTTCTAATGCTCAAAATAGAAAGAAGACTAATCTTAGTGTGTATGTACCTTCAAATTGCTTGTTGACTTATGGAAACTCTATGAATTTCATAGGGTTTTCCTAGTGAAGGAATACTTAGAGGTAGTTTCCCTAGTACCTTCCTCTGAAATATAACCTATAGCACCTGGTATATTCATTGGTGATCTCTCTTCCAAGTACTAACAAGGGTTGACCCTGCCTAGCTTACAAGACAGCCAGGGTGAATTATCTTTGAGAAGATGGTCTCCATGGCATTCTCCGAAAGATACCTGAGATACCACAAAACTGCCATCCCCACTGCAAAAATAGTTCAACATTTATGCTGACTGATGTGGTGGTGGTGGTGGTGATGGTGGCTGCTCTTCTTTTTCAGCTGTAGAAACTGTAGTGTCCTGATCACAGGGTAATACCTTCTGAAATTTGCAATGGCTACACTGTTTTACCAAGAAAATGATAGTTTCCAAGAAAGCCCATTTTATAAATGGAGACATCTTTCCACAAAAAGGCACAGTTAGGCAATGAGTCACTTAACAATAGTCATTTATATAGAAGAGGAACCAGCATTCTAGATTTTGTTTCTCTGCTCAATGGATTTACATTCCTGAAGTGCACTTCTGATGATAAAATATCTCTCTGTTTCATTTTTTTAAAAAAACCATGAAAGTGTCAGAATGACTTCCCAAAGCTTCATTGATGTGTGCAATGGTTTTAACTAATTTACAGTGCAGTGCCATCTTCTGGTTGTTGAGGAGCTTTTTATGATTGCAAACAATTTACAAGCACATGTTCGGGGTCTTCTGGTCAAATTGTAAATTTAGGCAAAAACTAGAGACTTATTTTTCATGTCCATAGATAGTAACTATAGGTTATTCATGAAACAATTATTGGATTTAAGTGTTGCATTTTGTAGATGGTTCAATAAATATTAGAAAGAGAGAGAAAAACTGTTCCATCAGTATATTGCTATGGGTTTCCAATCAAATATCTGCAAACAGGAGTATCACTGGAATTAAGCAAATACTGGCTAGAGTTTTGAAGCTGATAGAGAAGCATTAATAGCTTGAGGTATTCAGGCAATGTGATATTCAGGAAATTCAATTGCTGGAGGAGAGTTCTACAGAGACTGCTAAAAAGAGACTGGGTCTTAGAGCAAATCAGGTCTGACCTCTCTTTAGAAGCCAAGATGACTAAGCTTGAAGCTGTTGTACTTCGGACATATGATGAAATGATGTGACTCATCTCATGCAATAAAATACAATAGTGCTCAGTAAACAGTTGACCATCTTAGAGCATGCGAAGCTTGTCTCCTCATTATTTTGCAGCCACCAGATCCCTGCCACCCATGTGAAATCCTTGAGTTTCTTGGACTCTGAAAATAAAGGGAGAAGGGAAGAAGAGATGCCCAATCTGGTTTAAAAAGACACAGATTTCTTACCAGAAGTGAACAATATTGTAAAAACAGACAAAAGCAACACAAAAATGGAAAGTGGAAGTAACATTTGCTTTAACTTTTAGTGTAATTTTTAGCTTCTTATTGATCACTTTTGGAGGTGTCATTTGCAGGTGGAGGCATAGAGTGAAAATTGGTCCACCCACATCCTCTGTGGCTTCTCAGCACTGAAACAGAAGCAACGTTTTTAGGCAAGACATTGTGCCAGTGTAGTGGTTTGAGTGTTGGACTATGACTCTGGAGACCAGGATTCAAGCTGAGTCATGAAACCCACTGGGTGACTTTAGACAAGTCACTCTCATCTTCAGAAGATGGCAATGGCAACCCTCCTCTGAAGAAACTTGTGAAGAGAACTTCATAATAGATGACATAATAGGTCATCTTAGAGTGGCCATAAGTCAGAAATGAGTTGAAAGCACACAACAACAACAGCAGCAACAGCAAAAATAGAACTAGAGATAGAAAGAGAGCTGAGCTATGGGGGACACACACCATGAGCTCAGAGAATCACAAGCGGCCAGATCTGATACACTGAACATTCTGTTCCAAGGCAAATTCATTGCAACTTTCAATCTGTAAATTAATTTATAATGAGCCTCCAGTCTTTTCTTTACACAGTGAAAAGAGCAGAACAATATTGGACAGTGCATCATAAAGTATATATGTTTTATGCTCCAAAATTACCTTAAAGGCCATAATTCAATCCAAGCATTGCAAGAATACAGCATAGAGAAACTATTAACAATGATAAAACAACTAAAAACCTGTTTGTGTCTTACATACACATACATTCCCCTACATTCAGTTCAAAGTGGCAAAAGTGGAGTTGTGCATGCAACTTGTGCAAGGGTTTGTGCATGCCATTGTATATTGGGATGCACAATGTTACCATCCAAGACAAGAGTTGTATAGCTCAATTAATGTGTAATTCCACATGGAAATTTACACTATGCCAAGCTGGAACATGTCTAGAGAAGTATGATCAAGATGATCAATGGTCTGAAAACCAAGCCTTATGAAGAACAACTCAGGGAACTGGATATGTTTGGTTTGGAGAAGATAAGACTGAGAGAGAACATGATAGTTAATTTTAAATAGCTAAAAGGATGCCATGTAGAAAATTGAAAGAGCTTGTTTTCTGCAGCTCCAGAGACTAAAAGAAAAACCAATGGATTCAAATGATAAGAAAAGAGATGGTTCCTAAATATTAGGAAGAACTTATTTACTGTAAGAGCTGTTTGACGAAGAAGAGATTGCTCAGTGTGTGTGTGTGTGTGTGTGTGTGTGTATAGTATTCTCCTTCTTTGGAGGTCTTTCAACAGATGGAATCTTTCAGGAGGACTATAGCTGTATATTCCTGAATGGCAGGTAATCAGACTAGATGGCCTTCCTTCTGATTCTGTGACTCTATGCAATCTCCATGTAGCATCTCAGCCAAAAATAGTTGTGCTATAATGATCTGCAAGTCTCTGGCTAGATCTGCACTGCAGAAATAATGCAATTTGACATTAATTTAACTGCCTCGTCTATATACTATGAAATTCTGGGATTCATAGTTTTATGAGATATTTAGCTACCTCTGTCAGAGAGCTCTGGTGCCATAACAAAATACAAATCCTGGCATTCCATAGCACTGAATCATGGCAGTTAAAGCTGTGTCAAACCCATCATTTCTGCAGTGCAGATGCAGCTCTGTCTCACATAGAAAACTGCTTTCTAGAATTAATGCATCTATTTGGGAAAGCCACCAAGTCAGCTAAAAATGTAGCAGTTCAAATATAAAATGGGAAAGTCTCACTGGACATGTTGAAGTCTGGTGGCACTCGCAAATCTTTAAATCCCAAATATTATCTATAGGTTGCCACAGCTCAAGACATGACTACCTTCTCTGGTCACTGTACATAAAAATTAGCTTTTTCTGTTATCTTTTCTGTTTGACTAGAATGGACTTTTTGTAGTACGGCATGTAGATTCTGTTCATCATTGTATTGTTGCTTATCTGCTCCTGTCTTCCTGAGATCCAAAAGAGAACCTCCATGTAAATGATATGAATGACACCATGAACCTAAACTCTAATCTGGACTGTTTCACAGTGAGGTAGGAAGGAAATTAATTGGCCGTTTTAATCAATCAAGGTTTCAGTTACTGAAAATGTGAGCAAGATCCAGTGTTAAACCTTTTCTCTTAACTTCACAAACAAGCAGGTTGTACATCTCACAAACGTCAACTTGAGCATATTTTAGTATTTGTAACCACATCCAATCTGGAATATTTTTTTCCCACTGGCAAAGTATTACTTCTCACAGTATTTTCAGGATCTTTCAATGGAAATAAGGGGAGAGGGAAGGGGGAGGGAAGGGAGAGACCAAAAGTTCTCACATTACTTCCAGCCAAAATGCTATAAAAATGCAGAGTTGATAGCTAGTATTCTCACAGTGTTTTAATAGGGAAGGCCCAAGAAAACATTTTTTCTCATGACATTTCCTGTGGAAGTGGGTGGACCTGCAAGGCCCTGTTGTGAGCATCTACTCTCCTCAGTAATGGGAATATCTTTGGGGTGAACTCTCCAGTGATAGCTAGACAGGAAGGCTCCCACAGAAAGAGTGGGAGGGCAACCAGGTTGGGATCTCTGTTTCAGTGGAAACAATGATGTATAAAAAGCATTTAGCAGAAGGCAAGAAGATAAGGAAAAAAATCTCACTGCTGTCATATGAAAATGGTTGGTCTTGGCCTGGACATCAACTTATGGTGTGCTATTTCCACTGATGGAGGAGACACTTCCCCAGAACCTATAGCAGTACTCTTATAGCCACAGCAACACCCTCTTTCAAACATTTGTACCTCAGGATATGCAATGTTCCTCTCTGAAGATAAGAGAAGGACTTTTAACCCCTCATTTACCTTGGTGGGATACCCAGGAATTCCTTCCTTTCTTGGGGGCCAAAAGAAGGGGTATACAACCTGAGGCCTCCTAAAACCTTCTGTGCAGCTTTCCCATGGATTGAACTTCCTCCTACTGAATGTCATCATCACTATCAATCTCAATCTCCAAATAATAATAATAATAGTAATATTAATAATTTTTTCTTCATCTGTGCCTTCATGTTGTTTCCGACTTCTGGCGACACCAAGGTGAATGTGTCATGAGGTTTTCTTGGCAAGATTTGTTCAGAGGAGGTTTGCCATTACCTTCTTCTGAGGCTGAGAGCATATGACCTGCCCAAGGTCACCCAGGGGGTCTCATGACTGAGCTGGAAGTTGAACCCTCGCCTCCAGAGTCTCAGTCCAACACTGAAACCACTACACTATACTGATGTGTCCAGAGAGGAAAAAGTGATATGGGTGAGGATCTCTGAAAAAGAGCACAGAGAGCCTTTCCCTCCTCCTCCCCTCTCAGAGATCCTCATACAGATAATTCTTTCCAGAACAAGGAAGTGGTCATGAGAAGGCTCTCTACTCCACAGCAAGACTAGGAGGCTTTCTGAGATATATTTGTATACACATGTGTGAACAGGGTTTATCTCTAAGTGTCAAAGGGGGCACCTCTGAACTGGAGGACATTTTCAAATAGATGGGTTATAAGATTGGGTGCCAATGGAGGAATGGACATCAAGGGTTTATCACTGGAAACATTGGCAAGTCCAGAGCCCAGGACACAAGAGGGCTTCAGTTTTACATGAGTGCAGCTAAACCCGTTGCAAAGTGTCATGGCAAAGATTCACTGCAAAGAGAAAATGACAGTCACCAGTGGAATAAATTACTCAGTGAAATGATACTTCATCATTGTTCTTAGAGCTATTTCAACCATGGTAACATACATTAGCATTATCCCACTCAGTTGCTAGCAAATGGATCCCATTTTATACAGGCTCAAGTGCTGCAGCTGGCTTGTTCAGATCACTCCAATCTATGCTCATCTCAACATATATTTGTTCCCTTCTTTTTGTCTTGCAAATGTCTCTTCTTATGATTGTCCTTAATTCAACTTCCAGAAACCAACTGACATGTTTTTCCTTCCCAATTTAAACACACTCATTTCCTCTATTAGTAACTATATCCTTTGCAGACTGCCAGAAATAGTGCAAATTGAGTCCACTTTAACTGCCCTGACTCAGTGCTAGGGAATCATGGGAACTGTAGTTTATTGTGGCACCAAAGCACTCTGACAGAGAAGGCTCGTAATGTCTCAGAAAAAAATACAATTCCCATGATTCCCTAGCACTGAACCAGGGCAGTTAAAGTGGACTCAATTTGCACTATTTCTGGCAGTCTGCAAAGGCTGTATATCTCCAAGTCTCTTTACTACAACATTTCCTGCTCTGATCTTTTCCTAGGAATAGAGGGGATGGGTGTATTAAATTGAGTGCATTTAAATTAAAATCCTAGGAAAAGATTATATGGCATTCATGTGGTAGGAAATGTGTGTGTGTGTGTGATGATCCTTTCCTATTACTTTTTTAAAAAAGTTATTAAAATAAATTAAAACATAAAATGTATGATAAGAAGTGACAGTAAAAATAAAAATAACAATAGAACTTTTTAACATGTTGTTGTTGTTGTTGTTGTTGTTGTTGTTGTGTCTTTAAGTCATTTCCAACTTATGGCAATCCTAAAGAAACCCTAAAAGCCTATCATGCTTTTTTCTTGGCAAGATTTCTTCAGGGGAGAGTTGCCATTGCCTTCCCTTGAGGCTAAGAGGATATGACTTGCCCAAGTGGGTTTCCCAGTGGGGCCCAGTGGGGAATTGAACCCACATCTCCATAGTCATAGTCCAGTACTCAAACACAGCTTCCCTTTTATGTATTACATCATATATACCTTTGAATTATATCCTATGGTACTCCAGAGCCAGCGGTTTGAGCGCTGGACTATAATTCTTGAGTCCAGAGTTCAAATTCCGACTCGGCCATGTAAACCCACTTGGGGATCTTGGTCAAATCATACTCTCTTGGCCTCAGAATATGTCAATGGCAAACCCACTCTAAAGAAACCTGCCAAGAAAATGCCATGCTAGGTTCAGCTATCTGTTCAACTTGTATGCAGAACATATTATAAGAAAAACAGGCTTGGACAAAGAAGAAGGAGGAGTGAAAATAGGAGGAAGGAATATCAACAATCTCAGATATGCAGATGACACCATAATACAAGCAGAAAATTTCACAGACCTTGAACATCTACTAAGGAAGATCAAAGAAGAAAGTGTAGAAGCAGGCTTAATGCTGAACATAAAGAAAACAAAAATAATGACCACCAAGGACCTTCACAAGTTCATCCTAGACAATGAAGAAATAGAAATAGTAAAAGAATTCCCATACCTGGGATCAAGCATTGATAGAAATGGAAACTGCAGTCAAGAAATCAGAAGAGTAAGAATGGAGAGGGTGGCTAGATTCTAAAATGCAAAGATATACAACTCAGCACAAAAGTTAGAATCATACAAGCCATTGTATTCTGTATTGCCATGTATGGATGTGAGAACTTGACAGTTAAGAAAGATGATAGGAAGAAAATCAATGCATTTTAGATGTGCTGCTGGAGAAGAGTGCTGAGGATCCCATGGACAGCCAAAAGGGCAAACAAGTGGTTCCTAGAGCAGATCAAACCGGAAACCTCCCTGGAAGCCTAGATGATCAAACTGAGACTGTCGTACTTGAGACACATCATGAGAAGAGAGGACTCTTTGGAAAAGACAATAATGCTGGGAAAGGTGGAGGGAAGTAGGAAGAGAGGAAGGCCACATGATAGATGGATGGACTCTATTAAGGAGGTCACAGGTATTAAGGGGTTGCGGGAATTAAGCAGAGCAGTGGAGGACAGAGGGTCTTGGAGACGTCTCATCCATAGGGCCGCCATGAGTCAAGACTAACTCAAGGGCAGTTAACAACAAAAAGGTTAAGCTTAGAGTTGTCATAAGTTGGAAATGACTTGGAGGTCCACAACAACAACAATAACAACAACAACAAATTATACCCTATTTGTGAGATAAAGATTTCACCTCATGCCAAACTTCCTTTTTAGTGAAATTCTTAACGCTCAAGATAACCAGAATTTTGATATACCAATAATGCTTATATATCTTTTAATACTTATATATTTTCCTATTTCATTTATTTTTCCTGCATTGATCTTCTCTGGCCCACATATAGGTAAAGTCAGAAATGCTGAAGTAAAGGCAATCAAGGAGAAGTTGGCTGTTGGGGGGGGAAGGAACAGCCCCATTCAGGGGTGAGTGTGGATGCAAAAAAACAAAGTAGGGTTTCCTGTTGACTATTGAATAGGCAGTTATATTGCTCTTCTGACTACTAGTGCAGACTAGAAGGAGGACAACAGTCTTAGGATATTATCACATGGAGAAATGCTGCCATGATAGACATGGGATTGTAAAGATGAAACCAGGTTTATTGCATGCATCGGTGGCTGGGCGAGTGCAACCTGTCTGCACCTAGACCTCAGCCGTGCTTATCCATCTGATTTTCAAAAACCTGGGTCTGCCATTTTTGAAAATTGGCTGCATAAGCATGGTTGAGGTCCAGGATGCAGATGGGTTGCACTCACCAGGCCACCAGTGCATGTGATAAAACCCGGTTTTATCTTTACAGTCTTGTGTCTATCACAGCAGCATTTCTCTGTGCAATAATCTCTTTAGTTTCAGTGGGATGCTTCCTGACCAATTACAGTGGGACAGATGTTGTATTAATACAGGGCTACCATGTATGGATGTGAGAGCTGGACAGTTAAGAAAGATGATAGGAAGAAAATCAATTCATCTGTGATAATGTGGTGCTGGAGAAGAGTGCTGAGGATCACATGGATAGACAAAAGGACAAACAAGTGGGTCCTAGAGCAGATCAATCAGGAAACCTCCCTGAAAGCCAAGATGACCAAACTGAAGCTGTTGTTCTTTGGAAATATCATAAGAAGGGAGGACTCTTTGAAAAAAGCAATAATGCTAGGGAAATTGGGGGGAAATAGAAAGAGAGGAAGGCCACATGCCAGATGGATGGACTCTATTAAAGAGGTCATGGGTATTGGGTTGCAGGAATTAAGCAGAGCAGTGGAGGAGGGGGGGTCTTGAAGATGTCTCAAGGGCAGTTAACAACAACAAGCCATACCATGGCTTAGCCAGCGTAGCATAGTGGTTTGAGTGTTGGACTATTACTCTGGAGACCAGGGTTTGAATCCCTGCTCAGTCATGGAAGCCCACTGGGTGACTTTGGGCAAGCCATGCTTTCTTTATCCTCTGAGGAAGGCAAAGGATTTTGAACAAATCTTGCCAAGAAAACCCTGTGATAGAGTTGCATTAGAGTCACCTTAAGTTGGAAACAACTTGAAGGCACACAACAACAACAAGCCACACCATGAGTCAATGTTGCAATTTCCCATCCAATCTCAGCATGGTTTCTAGCCGGGTTTTAGGCAGGATGCAGCTGGGCAGTGGCATTGGCAACATTTTCTGTGTGGTAATACTCAGCCGCATCCTGCATTCGACTTTAAAATGGAAGAGGTAAGTCGGCTTATTTAAAATGTAATAAACTCCCAATTCGTATTTGGACGCAAGACCACCAAAGAATACCAGGTGGACTATATTTCAGAGGAAGGAACTGGCAAAATCACCTCTACATATTCCTTGCCTAGGAAAACTGTATGAAATTCTTGGGTTTACCATAAGTCAACAGGTGACTTGGAGGCACAGAGAGAGAGAGAGACAGCAAGAGTGAGAAAAAGAGCTAGGTATTAAAGCTAGGATGCACTAGGATTCTAGGGCCTCATTTCCATTATGATTTAAAGCAAATTGCTGATTGAGTTATATGACTGTCGTTCCCACTTGAAACTGGTTCCGATCCTATTGAGCTCAGTTGCAATTGCAATGAAGCAAGGCAAGCACAAAAAACCCGCTCTTTCCTGACACTAGGTTTTTGGTGGTTCTTTTGAAAAGAATCAATTCCAAAGCATGTTCAAC
>CM034701.1:240911006-240933695 GCA_020142125.1 Phrynosoma platyrhinos | reverse complement strand
AATGAGGAACCATATGAAGATGAACCCCAAATTCTAAGAAGTGAAGTGAAAAGTTGTAAATTATTTGAAGGCACACAACAATATGTGAGTTTTATTCAGTACAGTACATAAAAGGTGTAGCTACCACTTTTGGTTCTGGAATCTCTGAGCCTGTAGCCTGTTGGTGTAGTTTTTCTACAGCATCATTTGTGTATGCTTCTCAGAAGTATTGTTAAGACATTATTTTAAGCTAGTGGGTATGTGTGCATGCATGTATGAATGAGTGCACACACGTGTGCAGACACAGAATTTATGTCAGAGGTAATATAAAGAGAAATCACTTAGATTATAGCCTACTGTTCACAGCAGAGAAAAGAGATGTTTTAACATAACCCTAATTACAGTTTTGTGAAGGACTTTTGAAGCCTGCTGTGAAGTTTAATCAGGACACATTTTTATTATGTTTTTGCATTCTGTTGTCATAGCAACTACTACTTCATGGCCTACTTTTGAGAAGAAAGCTGAACACCTACAGGATGGATCGCTCAGCAGAGGTGAGAAAGGTAAGGGTATTTGCAGGATTGGGGCCTAAATTAACCCTTAAAAACCCACAGAGATACATAGCTGCTTTG
Source organism: Phrynosoma platyrhinos (assembly GCA_020142125.1). Lineage (NCBI taxonomy): Eukaryota > Metazoa > Chordata > Lepidosauria > Squamata > Phrynosomatidae > Phrynosoma > Phrynosoma platyrhinos. The sequence continues at coordinate 240,933,084 of CM034701.1, read as the reverse complement.
CATGAGCTGCAAACAGAAAGACTGAAAAATATTCCTCCTTTCATAATAGTTTCTTTTACTTTACAGTTTCATCTACTTTTACACTCCTGAGGTTGTTCTTTGGTATGTTTTTTTTTTTTTTTTTTTGCTGTAACATCAATATTTTCAAACCATACTTATCCAGGGGGCCTTTCACACTACACAATTATAACTCTATGATTGTAGGAAACATATTCAGGGGTAGCCACACTGGTCATGTAGCAAAGTACAATAACATCCAAAATCCACAAGACAACAATATCTTTATTTGTGCAACCAAAATGCACAAAATACATGATACAAGCTTTCAAAGCTCCCCTGGCTTCTTCATTAGGCAAAGGTGTTAAGAGTCATACAAGAGAAAAAATTATAAAGTGACAATGTTAGTGAAAGGCTTGCATTTTCACAAGACGTTATTGGTGTGTTGTTCTTTGGAGGTATATCTATGAAAGTGGGTCCCTCCTCTTTCTGGCCATGTAGCCTTGGGAACAAAGCATTCCAAAGCCCAGGAGTTAAATTTCCCAAAAGAAGGAGGGACTCACTTGCATAGATATCCCTCCAAAGAACAACACACCAACAACACCTTGAGAAAAATGCAAGTCTGTGACTAGCATTATCATTTTACATTTTTTGTCCTCCTGTATAATTCTTAACTCTTTGCCTGATGAAGAAGCCAGTGGAGCTTCAGAACCTTGCATGATGTATTTTGTGTATTTTGGTTGGCCAAACAAAGTTATCACTGTTTTGTGGATTTTCTGTGATTCCACTTTACCTGCCATGGTTCCATTCTATGTAATCCTGGGGTTTATTATTCAGGGGGGTACTAGAGGAGCTCTTTGGTTGAGAATCCTTAACAGATCATGAAACAGGAGTTACCATAAACCTTTGTCAAGCAAGATGAATGTACCTGTCCTCCCTCACTTTCAAAACCCCAAATTGCAGCCCCAGCCATCCCTTCCCAACATAACTATACCCTCTCTGGTGGCAGAGAGGGCATGCCAATGACAAAAGCAGAGATAGACACACTCCTTTACCCACCAACCCCCTCTGTTCAAGGCTAAAGTTATAGGAGCCTCCTCCTGTATCCAACCTGGAAACTTTACTAAACTGCAAAACCCAGAATACCCTAGGAGGTTGTCATGGCAGTTAAAGTGGTATCTTAGTGCTATACCTGCGTAGTGTTAGAGGGTCCCAGCTTATTTATTTATTTCAAAATTGAGGTTTAACAGTGTGGTCCTATACATGCTTACTCAGGTCCCATGAGGTTTACTCCCAAGCCAGTGTATACAAGACTGAAGTTTATTTCCCTTTCTTTTTATTCATTGCAAATTCATTTGGTTGATGATAATTTAAATGCACAGTTGAAGCAAATAAGGTAGGATACTGAGTGACAAAAGGTAGGTAATATGGAAATGAGCATTTCACCCTCCATTTAAATGATCCCAAAGAGGTTCCCTCTGCCTCTCTTCAACTGAGCCTAATGGGGTGCTTTGGTTTAACACCACCCTGCTGCTCTTTGCCTTTATCCCATTTCCTTTAACATTTGTCTTAGTGTCAGGGCATGAAGAATGTGTTTTAAGCTTCAGCAGTAAAGCAGATAGGTTAATTGTGAGCAGGTATGAGCAGAGCAATTGTTTTCCTTATCTGATGTTGTCTGAACATGTTTGTGCCATTTAGACAGCTACTTCAACCCCTGCAGTGTTGAGATTTTAGATTGCAGGTAAACTGATGTCATGTTTCTCTATTCATGGAGTTCACAAATGTAAAGCATTTTAATTCAGGGGCAGAAATCATGTAGAGCTTTAGAAATTTGTGGACTCCAATTTCCAGTGGGCACAGCCAGCATAGCCAATAGTGAGAAATGCTGGGAACTGGAATCCAACAATATCTGGAGCCTCATGATTCCAACTCTTACTTATTTCTTTGTTTCTTTTAAAGATCCATGGAGAGGATTTAGGAAATTCCAGCATCAAATTACACTTACATCAGGTAAATTATAGGCAGATAGCCAAAATCAGGTTTGCAGTTAGGAGCGTATTGCATCGCTAAAATAAAATGTCTTACTCCTCCTGAATTCAGTTTTAGTTCGAGTGGCATCTGCATACGATTGCAGAGATTTTGCTGCCAAATCCACTGCCCAGGTCCAGCTCAGGTCCCAGGAGCACTCAGCATGCCTCTTTTAAAAACTGGGAGTTTTCCAACTTTAGAAAATGGCTGCCGGAGCACTCCTGGGACCAGGGCTGGACCCTGGCTGGACACAGGTGGTGGATTTGGTGGCAAAATCCTTGTGTTAGTATCCAGATGCCACCTGAATTAAAATTGAATTAGGGAGATGTAAGATGTTTTATTTAGCGGTGCAATAAGCTCCTTAGTCATGACCAATTTTAATAATTAACCTTTCAGATTTAGGGGGGTTGCAGACTGTCAAAAATAGTGTGAATTCAGTCCACTTTTAGGGTTAGGGTTAGTGCTAGGGAATCATGGGAATTGTTATTTTTCTGAGACATTGAACCTTCTTTGTCAGAGAACTCTAGTGCCACAATAAAATTCAGTTCAAATGATTCCCTAACCTTAACCCTAACCCTAAAAGTGGACTGAATTCACACTATTTTTGACAGTCTGCAACCCCCCTTAGGACACTAGAACAGTAGCATCACTGGGAGGGGGTGTGGGGGTGCAGACCACACTGAGTGACCCTAGAAGGGGGTGACACCCCAGAAGAGGGGGGTGACACAGTTGGCCCCTGGCCCTTCCCGGGGTCCAGTGGCTCTGCCTCAGCCCTCCCTGGGGTCATACAGGGCTTCTCTGGGCTTTCCCAGGGCCCAGTGGCCCTGTCCCAGCCCTCTCTGGGGTTGCACAGGGCTTCTCTGGCCTTTCTGGGTCCCAGTGGCTCTGCTCCAGCCCTCCCTGAGGGCACATGGGGCTGCTTAGACCATGCGTGCATGCTCCCCCAAGCACCGGAAGCTTCATGCTAGAGGCTCTGCCCCCTAAGCCCCAACCCCACCCTCATGAGTGACTGCACTGGATGACACCAACCATAGAGACGCCACTGCACTATAATGCTTTTTAAAAGTTAGCAGCGTAATACCAGTGCAAAAGTCCACACAAATAAAATGTTAATTCAGTTAAGAACTACTTCTTGATATATCAGGATAACATCATACATGCACAAAAATTCCTGGCTGGCCAGAGAGCCCCAAACCTTGATGGAAACCTAAGTAACCACTCTTGGCCCAACACTCCCAAACCCAATGGCAATGTCACTCACTCATACTCCTATCATAAGAAAAATTGATCTCTTGCCCCCCATGTAGCGGATGCAGTAGGTTGGGAAGAAATAGCAATCCATGTTACAATCGTGACTAAATAATCCAGAAATATTCCAGCTTTAGACCACTTTAACTGTCCTGGCTCAATGCTAGGGACTCATGGGAATTGTAGTTTTTTTCTGAGACATTGAGCCTTCTCTGTCAGAGAGCTCTGGTGCCACAATAAACTACAGTTCCCATGATTCCCTAGCACTGAGCCAGGGCAGTTAAAGTGGTCTCAAGATGGATTATTTCTGGCAGTCTGTTCAGGTTCTAAGTAATGACTGTGAATAAGAAACAGTTATAGATAAGTATGAGGTAATTGTTTATATTCATGGTTGCTGTTGTTGTGCCTTCAAGTTGTTTCTGACTTATGGCCTCCCTAAGGCAACCTTATCATGGAGTTTTCTTGGCAAGCTTCTTCAGAGGGAGTTGCCATTGTCATCCTCTCAGGCTGTCCAAATGCTCTTGTATCCATGGGCTCACTGGTAAAGGAAAATTGTCTTTCCAATAATGAAATATCATTTTTATCAATCAAAGGGCATACAAAATTCATTTCAGTTGGCCATGCATTAATTTCCAAGAATGAGAGATTTCTGCATCCCTGTTCAGCATGGGCCATCCAAGATCCTTCAATAATATTGCTAATTTTTGTTTGGAGAAGTTTTTGTCTAGCTGATCTTATGATTCTTCAGCTTTCCAGTGAAGAATGTTGTAGCTTCCAAGGTGTGTGTCTCCACCAGACAGATCTTTAGCCTACTCCGGAGCTGAGGGGTTATCTGGGAGACTGAGTTTCTGCCCTCATGGAATCCTTCCATATATTTATATGCTTAAAGATAATAATTTATTAACTTGTGAGTCAGTAGTGAAAAAGAAAAAGAAAACCCTTTCAAATGAATTGGTGAATTGGTGTAATGTTTTTTAGCTATATCGATCCATTGGAGTGAAAAATAACAAGATATTGACAGGATAATCCATTTGTTATTGACTGAAAAACTGCAAAATTTTTGGGGCTCTGTTGCAAAAGCAATTTCTTGTCATGTGTTTTCAAGTTGTTTCCTATCCAAAGGCAAATCTAACACTGATCTTTCTGGGGCTGAGAGTGTGTGACTCACCCAAGGTCACCCAGTGGGTTTCCATGGCCAAACAGGGAATTAAACTCTGGTCTCCAGAGTCATAGTTCAATCCTCAAAGCACAGCATGCTGGCTCTCACTGAAGCTATTACTAAATGAAAACTGTGTTACAATAATTTCAGAGTTATGGAAGCGCAAACCCACAACTAGTAAAGACTAGCAATATTTTCCAAAAGAAGCAAGCCAACTGCTGCACCTAGAAACGTTTACTGATTTTTTTTAAAGCTTTATTGCTTGGTTAACCAATAAGAGAAAACTCCCTAATTTGTTCTTGAGTCAATAAAAATGAATACTGAAATTGTATTGCTTTAAAATTCAGAAAAAGATTTACTCTCTCTCCTCCTTTCTCCTTTTATTGGGACAGGAAACACATAGAGCCCACACTTCCCCAATAGAAGTTTTTTATTTTTGTTTTTTGTTTTTTGAGAAATGATTAATTCATGGAAGTTTCCATGACTGGGATTTACATTTAGAACACATTGCACCCCTTCATGTTTTCTCTCAAAAATAGGAGAGCAAAGAGGGGATATTTGGTCACTTGCACTTTTGGTTGGGGGGGTGCAACTTGTAATGGGTCTCAGGAAATGGAAAGTGGCCCCTGGACCACTACAGGTTACCCATACCAATCTATATTCTATATCTATAATCTGTATCTGTGATACCAACAGAAGAATAAGCAGCACAAGTGAAATCTTGTATCTTCATGAGAGACTGAGGGGCTGTACAGACAGGCAGGAAAAGGTGACATGAAGCTGCCTTATCACTAAGCTGCAGAAACTGCACCATCTGCCCCAAGGATGCCCTAAATGGGGACAGAGCAACCTCACTGGGGAGCAGTCAATGCAGTTTTTCCGAGGCCATATTGAATCCCGATCAATCACATGCTGGCCCCAAGGATGCTATGAAGGGAGCAACTGCTTTAAATTGTTTTTGTTCTCTCAAACACATGTATACATGCACAGGAACACATCCCTGTACACCTGTGCACCTGCGCAGAACATGTCATAGGCTGGTATACTGTCTGTCACTATCTGTACAAAGGTGACTGAAGTTCAGCATCCTTGCGTACCTGCACAGAACATGTCATAGGGTGGCATACAGTCTGTCATTTTGTCTGTACAAAGGTGACCGATGTTCAGCATCCCTGCGTACCTGTGCAGGACCTGTCATATACCCACAGATTATGCAAGGATTCACTGACCTTGGGTTTCCCCAAGGAGTGGGTGCCGTAGACACATGCCACTTTTTCAAAAATGGAAGCTTCCAACTTCAAAAACTTGCTGGCTAAATGCATCTTCAACCCATGTCTGACACAGGCTGTATTTGGCTGGTGGCATCAAGGCAGAATCAGAGGCGACTTACATGTGTATTCCAGGTTTATTCCAGAAGAAGATTGGAGCAGGAAAAGGTAAGACACTTTTTTGTCAATGCGATAAGCTTTTGAGTGTATCTATCTGGAATGTGGTCTTCCTCTTTTCCTATTGCCTTCTACAAAAGGCAGTAAAGATGGATCTCTTCCGGCAGGTCTTTCCGGAATAGCTGCCTGGCAAGAATTGAATGTGACCTGCCAGTTTTTCTGCCGTTGTGATATGTAGGTAATTCGGTCAGGAAGGTTTGGTGTTTTAAATTGAATTTGATTTGATTTTAATTTTATGATAGTTTAATTCTGTTTTAAGGGGTGGGTGGGTTAGTGGTGGGAGTATGGAACTGTTTTAACTTGTTATATTTTAATCTGTTGTACGCCGCCCCAATTGCCGAGCAGAGGGGCAGGTTATAAATAAAATTAATTATTATTATTACATTACTAAGCATTGTTGTCTTTTCTAAACAGTGATGTCTTCTCACGCTATGGCCAAAGTACAACAGTCTCAGTTTAGTCATCATGGCTTCTGGGGAGAAGCTCTTAAAACCCATTTATTGATGTTTTTAGCAGCCCATAATACCCATAGAACACATCTCTAGCACCACATCTCAAATGAGTTTATTCTGTTCCTATCCACTTTCTTCACTGGGCAACCATACACAAAAATGGGAAATATGATGGCATGTACAATCCTAACTTTAGCATTCAAAGATACAGCCATATTAATCTGTAGAATCAGCATGTGCAAAGATAGTATTCAGTGGCATACATTTTACACCTCAGGATCTTGTCTAGGTTTTTCACAGCTGCCCTTCCCACTCCTAGTCTTCTGATTTCTTAACTCCAGTCTCCATACTGATAATATGTCATCATATTAAAATTTGAAGGTGTTTACTTAATTTTTAAGTAGTGTGAATCTACATATAGGTTTTGATCCTGATTCTAAAGAAATTTACTTTTATTTAGGATCAGGACTGTCATTAGTCTGCATCTGACTATGACAATATAGCTAGTCCCTTCTCTGATCCTATTTAATCTCTGCCTGCAATCGAATGGGTATTGGTGGGCCTCTTGCAACACAACGGTGAATCCTAGGGAATGGCTTTGGACATTGTGCGAGGTGGAAGAGAATACAAATTGCTATTACAGGGGTAGGCAACCTTTCCCCTTTAAGGGCTGAGGGACTTCAGCTCCCAGAAGCTTCAGCCATGTTGGCCAATAGTCCCATGTTGGCCAATAGCTCCTGGGATTCTGGGAGCTGAAGTCCCTCGGCCCTTAAAAGGAAAAGGTTGCCTACCCCTGTGCTATTATGACAGAGAGAGGGAGAGAGAGAAGGTGTCAGGTAGACATAGGCCTACACATGTCACTAATAGGATGCTAGCTACTGCGTATGATCATCAGGCAAACAAATTTCAGCAAAGGGTGGTGAAGAGACACCCTGAAATCTGAAGTCAGATTCAAACGTATATCCCTATGCAGAGCTTTGGAGTTAAGAGGTATTGTAGAGCTGAGCTTATTATCTAAAAACTACAACAGTTCCCTGTTGTTTTTTGCCTCATCTTTCCTTCACGCAGCTCAAAATGGCATTCTAGTTTACCCTACAAAAACCCTGTGAGGTAGGTTGGGTTGATAAATAGTGGCTGGCCCAACATCAACCTGTGAACAGCCAGCTATGGATTTGAACCCTGGCTTCAACACCAGTCACTGTGTTTCCCAATGTGTGCTGTCTCTAGTCATTGTTATTTATTGTGGATCAACATATGTGCATTTCCTAATGGTTGTCAGCTGGGTTGATTACCTATGCAGCTTTGATATCTACATTAATAATCCAGTAATTAGTGGAACTTTTCAGTACGTCACCCATTAGATTTGTTAGGCTGTAACACTAGCCCTGCCTCTGCAAAGTTATCTGATCTTCAATCTGTTGAAATGGAGCACCAGCTGGACATATGAGATAGCAACGCAGTTCCTTTGCCTCTGGATATTGCCAAGCCCTTGAGGAGGCAAAGAAAAATAAAAGGAAAAAGACAACTGAGCACCCAGGAGGGTGGCAAGGGACCATTTCAACTGTCTCTTTTCATTACAGGGCTTCTGCAGCCCTCCTGCTGAGTGTTAAATTCCTTAAATATCATTTAAGAAATTGGAAGATGCATTGTTATTAAATCATGTAATCCCTGCTTCAAAAAGAATACATTGATCCCCATTTTTGACATGAGAGTTATTGTCTTTTACTGGTAGGAAGAAACAAGGGGAGGTTGTTTTGTTGTTAATAGTTGGTTGAGTTTTGGGGGTTTTGTTTTGTTTTGTTTATTTGCATAACGAGATTAATTGGTACAAAGTGACAAATAGTTCACAAAATGATCTTTTTGTTCATTTGTAGCCACTCAAGAAAAACATCCACAGGCTCAAGGACATGTTTTAGAATAAGCACAAGCCTTAGGTGTCATTTTTACAGATTCTTTTCTTTTCCCCTCCCAGTTTCTATGTAAATTTCATTGGCTCTATGTGGTTGCTGGAAGGAAGATTTATTGATAACTCTTTTGAAATAATGAACTTAATTTATTCTGAAAGACTCCACTGATAGCCTTAAAGCATTTAGAATACATTAATAATACCTAAAGAACCTACCCTGGTTATAACCATGTCTGGTTGTGAAATGTTACAAGTATTTGGGTGGGGAAAATCAATTCATGTTCCCCTCCTCCCCTTGTTAAGCCCACACCTAGGGAACGTGATTCCCTTGAAGCATTCTGGAATCAGCCTTTCACTTTGTGAAACAGATAGTGTAAATAAAAATAAGCAGCCCTTTTCCTAATGGCAATTCAGTTCAAATGTACAACAAGAGCACTCTGCCTCTCCCTGACAGTTGAACGGTTGAGGAGAAAAGAAACAAATGTCAAGTGTATACACAAACACACTTTATCACACAGAGGAGGTAGGTAGCCCTTCCCATTTTTATTTTTATTTTTGTCCTTTCTTCTGGACTCTGGAATGGAGCCATGACAGGCTTTTATTTAATTAATTTATGAAACTCCCAGACCTCTCACAATAGATTTTGTTAGGCATTTTTTTTTTCATATAAAGGTATACCTCAGTTAATTAAATGGATTAGTTCCTAGGCTTTACTTCTTTAACAGAAAATTTGGTGGCAGAGGCAGAGATAACATGGAAAGAACAGGGATAGGTTCCTACACCACATAAAAGAAGAGCAATTCAAAAGGTGTCAACAAACTTTTTATCCAAAAGTAACAATATGCATATATGAAATAAAACAAGCTTTCATAATTGAATAAAAACATTGAATAAAAACATCTTAGAAAATAGTGAATATTGTGAATTTTTGGTTAGAACTCTGTAATTTCTTTAGTGTATTTTCTATCTGATAATTTATAGATAAAACTATAAGGATTAGAGTCTTTTCAGTTTAAATAGGCATGGGTTTGTTCGCTGTACTGCTCTGTGTAAATAAGCAATGAAGGGAATACTAAATATAGGACAAAACTGTCATTTTTTTTTCCAAGGAAGATAAGTGTCAGAGTTGGAAAAAAATGATGACGTTATAAAACTACTGAGTCGAAGCTCAGGAAGTATTTTTTCTTTTCTTTTTTGCCTTTTTGTTTTGTTTTGTGATATATATATGTGTGTGTGTGTATGTGTTTTTGTGTTTGTGTTTGTATATGTATTGTATGTATTGGATGGTTTGTCAGTGTATTTTTATAATATTAAATAAAGGTTTTTAAACAATTAAAAAAAATAATTGAATAAAAACATTGTGAATCTTCTGGATGCCACTTGAAAGGTGCTTTTTTCAAAATACTGTACACCCAGGAATGAGTTGTCTTTTCTTTCACCAGCCTCTACCTTTCTTATGATTTCCATTTTGGTAGCCAAATTGATAGATCTATACTTTTTTTTTAACTTGCTAGGGGGAGTTGGTGAGGCAGGCTTATCTGCTTTCCCATTTTCTCTCTGTTTTGCTGTGAATGCATGTTCAGTAAGACAGCTCCTACTTTGCCTGTGGTAGGCAGGCACACACGTCACATGGATAGAACTGATATAGTAGAATTCAATTGTATCTCACTTCAAGCTTTATTGCACTGTATATTGCTGACACACTGCTACAAACCATGTTGGGTGCAAGAGTATTTCAAGCATTTGTTGTTGTTTTTTATTTTTGAGTACCTATGCCATTCAAAATGAAGTCATGCTGTGGATGAAAATCTTTAAATCCATTTTTGAGTTTGTCTCACTGGCTTTTTGCAAATTGCTCTAACTGCAAGAACTGTGTTCAGGTTCAATATCATAGACAAGGTAATAAGAACAATTTTGAAACTGTTCTACCTGAAGAACATCCATTTGTTCTCAGAAATAGTGATGTTACAAAGAGTGTGTTCTTTTTAGCGATAAGAAATGATGCACATGCAATAGAGGAGTGAAAATATTAGAATATTCATGTGTGTTTTTGCCCTGTTTGTGTGACTCTGAAACCTCTATAAAATGCTGCTGCTGTGAAATAAAGTTTATCCATCAGAAGCATTGCTGTAAGTTGGACTGAAAGCAGTTCTATTTTTCTGTGGATCCTTTGGCTAAAATCTTTGTGTGGTACTTTCCTATCAAGGCTCAGGGCTCAATCCAGCTTGAGATCCAAGTTTCTTGAGGCAACTATTATATACATAACAGATAAAAGATACCAAGACTCCTGCAAAATTGAGGCAATGTGGATCTCAAGGGAAGCATCTCTTTTTGTCTTGCTATTGGAATTTTAAAAAATTTCCTGGAGTAACCACATTGCCAGAACTAGGAGGGAACAGGAATATCCCTCCAATAACACCTGAACTGAGAACAGCAACATCTTGACAAACTGCAGGCTAACATCATCATTTTTTCCCCCTCTTGTATGATTTTTAACATCTTTGCCTGATGAAGAAGCCAGTACAGCTTTGAAAGCGTGTAACATGTATTTTGTGCATTTTGGTTGGCCAATAAAGGTATCACTGTTTTGTAGATTTTATCTATTATCTAAGGGGCTTTGCAGACCTGCCTAAAGGGATGGCACAGAGCTGCCCCTGGGAGCAGCGGATCAGGGCCATGGCAATTGCACTCCGCGGCCTCAATCCTCCCTTTTGCTGCCACCAAAGCCACGGCCATGGCTTTTTCATACCCTCTTGGCACAGTGTGTGCTCATGCTGCACCAAGAGGGCACACAGCATCAGGATGGGGTTAGGGTGGAGTCGGGATGGCCGGCGTGTGGCTGCCCCATCCCAACTCCACCCCTAGGCTGGCCCTTTAGGCCAGTCTGCAAAGCCCCTAAATCAGCACCAGCTTTGGATAATCTTTTGTGTCATTTTCTAAGATTTTGGAGAGATAACCAAAGCATCAGATTTAAAAAAAAATCAGACATTTATATATACACAAATACACACACAATGGAAGAAATATAGTCTGCAGTTTTTGAACCCTCACCACTACTGATGTTGAGAGATATGCCTTTGTCTGACTAACAAAACTTCTTATTAGTTCTTAGTTCAGCTTTTGAAGTGATAGGGAATGTTTCTGAACATTCAAGCTGCTCAGTTTTTAAAAAATGTCAATGTTTATTTGGAATGGATATGTGCTGATGGTGGTGCGGTGGGAAAGTAATCTGTGACGATGAAAGAAAACAGCATAATATAGTTGGCAAATGTTTAATAATGTGAATATGGGCATTGTATTTGCATGAAAATGTAGTGTGCAGATATGCATATTACATGTGAGTAGTATGTCTAGGAGAGCCAGCATGGTAGTGGTTTAAGTGTATAACTAGGATTCTGGAAACCAGGGTTCGAATCCCTGCTCAGTCATGGAAATCCATTGGATGATCTTGGGCAGCCTCAAAGGAAGGCAAACCCACTCTGAACAAATCTTCCTAAGAAGCTCCTGTGATAAATTCTTCTTTGGGGGTCACCTTAAGTCAGAAATGACTAGAAGACACATAACAACAACAAAGTGTGACCAGATGGGCATTTATATGAGTGAATGTTATATTGAATGGAGACTGAATACAAGAAACATGAAGGCAATGGAGTACAATGGTGAAATGAAGGTACTGTTGATGTAGTGATACACTGGTAATGACTTTTCCCTGGGAACAATCCTTTGGGCAGAAGAACTACCCACAAGATCATAGGTGGAAACAAAACCTGCAGAAGATGGCTGTCAGCACTGCTGCACTGTCAATTTCAATTTGTTTCTAACTTATGGTGACCCTAAGGCAACCCTTTCATGGGGTTTTCTTGGCAAGATTTGTTTAGAGGAAGCAAACTGCACCAAGCAAAAGAATTCCACCCAAGTGGGAGAGAAGCCCTTGCCTTTCCCTCAGGCTGGGAGCATGTGACTTGCCCAAGATCACTCTTTGAGTTTCATGGCAGAGCAGGAATTGAACCCTGGTCTCCAGAGTCATAGTCCAGTGCTCAAACCACTATTCCATGTTGAAGGAAGGCACGGTGGGCCAATCATATCAGTGAAGAGTCAGATCTGCCCTACCTTCTACCATATTGTGTCACTAAAACTGAATTCCTGCTCCTTTAGGAGCAAAGTTTCAGGCAAGGGTCAGGAAGAGAGCTTAAAGAATCTTTTTGAATGTGAATGAATGAAATTAACATGACAATTTAATGCTTGAGGAATACTCAGTGAGTCCAATTCATTTAGAGAATTGCAGGGTTCAATGAAACCCAATGAGTGACCCCAGGCTCTCATCATAGCCAATATATATGAGAAGGTAAGATTTGCAACTATTTCACTGTATAAGGTCTTCCATGTTGGAGTTGTTTATATTTAATCTCATATTTTCTTTCCCTTCTCTCCCACTTGGGTGGAATTCTTTTGCCTGGTGCAGTAAATACCTAAAAGTCTGGTAAATCAAGTCTTCTTTTGCAAGAGCCATACCAGATTATTTTATAGGAAAAGGTAGGTTCCTGCAGAGTAATTCCTATCTTAATAATAATAAAAAAAACTCACTCAATTTGCATGGACTATTAACTTAACTTTCTTCTTTGTAAATATGTCTGGGTCTGTGGCTCAACTAGGTAAATTGGGTTTAGCTTTGTTGCCTTTCATAAAACACAAGGGAAGCAATGCATTTCTGATTTTCACACTATGTACCTCTGAGATTTGCAATTAGGTTTCCATGCCAGCCTCTATTGAACCAGCCAATATTTTAGCCATCTCTACAGCGTCTAACCATTCTCTGTGCATTTTTGGCTTCCAAATGTGGCAAACATTTTGTTCCAGCACATTGAAATGGCAGCAGGTAAGATTCATTGTGTGCTTAAAAACTCCCATATCCTTTGTTTTTAACAACACACAGGAGCATTCCAAGCGGAAGTCAGCTGCATGCTATTCCGTCACAGCACTTTCAGCTTTGCCTGCTTACATTACACACACCACACATATTGAAACACTCTGGCAGTTTGCTAGCGCTCCCAGTGAGGAACCGAAACCTTTTGACCTCAAACATCTTATTAAAGCCTGTGCTGAACTATACTTCCACAAGGGGGTGGGGGAGGAATGGCAGTGGAAAAGAACAAGAAACTACTGGACTTATTCTCTCCTATAATTCATTCAAGTAAACCCTTGTCGAGTGGAGGACCTTGGCTTTGATGTTAAAGTCTCCTAATTGGAAGGAAGTGAAGTGTTAGCCTGTCAGGCTATTAGTCTCTCATCAAATACTTTAAGAGGTATTGGGACACTGAAGTTCTCACACTGAGGCAAAAGAAAACACAGAGTGGCCTGGTCTTTGTTAAATTGTTTAAACTTTGCATCTGTCTTTCTTTAAAAACAAAAAAACAAAACAGGAATTTAATATATGTGGAGTTATCTGTCCCTGGAATTGCCTTTCCTTTCATCTTGGTTTTAAAAAGCTGCCTAGAGCCCATCATCAGCACCCTGGGCCAGTAATGTTGGGAGGGAAAGGAAGAACAAATGAATGAAAACGGCTGTAGCCGCAAAGAATACTGCAGACCTTGTAGAAAGCTCAGCTATTCACTTCCATCATGGCTCTGATTTCATGATTCATTGTGGGCTTTCGGTTTCGATTTGGAGATCATTGGCAGAGGAACCTGAGAAATGCCACCCTCAACAGCAGTTACATCAAAAATGGTGCATTGTAGGAGAACCACATGCAAAAATTGCTTTTCTTCCATATCTTATAGAGCCATATCTGATCCCCCCTCCCATGTTTCATGTTTCTCTCTCTCTCTCTCTCTCTCTCTCACACACACACACACACACATTCTTATACACATACACAGAAAACCTGGGTTGGATAAACATATTTGAAAGTTCATTTAAATATGCTTCTGGGGAATATTTATTGGCCCAATAGGTTGTATATTTCCAAAGTGGAGTAGTTAATATTCTAGATCCCCAGTGCTAAAATTCTATGGCATTGGCAAAATGTAGATGACATAGGAGTCATCTTTTGTCATGTTATTGCAGGCCAACATATGTGACATTAACATTGGAAAGGATTGGACCAATAATCCTGAGTAGCATCCTCAACTTAATTTTTCCCACAAACGTGAATGCTTTTCTGAAAAGAGTTCATCAAGTCAGCTAAGCATGAAATTAGCTTAGTAAAAAAAAACAACCCTTTCTTTATCTCAAGGATATGATGTGCATTCTCATGGGTGAGGACATATATTTATGAACTTTAGGCTGAGGCGTATGTCTAATTCTGCAGAATGTTTCTACAGAGTAAGAAAACTGTTCTCAGGATCTAGATTCCAGAACTACATGCTGATATAGATGAGTCAGTCTTAATATGTCTGAATTAGCTGTGCTTTCCAGATGGAGACATGCAAATTACTATTTTAAAAAAATCTAATTACTGAAAAAAAGAAGGGCACGATAAATCTCTTTAATCACAGTGGATAAAAGAAAATGGGCAGGAATCAAAAATAAACAAAAGAAAAAAATGTTCCAATAAAAATTCAACAGTTTAGTCATTGTAGTTATTAACTGCCCTTGAATCGACTTCAACTCATGGTGACTCAGTGGATGAAACATCTCCAAGCCCCCTTATCATCCGCCGCTCTGTTCAGGTTCTGCAGGCCCAGGCCTGTGTCCTCCCTGATTGATTCTAGCCATCTGGCATACAGTCTTCTTCACTTTCTGCTGCCTTCTACCTTTCCTAGAATCATGGCCTATTGGGAACCATTCTGTTTCTCCATATTCTATTCTGATAGCAGCCTCTTATTCTGTATTCTTGTTCTCAGTACATATTTCATTTACTGAAACCATTTTATACAATACTAAACCATTTTATACTATACTATACTATACATTTACTTATACTAAAAATGTTTTCATTAATTTTTTCACATTTTAGTAAGAAAAATCCTGCCACATTAGCATTGTGAATGTGTTACACACAGAGAAACTCCTAAAAGCCATGTATTTCAGTTGTTGCGAGTTGAGTGTGGCATATTAGCTGCTGATAATCCTAATTATACCAATCCAAATTGTCAACATTCCTTCATTTGGAAGTTTCTATGATCAGAGGGATCCATATTGCTGTCCCACCAAGACCCACTAGAATCAATGGGACTTAAATTAGTCACAATTAACTGAAATTTCATTGATATCAATGGCTCTAGTCTGAGCTTGTAAGCAGGCAAATAAATAAATGTTTAGTGATGTCAAATTGTTACATTCCACACATATGTCAACAGGGAAGTACTAGTAAGACTACCCTACCATTAGGCAGAGTGAGGAAATGGCACTCTGGCAAGTAATGATGGCAGATAGTGGATAGTAATGGATACAATCCCTGGGTTGCTTCTCCTGCATTGTCCATGTATTCTCTTTGTGGGGGAGAGTGGTGTATGCCACATACCTTCAGTCTTGTTGCTAAAATGGGATTACTTTCTTACTTTACACACCATCAGAGCCATTCCAGGACTACAGAGCCTATTAGTACCAAACTTTGTTGCACATAGCATTCACACTAACCTTCCAGGACATTATCCCTGCCCCTTTACATTGTTTCTTTTCTTTCTGGGATGGAGGGAGAGAGAGCACAAGCAAGTGGCCTCCTTGTTGAGTACAGCACACAACTTATAACTTTAAATAAAATTGCACCATCCCACACCTGCACCCTGTGTGTGTGTGTGTGTGTGTGTGTGTAAAAGAGAGAGAGAAAGAGTCTCTGAATGCCACTGCAACTTTGCACCCTGGTTGCACACAAGGAGGCAAATTGGAGGTGTATGGGAAAATAATTTGACAAGAAGACAGCTGGGACAGGAATGGGGACTTGCTAAAGAAATTCAAGGAGGACACATAACAGGCAACCATGGTTCAGGCAGGGAAGTACATGTTGGAGTCCCAATGGAGTCATCAAAGTCACTCATGCCTTCTCCTCTCTTTCCTTTTCCCTTTGGGTGATCACGAGCAGGAAATAGCAGGAGTAGAGAAGAGCCATGCCTTGTCTGTTCACTCGCCTTTGCAAAAACATCTCTTCTAGAGCCCTTCCAAACACCCCCCAATCCTGCAGGCATGGGCATTTGCACAAATAGCACTATTTCCTGCTCTTCTCTCCACCCCACCATGCTGTCCTTCTCCTGTTCCACTTATGAACTCTGGAAAGGGGCTGGATCTCTCACCCACACACCCACTGAGCGCTTAAAAACATCATAACAGTGCAAATGAAGTTTTGCACAGAAAAGGATAGTGGGACAGAAGCAGAAAATGAGGGTAAAATTTGATATATTTCTTTGAGTTAGTGAACAAAAATCAATATTAAAATGCTCTCACAGAGTACCACAATGGAAAAGTCACAATGTCATGTGGGAGACCCAACCATAAGCATTGTTATCCTGGTGCTAGTGGATTTTACTTGCTTGATTCATTAAGGCCCTCATTGTGATAGAGAATGCCATCCCCTCAACTAACAGTAGAGTCAGATTCTTTATATGGAATGTCTTTGCCTGAGGTAGCAAAATGGATGGTCCTGGACACAGGATGATCTAAATAAAATTTGAGCTGAGATGTACATCTGGTGTGTAGTTACAACTCTGTAACAGATGCACACACTCACAAACAATAAGGCTATTTTTGTATCATTGGGGTGGATGGGATCAGCAGAAATACACCAGCTATTTTCCCAATAACTGGATGCTCTGGGACAGGGCAAATGAAGGATTTTTTGATCCCAGGAGGTCCCTACACATGAGGTCCTTGCAGAGCATCCAGCTACAGGAAAATAGTTGGATGTATCCCTACCACTATTGTGGAAATGGCTGTGTTGGAGGACTGTGTCACTTAAGAGGTGTAAAGAATACTGATTTCTGCAGTGACCCCCAAAGTGTTGTTATGATAAGGTACATTGGATGTACACTATTGTAACTCACTAAAAAGGATGCCAGTCTTGATGTTAATGGATTGTATCTTTCTTCTGAAGAAGAATTACAACCATTTCTACCATCCTTCTACTGTGTTTTGTGAAATTCAGTTTTCTTTCCTTCCTTCCTTCTTTCTTTCTTTCTTTCTTTCTTTCTTTCTTTCTTTCTTTCTTTTTTCTTCCTTTCTAAATCATGAATAACATTCCATAACAGATTTTCATGAAGCTGTGGTATACAAAAGCAAAATATATTTGTGTGTACAGTGTATAATTAGTATTTACTACACTGGGGTGTTTACCTTTACCATGGTATTTTTCTTCTGTTCTCTGTACTTAGATCTGAAAATACTTCAAGTTTTCATTTCAATTTAGCTTGCTGGATTTGTTCCTTTTTGCAATCACACTGACGCCAGTGTGTTTTATTCCTGTCTATGTGCTGGGTCAGACCCTACCCGGAGTATTATGTACTTCTCAGTTTTATACACATACCACACATATTCAAAATGGGCACATAATCCACCTTCTGGGAAAGGTTTCTCCTCTGCTGCTTCCTCCTCCTTGGAGAAGTAAGTTCTTTTTATTATTATTATTATTACTTTGAACATAGGCTTGAAAGTGTCTATGGGCAGATACAAGGTTGAAAGGTGAATCTTCTCTCTACTTTGAGAACCCATCTTCAAGAAGGCAGAAAAAAACCTTCCCCTTTTAAATGGCACAGCCTTCCTCATTTCTAATTCCATCCCTTGCTCTTGTTTTTATTACATTCAGTGACATCATCTCACAGCTGAATCTACTTGGACTGTTATAGCACTATATTCCACTTTAACTGTTATGGCTGCTTCTTGTGGAATCCTGGGATTTGCAGTTTAGGAGGGACCTTTAGAATTCTCTCAGCCAGAGAGTTTTGGGGCCTCACAAAACTACAAATCCCAGAATGCCACAGGATGGTGCCATGGAAGTTAAAGTAGAAAATAGGATAGTGTGATAAGGATATTTATTGTTGTGTAGTGGACCCCTGGTGTCTGGTGGGGTTTGGTTCCAGCACCCACCCCACCCACCATGAATACTAAAATCCATGAATGTTCAATCCCATTAAATACAATGACATGGTAAAAAATGGGTGTGTGTGTGTGTGACAGAGAGAGAGAGACAATGAGAGAGAGAGGGGAGTCCCTGAATGCTACTGCAACTTTGTACACCGGTGGCACATAAAAGGGCAAATCAAGGTTTGCTTTTTGGAATTTATATATATATATATTGGAATATTTTGAAACCATGAATGGTTGAATCCATAGGTAAAGAATCCATGGATACATAGAGCAGACTTTATATTCTCATTATGTCATTGCATGATTAGATAGAAAAGCAGACTTCCCAATTTTGTGAAATTCAACTGGGGGGGGGGGGGGGGGCTAGAGCTTGGATGCAACTGTTTCCAGCCAAGCAATAGGAACATTCCTTGTCCATGACAAGAAAGCATGTCTCAAAACATCAAAATATTTATTTGGGGATATTGAGTGAAATAACTTTATTTTTATTTTTTGCATTTTGGAATTCTTTTGTAAAAAAATCATTTGTCCCAAAGAGTTCCATTCCCCCCCCCCCATAGAAAACAGACTGTTGATTGCAAAATCAGCAGGTTGGCAGTTCGAGGCCCAGGTGCTGCATGATGGGGTGAGCTCCTGTCACTAGTCTCAGCTTTTGCCAACCTAGCAGTTTGAAAGCATACAAAGGCAAGTAGATAAATAACCTCTGTTTGGGGAAGCTTTGGTTGAGTATTCCTGCATGGCAAGAGGTTGAACTTCATAGCCCTTGAGGTCTCTTCCAGTGCTATGATTCTATGATTCTATGACTGCACTGAGCAACAAGCAAAAGATTTGTTGTCTGTGGAACTGTACTTCTTCCAGGATTCCTGAAACTGACTGTCTATCTAGTTCTGTCTTGCCTTTTTCCTAGAAGGAGTATTCAAGGCAGTTTACAAAAATTAAAACAAATAAAAATAGAAACTCATATAAGAATGTAAGTAAAAAAATTGCAAGATCAGCAGGTTGGCAGTTCGAGGCCCAGGTACTGCCTGATGGGGTGAGCTCCTGTCACTAGTCCCAGCTTCTACCAATCTAGCAGTTTGAAAGCATGCAAATGCAAGTAGATAAATAGGAACCACTTCAGTGGGAAGGAGGAAGCAAAAGTGAAAATTATAAGTGTCAATGTGAACAATAAGCATAAGGAACCACATGGTTGAGAGACTTTATTAAACTCATGGGCCATTGAGCTTCCCAATCCTGTGTTTAACAGGTAGATTTAACACAGATTTTTTTATTTTATATTTTAGAGGGATGCAGTGGTTCAAGTGGTTGGAGCTGTAATAAGAGAGGATTTGTCTGTTCCTTATAAATCTGATTTGGTCAATAGTCTAGTTGCAGTTCTTTGGCCCAACTGAAGTTTCTGAGCACTTTTCAAAGGTTGCCCCATTTAGAATACATTACAATAATCCAAATAGGATGTAACTAAGACACATGTCACTGTGACCAGATCAGACATTTCTAGGAAAATGAGCAGCTGGTTTTCTACTGGGGATTCCAGGTTCAGACTGAATCCAGCTGTACATTCAAATTATGAGTTTGCAGGGGAAGTATAACCACACTTAGTTATACACCTTATTCTCTCACCCATCTTTCACCTGACCAGAAGCATCTCTGCTTTGTTTTGATTAAGCTTCAACTTATTTGCCTCCATCCACTACTGATAACAGACACTGGTTTAGACTTGTTTAGAACTCAAATGGCTTTCTTGCAATTCACTAGAAAGGAGAAATAGAGTACTGTGTCATCAGCATAATCATGATACTTAACTCCCAAACTATGACCATGAACATGTATCCAATGCTAAAAAGCATGAGGGACAAACTAGAACCCCAAGGCTTTAGACTGGCCAGTGGCCATGGAATCTAACATCCACAACCTCTAGACCAGGGGTAGGCAACCTTTCCCCTTTAAGAGCCGAGGGACTTCAGCTCCCAGAATCCCAGGAGCTATTGGCCAACATGGGACTATTGGCCAACATGGCTGAGGCTTCTGGGAGCTGAAGTCCCTCAGCCCTTAAAGGTTGCCTACCCCTGCTCTAGACTTTCCCTTTCACCATTTCATTCCAGCAAGGCAGCCCAGAAGGATACCAAGTTTTGTGGTACACAAAACTGTTAAGAGGTCTTATGGAAACAACAGGGACAGTTCCCAGAATAGGTCATCAACCTAGAGCTAAAACCATCTCTGTCCCATAACAAGACCTAATGCCAGATGGAAATGGATCTAGATAATCTGCCCCAGCTAGAAACCTGTGAAGCTGAGATGCCACTAGATGCTCTAGTACCTTGTCCCCAAACGGAATATTGGAGAGTAGCTAATAGCTATCCAATATGGTAGAATCTTTTCTTTACTTCCTTTACCCATCCAGCCAGTATCTCTCTGGCCTGTTTAATATGCCAAAAAAGTAACAGTACAAGGAGGAGGGCATCCCAGCCTGGATGCCTCAGTTGCTTCAAACATGGCATTCTTCTGAATAGAGCCAATCAACTGAAACTCCATCCCAATAAGGTGTGGATGTTCTGTCTAGGGAGTTCAATCCCATGCTGAGTGGACTGATATATCTCCCTAAAATGTTTGGGGATTTTGCTAGTCTACCGACCACCCCGTTGTCTAGCAGACTCCCTGACCGAGCTGACGCAGCTGGTCTCTGAGCTGCTGTTGGAGTCTCCCAGACTTTTAGTCTTGGGGGACTTCAACATTCCACTCGAGACCAGCTTAAC
Source organism: Phrynosoma platyrhinos (assembly GCA_020142125.1). Classification (NCBI taxonomy): domain Eukaryota; kingdom Metazoa; phylum Chordata; class Lepidosauria; order Squamata; family Phrynosomatidae; genus Phrynosoma; species Phrynosoma platyrhinos. The sequence continues at coordinate 240,912,082 of CM034701.1, read as the reverse complement.
AGGTGCGGCTCGGGAGTTCATGGAGACCATGACAAACATGGGCCTATCCCAGATGGTCAACGGGCCCACACATTGTGCAGGTCATACATTCGATGCGGTCTTTAGTACGGAACAGGAACATCCGTGGGCAGAGGTTGTGAACATCTCCGCATTGTCATGGATGGATCATTTCCTGGTCAAGTTGGAACTTAGAGCCAGTACCTGCCCTACCGGGGGTGGTGGACCTATTAGAATCATCCGCCCTCAAAGGCTAATGGAGCTAATTGGATTCCAGAAAGCCTTAGAGGGATTAATGGTTGGGAATGCCGGTGATCCTGTCGAAGCTCTGGTTGACACTTGGAATAGTGATCTTACTAGGGCTATCGACACGATTGCTCCCAAGCGCCCTTGCCATCCTGCTCCTAATCATAGGCCATGGTACACACCTGAGCTTAGGAGGATGAAGCGGTATGGACAACGGCTAGAGTGCAAGTGACGGAAAACTCGACTCTTATCTGACAGAACTCGCCATAGGAACTTTCTTAGTTCCTATCAGGAGGCAATACGTGCAGCGAAGAAAGCTTTCTCCTCTGCACGTATTGCGTCTGCAGAGTCTCGTCCAGCAGAGCTGTTTAAGGTGGTGAGGGAGATGACGCAGATTCCCCCTGTGTCAAATCCCTTACTTAACCCGACGACGGCCTGCTGTGATGCATTTAATAACTTCTTTGCAGATAAAATCTCTCAGATAAGAGCTGAGTTAGACGCCATTATTGGGACAGAGTCTATAGGCGAGGTGTCCAACGACTCCGCCAATGTAATTTTACTGGATCAGTGGCAATCTGTGAGTACCGAGGACGTGGACAAGCTGCTTGGTAAGGTGAGGAAGACGACTTGTCCTCTCGACCCTTGCCCATCATGGGAGGGGATGCATTGATGAGATTCCTCATGGATATCATCAATGCGTCCCTCAGGGAAGGACATGTTCCATCATGTTTAAAGGAAGCGGCAGTTAGGCCGCTTCTGAAAAAGCCTTCCCCGGACCCCCTGGGTATGAAGAACTATAGGCCTGTTTCATTGCTGCCATTTTTGAGCAAGGT
>CM034701.1:240850938-240884676 GCA_020142125.1 Phrynosoma platyrhinos | reverse complement strand
GGAGAAAGAGAAGGAAGCCAGGAGAGAGGAGGAGGAGGAGGAGGAGGGGAGAGAGAGAGAGAATGAAGCCAGGAGAGAAGAATGAAGCCAGGAGAGACTTCATGATGTAATGATTTTCAAAGTTTTTGTTATTTTTAGCTTCTCATACCACAGGAGAGCATACCATCCAAATTCAGTATTATCACTTTCTATACATAGTAAGTTTTCATTTTCAAGCTTTATCCACTCCTCTAGCTAAGTCATACAATTAGCATAATGATATAGCTTTAGATCTGAAAGGGCAAATCCTCCTTTTTCCTTTGATTCTATTAAGCTGGACCATTTAATCCTAGATTTTTTACCCTGCCATAAAAATTTACTCAGTTCCTTTCTCCATTTATTTATACATTTCTCACTGTGGATTATCGGTATGTTCTCGAAGAGGTACATTTATTTTGACTAACGAAATTCTCCCTAAAAAAGAAACTTGTAGCTTTGAGCACTGGTTTATATTTTTTGTATCTCTTTCCACACTCTGTTGTAATTATTTTCAAAGAGATCTGCATTTCTCTTTGTTATTATTGTTCCTATGTTATTCCTGTGTATTCCTTTGTTATTACTATTCCTATCGTATACATTCTTTCTGATTCTTGAAGTTTAACACCTCTTAGATCCATGATGGCAAACCTATGGTACATGTGCCAGAGATGGTACGCAAAGCCATTTTGTTCAGCACATGAGGGCAGGTAGAGGAAGAGCAGGCACATGCCTGTTACTCCTCTTCCTGGCTGTCCTGGGCCTTCAGCTGCCTCTGGAGAGGCAGCTGAAGGCCAGGGCCGGTGTAGGGGGAGGAAGAGGAACAAGCATGGTCCTGTTCCTCCTCCTCCTGGGCCTTCAGCTGCCTCTGGAGAGGGCAGAATTCCCGCCCCCGGAGGGCAGCAGCCCCACTTCCAACACTGGGTAAGACCTGGTGTCGGAAGGCTTTTTGTTTTGGGCACTCAATGCCTAATAGGTTTGCCATCACTGCCTTAGGTGATGAGGATAATATTTAAAGGATAAATTTTCAAAGGTACTGAGATTTGTTTTTACAATGATCCTACCTTATAGTAGTACATTTTAACACTTTTGAAAGTGTTGACACTGTTTTCAGTTAATGGCAATGGAGATAGCTTTGAGAAGTGTTAATTATCTTTAAAAAAAACTGTATACCAACACCTGCAAGTGGAATGCTTTCATGTACTAGTAAATGTTATTTACAGCAAGCAAGCTTGTCTAAAATGAGTGTTTCTGGCATTAATCTATTGTGTTAATTCTCATGCACTGTTGGGATTTTCCTCACTTCATTTTTATTTGCATAATGAGGTTGCTTAAGGATAAGGCATCAGACTGTGTTTATTTTATTTATTTATTTATTTATTTTTCCTTAACTGGATTTTAACATTGCTGCCAATACATTTAGTAATGCAATACATTGCAAACTTTATTGCACAAAAGATAATTCATAATAATTTCAGCAAGACAGCACATGTTTTTAAAAGTCACTGGGCAATGACTTAACAGTTTTAAAGGATATGTTTTTACATGCTACCAGGTTTTTTAGACTGCCCAATCTATGGCAACATTACTGTCATTGAGATTTTGCACCTAGAGCCTGGATTGAGAGGTTAAGGATAGTTGAACCAAAAAAAAAAGCTGTTTCATATTGTGTAAGGCCACCAGTCCATTTAGCTCAATAATGTCTATACCACTGGTCTTTTACTGATGACAGGTTAGGCTCTATTATTCAGCTTTACAAGGAATAGAAACTCTGGTGTACAGATTGGAAAACCTTTGCCTGGAAATAGTACTCTGGTTTCCAGATTGGAAAGGTTTTGAATTATATAGGAGCTCTTGCTTGCAAATTGAGAAGTTATGAATGGAGGTGAATTCTGACTTGTAAATTTGGAGAGTTGTCAATGAAGTCTAGCTTTTATCTGGGAAACTGTTGCATGGAACAGAGCTGTAGTTTACAACCCAATAAGCTGTTGTGCTGAGCCTTATTCTTGATAACACATGCATGGAGTAATATGTTGCAATGGGGGAAAATTGTAAGGTATGTATCTACCTCTCCTGCTTTGTCTTTCTCTGTCCTCATGCCTTTGCCCTGTGCATGACATCCTCCCACTGGTGTCATGACATCCTGGAATGACATCCTCGCACTGGTGTGTGATAGGTGTTGTAGGTGTACATCCCACTGGTGTAGGATAGAATGTGCTCCAGTCATCCTGCTCCTACTCACAAAAATCACATAGGTACTAAATTAATGGCAAAACAAATGAAATTTGCAAATTGTGTTTGAGGGTAGCCCAAGGCAGAGAGCATTGTAATTCAAACCGAGTGTAACAGCTGCATTCATAACTGAACTTAGGGGCTGAACAGATGGCCCCTAAGGGGTGGTGTCCTGCCGCTCCTTTCCTTGCCAGATCAGCGCTGCAGAAACTGCACACCATGGCCCCCATCCAGTGGTTTGACACTCTAAAAAGAGCTGGCAAATGCTGCTCCTTTTTAGAGCAGCAAAAAGCCACCCTTGCTGCCAACACGGTGGTTTTTTGGTGCTCCTGTGGTGCAATGTGTGTGAATGCTGCACTAAGGGAGCTCCCTGACATTGCCCACCATCTGGCTGGGCAGGTTGTGTGATGGCGACATTGGGGCAGAGTTGGGGTGGCTCGCATGCCCTCGCTCCACCCCCAGGCTGGCCATTTTGGCTGGTCTGCACAGTCCCTTAGTTTGCTTCCACTAGATGGACATGGTCTTCATCAGCCAGGACTCTATGGACATTATCACACGTGGGCCAAAAAGTGATAATAAAGTGGAAATGAGGCATTCCGAAAATAAATGGAAAATAAACCTTGATTCTGCAAATGGCTTTCACACGTAATTACCTTAATTGCGAATTTATAGTAAGTGCATTTAACGTTCACACACAAGTGAGAAAAGCCAGTAAATGTACTAGAAATGAGCTTCTTGCACATGCGCAGATAGAGGAATGCTTGTTGGAACCATGGGAAAAGCAGGGAAATGCTCCCAAATGCGCATTTGCTTTTCACATTATGGTAAATGCGAAATTGCCTTAATTTTGCATTTGCATTTCCTCCAAACAACCGAATTTCAAAAGATCTCGGTTAACACAAGTTTCTGTCCACTTTCTGTCCAGTTTCTGTGTGACGTCGTGTGAAAACGCGAGGCACAAATCCAGTTTCTGTTTGGGATTTGTGTGGATTAACCAGCAGATTTGCCTCCCTGTGATAACGTCCTATGAGGCAGCCCAAAGTATACTGGTCCCAGAGCTGTCCCAACCTCCCCTTGTTACTTACTCAGGCCCTCTGTTCTGATGCTGGGAAGCTGTATGCACACCCCACTGTGCCATCCAGTGCATCCATCCAATGTAGTGCATTGCCTCATTGTAAGGTCAGAACAAGGCACCTAGTGATGATTGCATGACCTCATTCTGATCCCAGAGCAAGTGACCCACTACTACACTGGTCTCTTGAGGGGAGGCAGGTTTATTTGGCACATGCAGACAAAGTCAAGGTTGCATGTGGCAATTCAGCTAAAGCTGACAGCAGTGTTTCTGACTATTGACACCTCCTGAGCAGATAGTGTAAGCACCACACCCAGAAGAAATATACATCTGTACAAAAATACAGACACATACACACAATGTGCAAATATGGTCCTTTGCCACTAGGGGCATGTCTAGAAAGAACACAATAGAGATCCTTCATGATGGCTACTAGAGAGAAACTAGGTTTGCTTTCTTGCTATTGTCCTTCCAGCAGCAATGCAAGTCATTTTTATATAGGAAGACCTTTGTCACATAAAATGGCCTATTTGTTAAAGGCAACTTAATTGCTTTGATGTTGGTTTTATCTTTTCTTGTATGATTTTAATTCTGTTTCTAATTAATTGGCTTTTACTCAAGGCTTTTTAACAATTCAGTATTTTAATGTTGATTGCCTTTGGGATAGACATGCTGGATATCCATTCAATGAATTAATTTGATACAACAAAGTAATAGCGAATGTGGCTGCAACTAGAACAGGTCATATATATCCAGTTCAGCAGAATTCCCAGCTAATAGTTCTTCCATCTTGTCTGGGTTACATTTCAACTTTTTTGTCCAGGAAACATTCAGGGGTAGTTGTGTTGGCCATTTACCAAATTCAAACAAAAATCCATCAGTGATACCTTTATTGGCCAACCAAAATGCACCATATACTTGTTGCAAGCTTCTTCTTCTTTTTTGTCCAGGCTCTAGTACTTCCTCCAGACATTGATTCAGTGTGCTCTTCACCCCTGAGATTTGATACAAACACAAAGGGGAATGTTTGAAGCACATTGCTGACATTTCAGTAAAAACCCAAGAGATTATCTCACCTGGTGCCTTCAGGTTGATATTAAAGCATTGAGGATCTGCAGTATCCCATAGACTTTTTTTGAAAAAAGAATGACTAATCTCATTACTTAAAGTGATATAGTTAATCATAAAGGTTCTTCACTCCAGCAATACATGACAGCCAACCCTACATGGGACATCCCACATGATTAGGGGGATCAACACAGTAAATATATGTTGCTCCAAGTAAGTAACATGACTGGCACCTGAAAGTGACTGATATCTGAGATCTCACCAAAGTCTTCATGTTACTGATTCAAGGGGATTCTGGAGATGCACAGGAGAGAGTATGCACTAGACAGAATAGCCATCACTCCAGCTGAGGCAAGTGAGTTGTTCTTTAAAATGATTGCTAAGAGCTGTAACATCAGCTTCTAGTGTAGAAGAAAGAATCCATCACCCTGTCAGGTTCCTCCTGTTCCATGCTGCAAAATTAAACAACTTTGTAGCGATGTGAAGTCGAAGGTTTTTACGGCCAGCCTCCATGTTTTTTTTGTGGGTTTTTCAGGCTATGTGGCCATGTTCTAGAAGATTTTATTCCTGATATTTCACCAGCATTTGTGGCTGGCATCTTCAGAGAATGCTGACGTGGAAGTGAGTAGGGTATATATGTGACCCTTGGTTGAGAGAAGGTGAATTACATGTTAATCTGTGTATTCTTCTGTTATTGAATGGCAAGGCCTCAGGATGGAAGGACATGCAAGGGGGCATTGTGTCTATTTAATTAGTGATCTATTGTCTGCTGGGAAAACCCCTGACCCTGGATAGTTTTCATTTGCAGGATTGGCAGCCAGACATTGTTTACTTTAAGGGTTCTTTCTTTCCTGTCAAAATTGTCTAGGTGTCTGTGGATTTTAATGGTTTCCCTGTGCATTCTGACCCAATAGTTGTGGGCATAGTCCAAACTTTCAGTGTTTTTGAATAGCATTTTATGCCCAGGATGGTTTATAAGGTGTTCTGCTACTGTTGATTTTTCTGGCTGACCAAGTCTGCATTGTCTCTGGTGTTCTTTGATTTGTGTTTGAACACTGCATTTGGTGGTCCCTATGTAGACTTGTCCGCAGCTGCATGGTATGTGGCAAACTCCTGTGTTTGTGAGAGGATCTCTCCTGTCCTTCACTGAGTGCAGCATTTGCTGGATTTTCTTGGTAGATTTGTATATCATTTGGAGGTTGTGTTTCCTCACCACTTTCCCTATTCTTTCTGTGACTCCTTTGATGTATGGTAGAAATACTTTCCCTTAGGGTGATTGTCTTCACTCCTCTGGATTTTTCTGGGCTTGGCAGCTATTCTGATGTCTGAGCTGGAGTAACCATTAGCCTGTAGAGCCCAGTCTAGGTGCTTCAATTCATCTTCCAGGAAGTGCAGTTCACAGATCCTTTTTGTTCGCTCTACCAAAGTTTTTATTGTGTGATGATTGGAGTTCTTGTGTAGGTATCTGATCGTGTGTCTAGGTTTTCTGTATACTGTGTGGTCCAAATGTTGGTTCAGTTTGCAGATGACCAGGACATCCAAGAATAACAATATTCCTGGGATATCAGAATGAGTGAAATGGTTGCAAAATATTTTTGTTTCACAAAAGAGTCTCAATAGAACAACTGGCTTGCCTATATTTTTAAAAAAATAACTTGACTAATAAGATCTGCAGCAACAAGACAGAGAAAACACATTTGCACATCCATTTGAATGCAGGTCCTCACTCCATGCCTCAGGAGAACACCTGCTTAAGTACAAAAGCCTGTGGACAGGAAAATTGCAGCTACACACTTTACTTTAAGGGTTTCTTCTTTCTTGTTGAAATTGTTTGTGAATTTCAATGGCTTCCCTGTGCATTCTGACCCGATAGTTGTTGGCATAGTCCAAAATTTCAGTGTTTTCGAACAGCACTATGATTCTTCAGTTGTAAAATTCTGAGTGCCAAATTTCTTTCTTATCAAGGTTAGGAACTGCTGAAACTACTCAACTACTGGTTGAGTCCCATAGAGTGAGGTATAACTACAGTGCAAGGATAAAATGAGGGTATTGCCCCTCTAAATGAAAATTCTGCCCCGCTCCATTAAATTTTCCATCTGGTCCCAAATTTTTAGCACTGCAGAGAGTGAGGTGCTGAAAATCATTAACTCCTAGAACTCTTTTATTTGTTGTATTTTCATTCCCTTGATAAATTTCCCTGTACATTTCCTTTGGATGCCTAAACTCTATTTATAAATGCTCAGTTAATATCACACTGAACTGCACCTGAAGATGTGGGCTTATATCCATGAAAGTGCATGCTAAAATAATATTTTTAAAAACACAACAGTTAGTTTTAAAGGTGCTACCACATTCTGTTTGTTTGTTTACTTTCCTCCCTTCCTCTATTTTATGCTGCAAGGGATTCACATGCTATTTTTTTTGGACACTGAAGTTTTAAGTTAGTGCAGTGCTAGAAATTCAGGAAGCAAAAGAAAATTTCATTTGGGAGGCAGAATTCTTACTTAGGAGAGCAATGCCCTCATCCCCCCTCCATAGCTACACTCCTGACCCTCCCACCCCAAGGATCAGGAAAAAAACAAAAACAAAATAACAGCTGCTAATTGATAAAAGGCAGGAGGTGCATTGCCTGCTTTCTAGGGATTCAGCAGCAACTGGCTCCATTTGTCTCTTGCTTGCTGTGATGTGGGACCAAAGCACTGCTATGGGAAAAGACCCATGCTGGGCAGAGATGAGTGTGAATATGAGGAGACAGAAGAGTGAGAGAGAAAGCTGAAAGTTATGATTCAGGGTCAGCCTAAGAATTTTTGATACCAGAAGTGAAAGACAAGAGGAATGGCCTTCTTGTTTACCTGCTGTTCTGTTGTTTCCATGAATTTTGTTATTTTGGAATTGGAACTGCTTTAGGATCCATCTTTTTCATTTGCTGTTGGACAACTTGAACTTCTTATAAATACTTACACTTAAGCTAGTCTCCTTCCTTCAAAAATAGGTTGTCCTCTTACTCATGAGGAAAGCAAATTTAACTGGCCAATCCAATTAGACTGTTCACATTCAATGGGAGGGATCACCATCTTGTGTATGCACATGTGCATGTTTAGCATTCCCTTGAGACATGACTCAAGATCCAGATGGAAGTGGTTTATTGGTCAGGCTTACTCAAATGCCGTATCAATCCATCAAGAGCTACTTCACTTAAAACCAGAACAATCATGCTTATTTTCTACTTGCATTAACTCAGGTGGTGTCTGCATGAGTCGGAATACTCTGGGAGCATCCTTGAGTATCCTGGCCCTGAAGCTTATCTGGGGCCCTCTTCTGTGATGCCCGTTGGCTGTTTGCACATGTATCCCATTGTGCTACCTGGTGCGGTTGCCACAGTGGCAGATCACTTGCTCTGAGGTGAGAATGAGGTACCCAGTATCAATCACGTGGCCATATATTTTGTTATGACCTCAGAGTGAGCCATACCATGGTATCTGCACCAGGCAGCACAGCTAGACATGTGTGCAAACAGCTGCCCAGCATCACAATGGAGGGATCTTCCAGGATGATTTAGAGGAGGGGTAGGCAACCTAAGACCCGGGGGCTGGATGCAGCTCCCCCCAAGGCCTTTGAACCAGCCCCAGGCCAGTCCTGCTGACATTGCCGACGTTGCCCCCCTGCCACCCCCCGCCATGATGATATTGATTATTGTTGTTATTACTTGTTCTTGGGTTTTCTTGGCAAAATCTCCACAGGGGTTTTGCCATGACTTTTCTGGGGCTGAGGGAGTGTGCATGCATATTTTTTTTAAAAAAAATTAATTTGTTGTTTAAATTTTTTATATTTATTTATGTGTTTGTTTATTTTTGGTGCTTCAGCCCCCCAATTGTCTGAGGGACAGCAACCCAGCCCCCAGCTCAAAAAGGTTGCCTACCCCTGATCTAGAGCAAATCATGAATTTTTGAAATCTGTTCTGAGGGAGGTATATCCTGGGTTTGGTGCTGAACTGGCCAGATGTAATCTGGACTGCTTGCACGAGGACAGGGCTATGTATCATCCAAAATCCCTGCCAAGCTGCAAACCTCTACAAAGCTAGGGGTAGGTAAAAATTCTTTGTATATAAAAGCTGTGATTCACCTCCAGAACAAGAAAACCTTAATGAAGTCTACACATTTCTTTATCAAGAGAATTAAAAGAACTTGAGGTGTTGTTCTTGTTTTCTAAAAAATATATTTAAGGTGAAGTTGCAATTGTAGCAGGAAGCAAAAGTGACAAATATATCTATGTGTCAATGTGAACAATGAGCATAAGGAACCACATGGTTGAGAGACCTTATTAAACTCATTGGCCACTGAGCTTCCCAATCCTGTGCTTAACAGGTAGATTTAACACAGGTAGTTTGTTTGTTTGTTTGTTTGTTTGTTTTAAGACACTGACTTTGTTGATTACAAGATCAGCAAGTTGGCAGTTCAAGGCCCGGGAGTTGCGTGATGGGGTGAGTGCCTATCACTAGTCCCAGCTTCTAGCAATCTAGCAGTTTGAAAGCATGCAAATGCAAGTAGGTAAATAAGTATCACTTTGGTGGGAAGGTAAACAACATTCTGTGCAATCATGCTACCCACATGATCACAGAGTAGTCTCTGACAACGCTGGCTCTTTGGCTTAGTAACAGAGATGAGCACGTCCCCCTTTGGTCAGACACTACTTAACAACCTTGGACATGACTTGACAACCTTGTCAATGGGGTATACCTTTACCTTTACCTAGATTTTTTTTTAAAGTGTATCATATGGATGTCAATTCAGTTAATTTCATTGATTTCAGAGTGGCTGACTCTGTTTAAAACTTTATAGGGATTGCTGCCTTAAATAGTAAACCTTGGGTTGAGCAGCCCTAGAGAATATTGGACTCCAGTCTCCATGAATAAGGTCAGAGGTGAGGAGAGTTACAGTGGAGAGTCAACATCTGGAGGCACAAATTCCCAAATCCTGTTTAGGAAATAACTCTTTTCTTTCTTTCTTTAACTTGTCTGCCATCTTTTGGATACAAATAGACAAATGTGTCAATGTCCAGTCCATATCGCTTACATTTTTTAAATAATCCATTATTCCATTCTGTTTCTACATTGATCTACAATATGGGTGATGGGGAGAATATTCTCAAAATATTCATTCTAATCCATATTCATGTTGTTATTTTCATTTTAACCACATATTTCACATTTAAACCACTGATAAATGGTTTAACGTGAATGGAAAGTGTAAAATCCCACAGATATTTACCTGTACATTCCAATATGTATCTTAAGCCAACTTTCATCCCTGTTTTGGAAATATGTTAACATAGAATTAATGTGACTGACTGATTGATTAAATTGATGGACATGTCAAGTCATAACAATTTGAATTGCAAAACAAAAACAAAAATCCCAAAGTACACCTACTTTTGTTGGGGCTGGAGATGTGGCCTAAGATTTTAACTGATTTTAACTGTGGCAGAGGTTGAGAGCAGAAGTGTTTTAGATTTTGGAGTTTTTTGGATTTTAGAATATTTGCCTATACTGTAATTAGTTAGGTATATTGGAGATAAAACCCAAGTCTAAACACGAAATTCATTTATGTTTCGTATACATCTTATACACATAACCTGACAGTAATTTTATACACACTAATTGTCTGCATGAAACAAAGTGTCTGTACACCGAATCACCAGAAAGCAAAGTTTCACTATCTCAGCCATTCGTGGACAATTTTGGATTTTGGAATATTTCAGATCTCAGAATTCCAGATAACGGAGACTCAACCTATATCTGTAGTTATTTTTATATACTTGTGTCCATCCTTTAGTCAGACCACTGCAGTTGTTTTCTATTTCTTTTCTGACATTCTGTTTTGCACACAAATTTAAAGGAATCTCAGAGAGTGAGAGTATGCATAGAGGGGACAGAACTTCAAAAGTTAAACTTGTTTGCTGCAAAACAATGTGCTTAGAAGTTGTTACTTCCCATATTGTATTCCAAAGGGTCCAGTGAATCATACGATATTCGTCCTTTTTGAAGTGCCTCCTCTGGAATTTACACAGCCTACATTCCAGAGGCCAGAGAGTGGTGGCGCTGTGCACTCTTTGGGTTATGAGGTGTTACTGAGAGCAACACTCTCTTTAGCCCTTTTATAGGTTGTGCAGCAGATTCCATACTTACAGATGTTTTTAAAAGCATGGTTGCCATGGAGGGTGCCTCCTTGTATTGCCAAATGCCTACAGCTGAAAATTTTCTTTGGCATCAGTGGGTGGTGATTTCATCACAATGGGGAGCAGCAGTCAAAACCTGCTGTTGAGCTGAACTGCATTCAGATCCAGCATTGCAAAGCCAGAATATTTGGGGCTATGGAAGGAGCAGACTTTAGCTTTTCTTGTGCTCATAAGCACTTCTCAGGAACAGCATTATAGACTATCTACTGCTCTTTTGTGCCATTTAAAAGCCTCCTAAGAGAATGCCCATAGAACGATACCCATTCCCATCATTACAGACTTTACAATGGGATCATTTTTAGGCTTATATGTGCTTTCCACTAACAACTCAGCTTCTCCTGTGTTTGGATTGCAGTAAATAGACCCTGTACAGATCCAATATCTGAAGCAGCCCAACTTGGTTTAAATAAAATTCAAATACTAGCTGGCCAGTATCTGTTTGTTCCTGACCAACACTTGATATGAAGAGAAAAGGGTGGGGGAAGGGAAGTTGCACTTTCTTAAAAGGCAGCAAATGTGGGCAAATATTAGCTCTCAAAACCAAAGGGGGGAAGTTATTCATTCACTCAGCAGTCCTTGCAAGCTATCAGTCTTCTAGGTATTTCTATTAGCCTTAATCATCAAGGTTGTTTATTTGGAGCAATTTCTAAGAGAAGAAAGGTACCTTTGGCTCTTATCTGCTGTCATCAAAGCATCCATTAGGATATCCTAGCCCTGTAGGGAAGCTCAAGGGATTACTCAAAGCAGCAAGTAAGATTTCTGTTCCTTCTCTCTGTTCAATGCACAGAAGTTCAGATGAAGGGGGGGAGCAGAATCTGAAAGGAAAGATTTATCTTTGGGGTATTTTCTTTTTTTAAAAAAAGAAGAATTTGAACAAGATTTTGTTCAAGGGATATCTGTAGATAAAAGCATTTTAAGTGCCTTGAAACAAAGACAGGTTTTGCATTCCTATGAGTGCTTATTTCTAACTTACCTGCTCAAATGCAGTGGTGGCGGTGGAGGAGGAGAGTGTAAACCAAGGAGAGGAAAAGAGAATTTGTGAATTCTTCAAATGATCTTCATAGTAAGTAAAAGGACTGCCAGAGAAACAATTCATATCTTTAAAAAGAAGTGCTTATTGGAAATCACATGGTAGAATTTTTCACACCAGCTGGAGAGGGGGAAACCTGAATCAGCATTCATGCAAATAAACAGGATGTAGGTGTGTTGGTCAGAAGGCAAAGAATTGCTTCATTAAGTCACACTTTAGGGGCTTCTCCAGACAAGCCATTTATTATGCCATTGCTCGGCTTCATTCATTTTTCCCCAAATTGGAAATGGTGTAGATGTCATTTTCCTTTTCCACTCATAATCCACCCTTGTGGATTCTACCTTTTTCTTTATCCACATGAGACAAGATAATAGCATTGAGACCACCACCTTGCCAAGGCCAGTGAATGAGACATTCCAAATGCATGATAAAAATGCAGTCTAGAATTACCCTATGATGGAGATGGAACTTGCCCAAATCTGAAGACCCTTGGAGTGCATTTTTTAAAAGAATAAATAACATTAGGGTGTTTTTAAAACCTGTATTCTGTTTTTAGGTATTCCTAAACACATTGAAGGCACCAGATGCCATCTGACCTTGGAAGCTAAGTAGGGTCAACCCTGGTTAGTACTTGGATGGGAGACCACCAATAAATTCAAGGTGCTGTAGGCTATATTTCAGGGGAAGGAGGTAGCAAAACCACCCTGAGTAATTCCTTGCCTAAGAAAACTTTATGAAATTCATGGGGTCACTATAAGTCAACAGATTACTTTAAAGTATTACACTCATTATGTTTTCATTTGGTTGAACGTTATCTTAGGGGCTGAACAGACAGTCCCTAAAGGGGGACGTCCTATCTCCCCTTTCCTTGCTGGATTGATGCCATGACAACTGCACGTTGTGGCCCTGATCTGGTGCTTTGCCGCTCTTGCTACTGCGGTGGCAGCTTTTCGATGCTCCTTTTGCACAGTGTGTGTGAACGCTGCACCAAGGGAGCACACTGATGCTGCCTGCCATCTGTTTGGGTGGGCTGCATGACAGTGGCATTGGTGCGGAATCAGGGCAGCCGTTGTGTGGTCACCACAACCCCATTCCACCCCCAGGCCAGCCCTTTTGGCTGGTCTCTACAGCCTTTTAGTCCCACACTGTGGAAAAACAAGCAAGAAGGAATTCTTGCCCAATGCCTTTTGACCAGCCTTAATTGGATCCCAAAAACTGGAAGCACCCTTTGACTAACAATTAGGCAGAAAGTGTGTGGACAAGAAAATTCCAGCTCCAGTCTTTCATTCATTTTAAAATCCTGTAATCAATTGCCAGTTGTTGTGTGCCTTCAAGTCATTTCCGACTTAAGGTGAACCTATCATGGGAGTTTCTCAGTAAGATTTCTTCAGGGCGGGGTTGTCTTTGCCTTTCTGTGAAGATAAGACAGTGGCCCAGGGTCACTCAGTGGGTTTCCAGGGCTGAGTGGAGGATTTGAACCCTGGGCCAGATCCATATGTTCAATTTTATGGGGGAATACAGTGTCAGCGCACTTGAAATTTGAATTATTGCATGCTTTAATTGCACTGACTTTTCAGTCCTGACAACATTCATCTATGGTGGAAACTATCTTTAATTTTTGAATAAATTTTTCCTGTTTTTTACTACTGAGATTTGGATATCTGAACTGAAATGATCCTGTACATGAGGAATAGATCCCTGACATCCTCAGCAGTGATGTAGTGGTGAATGTTGGCATGCAGGTGCTGGTTATGAGGGTCATCACCACCACCCATTTCTTTTAAATCCAAAAAAGACAGATGACTGTGTAGACAAGATGCAACCCCTGCCCCACAAAACAAAAACAAAATGAAACAAAACAGGAGAATATAGCTGGTTGCCTAGTTTATTCAGATCAGCCAAGAATAACAGCATAGTGAACTCGCAAAGGATCATATAGTGATTAACTTATTGGACTTTAGCTGAAGAGATTTAAGATTGGTTGAGGCAAGGAAAGGAAGGGACATTACAAGTACTCAAACAGCATAAACTAATCAGGCCAAAGAGTTTCTTTTCCAGAAATTTCTTTTTTTCAGCACCAAGGAGAACCACTTCATCTCAGAGTTAAGGATCAACTTTAATACTTTTCATCTCCAGCAGGAATTTATTATATGCAAAACTAGTGGCTTATAATTGCTCTTTGAAGGCTAATTGCCTTCATCACAATAGGGATAATCATAGACATGCATTTTTTTTCCCACTGAGAAAATCTGCCCCACTGTTCAACTACTGTGAGACCAACAAGCTCTGGGGAACACAAGAGGTCTGAGAGAAGGGTGACAGAAGACCTCATAATTCTTGGTTATCAAAGAGGTCTCAATGGTTTGACCGAGGGAGGCTTGGCTCCAGTATACCATCAATTTTCAGATAGGGTTGAAAAATAATTTCTATGGCCATGAAGGATCAAGTTGATGAGAGTTGTTGTCCAACACACCTGGAGGGCAGCAGGCTGAGCATAGCTGATGCACAATACATTATGCTGTTATTTTATATTGTCTTTTCTTATTGTAGAAGTAGCAACTATTATTTATAACAGCTCATGACCAGTGCTTGGTCATGTGTACACTTCTAAGGGGAGTCAACATGGTGGTATGAATGAAGCCATAGAGGTATGAAATTCCATAGCATGAAGTGAGATACACTGAAAATGCATGGCTCTATTGATCATTTCCCCCTGTGCCCCAGTCATTGTTTAAATTACTATCTGCTTCCATAGCAACACCACATGCTACATTTGTTATCTCTAAGTGAGAATGTGTTGAAGGAAGATCAGTATACCATGTGTTCTAGGCTCCTTTTGAAATAAAAATATGTTGTATTTGAATAAAAACATTTGTTCAGACTCCCCCCACTGCAGGTTTTATTTTTATATATATATATTCTTCTGTTCATTTGTTTTGTGAAAATTTTAAGGCTTCTACAGTAATACATGTGTATGTGTTAGTATGTTTGTGTCTGTGTGTGATCAACAATCTAATTTACAATCAAAGTAACAGACATTCTGAAAAGAAAAAATAAAAAAGACAGAAAGAAAAGAAAAAAAGGACAAAAAGACAAATAACTAATAAATAGTAGAGCACTGCCCTCCCATCCTGAGTTTAATGAGAAAGAAAAGGAAATGGGAGAAAAATTACAATTTCTTGGATCTACTGTTATAGATCCAACAAAATACTACTACTAAAATTACTAAAAAACCATAATGACATATTGTCACATTGTTAGATTTCTTATTGCCCAGAAAAAAAAATCCATAAAGGTTTCCAATCTTTCAAAAAGACTTCAGTTGGCTTATCCTTTAGAACCCACATTAATCTGACCATTTGGGCTAACTCAGGGGGGTTGCAGACTGCCAGAAATAGTGCAAATTGAGTCCACTTTTAGGGTTAGGGTTAGTGCTAGCGAATCATGGGAATTTTTTTTCTGAGACATTGAGCCTTCTCTGTCAGAGAGCTCTGGTGCCACAATAAAATACAGTTCCCATGATTTCCTAACCCTAACCCTAAAAGTGGACTCAATGTGCACTATTTCTGGCAGTCTGCAACCCCCATCAGTGACCTTAACAATTCATTCTCTTGTTGTTGTGGAAAGAAAATTGTCCAGGAAGGAATAAAAGTATTTGGGAATAAAATGGCATGGGGGTGGGATATAAGACTGACTGACCTTCGGCATTAATTTTAAGTTTAGAAAAATTGTCCTACTTTAACAATTTTGCAGTGAGATTATATTTTGTCGATTGGATCCATCTTTGCCAAATGCAAGAAACTTGTGATACAATATAAGCTTTTTCAGGCATTCTGAGTTGAATGTGTGAGGAAGGAAAGAAAACTAAGCTCGATCCATCTCTGTTATTGCTTCTATGATTCTTCTCATGTGGAAGGCAACCTTCTGATGGACAGAGCATCCTCTATCCATAGAGGTTCTTCATTCAATCAGAAAAAGTATTTTTCCAATGTAACCTCATGTAGGATGTAATGAAGCCAGCAGAGTATTAGACTGGGAATAATACTGAAAGTTTCTATCTTTTCACAATAGATGGCATACTATCCAAAAAAAAGGGTGAAGCTGGTGAAACTTCTAAAGCTGCTAAAAGGCACTTGTGGCCATTAAAACACCAATGAGCTTCCTGAAGTGATAGTGGATAAAAGAACAGCTGTAAGTTATTATGATCAAAAGAATGCTTATCTGGATGCTCAACTGATGTCATTATAATCTGTCTCTATGTATATATGTGCCTTCAAGTCGTCTGTTGACTTATGGCAATCCCATTAATTTCATAAAGTTTTGTGAGTTTTTTCCCCTTGCTTTTGCCAGTACCTTCCTCTGAAATATAGCCTATAGCATCTGGTGTTTGTTGGTTGCCTTCCTTACAAGTACCAACCAGAGCTGACCCTGCTTAGCTTCCAAGATCATATGAGACCTGGCACCTTTAAAGTATATTTGCCCCCTTATGATCCATCATTGCAATGAAGTGGTGAGAGAGGGGATTAAGTTTGTAGCTCAAGTAAGGCTTCAGAGGTGTCATCATGAGAGTTAGCAAAAGCAATAACTTGGACCCTAAAAGGTCTCTAAGGTAACAGTATATTCTCCAGTACTTCCTGTTGCAAAGGCTGAAGAGAACAGAACTGAGGGTTTATTTCATCTCAGGGCCTTTGCAGACTGCCAGAAATAGTGCACATTAAATTGAGGCACTGCCCTGGCTCAGTGCTAGGGAATCATGGCAACTGTAATTTATTGTGGCACCAGAGCTCTCTGACAGAGAAGGCTCAATGTCTCAGAAAAAAAATACAATTCTCATGATTCCCTAGCACTGAGCCAGGGCAGTGCCTCAATTTAATGTGCACTATTTCTGGCAGTCTGCTTAGGCCCTTAGTCTGGTAAATGAAGGAGATTGGCTTGGCCTTTCTGCCTCTACTGACTCTGTTTAACCTCCTGACCAGGCAAGTACTAGTTGTTGTTGTTAACTGCCCTTGAGTTGACCTCGACCGATGGCAACCCTGTGGATGAGGCATCTCCAAGACCCCCATCCTCCACTGTTCTGCTTGGGTCTTGTAGATTCAGGCCCATGACATGCCTGATTGAGTCTACCCATATGGCATGAGGGCGTCCTCTTTTTCTGCTACCCTCTACTTTTTCTAGCATTATTGTCTTTTCTAATAAGTCATGTGTTTTCAAGATGTGGCCAAAGTATGACAGCCTCAATTTGATCATCTTGGTTTCCAGGGAGAGTTCAGGCTTGATCTCTTCAAGGATCCATTTGTTTTGTCTTTTTGGCTTCCATGGTATCCTCAGTACCCTTCTCCAGCACCACATCTCAAATGAGTTGATTTTCTTCCATATGCTTTCTTCACTGTCCAACTCTCACATTCATACATGGTGATGGGGAATACAATGAATTGGACAATTCCAACTTTAGTGCTCAGTTGTATATCTTTACTTATTAGGATCTTGTCTAGTTCTTTCATTGCTGTTCTTCACTCCATCTCAAAAAAGCAACACCTCATAGCTGTAATATTATATACACTTCAGGTCACTGTGTCTAAAAAGGGAAATGGTAGAGCTGGGAAGTGTGCAGAAGAGGAGCTACTGCTACACTAACTCTTGTTGCTTACAAAATTTGTTCCTGCACAGCTTAGTGAGGGAAGGCCAACAGATTGGGGGGGGGGGGTACAAAAGAAGTTCCTAAAAACACAGAGAGACTAGGCGACATCTCCTTTTTCTCACACATAATATTAGAACTTGGGGGCATCCACTGACATTGAATAATAGGAGGTTGGGATGCATAAAAGAAAAATGTATCTTCATACAGAATACAGTTATATTATTGAATGCAGTGATGGCCACCAAGGCAAATATATGAAAAATGGGGATCTCTCTGGCTGCCCCCCATGATGGATATATATTCCTTCCAGCAGAAGTGGCAGTATGCTTCTGTATATCAGTTACTATGAGAAGCAGAAGTGGATGGTGTTGTTACACTCATGTCCTTCCCGTGGGCTTCTCCATAAATCCTTCACTGGCTGTTGTGTGAACAGAATGCTGGATTAGACAGATCTTTGATCTGATCCAGTGGGCCTCTTCTTATGTTCTTATAGTTTTGTCTTAAGTCACAAGGAATTTGGGGGACATTTGAGGTGAAATAATTTTCATCCATCTGTTACAACTTGTTTTGAGGCCATCACTTCCAGTGATGAATTCTTCCAATGGCCTTAAAGACTTCTAACAGTTCATGTGATCCTCAGACGAATCTGCAAGAGCTACAGTGGCACTCAAACTAAACACTGGCCAGGATTTTACACTACTTAGGGCCTTTACAGACTGCCAGAAATAGTGCAACTTGAGTCCACTTTAACTGTCCTGGCTCAGTGCTAGGGAATCATGGGAATTGTATTTTTTTTTCTGGGACATTAAGCCTTCTCTGTCAGAGAGCTCTGGTACCACAATAAACTACAGTTCCCATGATTCCTTAGCACTGAGCCAGGGCAGTTAAAGTGGACTCAATCTGCATTATTTTGTCAGTCTGTAAAGGCCCTTAGTCAAGTGTACATAACTGAAGTTAAGTACAGTAGGCCCTTGGTATCTGCTGGGCTTTGGTTCCAGGACCCTCTGTGGATACCAAAATCTGTGGATGCTCAAGTCCCATTATATACAATGACACAGTAAAATGATATCCCTTATATAAAATGATAAAACCAAGGTTTGCTTTTTAGTGTGTGTGTGTGTGTGTGTGTGTGTGCATTTATTCAAGCAGTGGATGGTTGAATTCATGGATTAAGAATCTCTGGATACAGAAGGCCATCTGTATACTTAACTAAATAGCCTCTCTTGGACTCATCCTCCACCGCCCACAACATGACAGAAACATCATTCACCCATGCTCCAGTTCCAGCAGAATGGACCTCCTTCCCTCCATGCAGTTGATGCCCAGTAGTTGATCATGGGAATAGTGTCACAATTGTAACTAAGTAGTGATTGTGCATATGGAAAAGTTAAAGATAAATAAATCTAGGTAACTGTTCTGTATTCACAATTGCTACTTATAGTGCAACTACACTGTAGAGATAATGAAGTTTGACACAATTTTCACTGCCATGGCTCCATCCTACAGAATCTTGGGATTTGTAATTTGGTGAGGCAGCAACACACTTTGGCAGAGAAGGCTAAAGACCTCGTAAAAC
This sequence comes from Phrynosoma platyrhinos, assembly GCA_020142125.1. Classification (NCBI taxonomy): domain Eukaryota; kingdom Metazoa; phylum Chordata; class Lepidosauria; order Squamata; family Phrynosomatidae; genus Phrynosoma; species Phrynosoma platyrhinos. The sequence goes on along the minus strand of CM034701.1, from coordinate 240,865,811 downwards.
TACAAATCCTAGGATTCCATAGGATGGAGCTGCAGCACTTCAAGTGGTGTCAAATTGCATTATTTCTACAGTGTAGATACTATGGTCCAAAACACACTGCAGAAATCATCCAGTTTGAGACCGCTTTATCTACCCTGGCTCAATGCTAGGGAATCCTGGGAATTGTAGTTTATTGTGATGCCATAACTGTCTGACAGAGAAGGCTAAATGTCTCACAAAATGACAGTTCTCAGGATTCTCTAGCACTGATCCAGGATAGTTAAAGCGGTATCAAACTGGATGATTTCTGCAGTGTGTTTTGGACATAGGTTGCAATTGCAACTCCCTCAGGAACATGTCCACTTTGTGTTCACTGCTTTGTGTCATTGTTTCTTAAGGTATCTGATGTGGGTGAGCGATAACCTTTACCCACACCCCTGGGGCAGGGGCTAGTATCATATTAGTGTCTATGGACTACATTTGATTCTTTCCTTGTAGAAATCTCTCCAGGGCCAGTATCAGTCCAGGAACCACTGCTTTAAGTACCACTGTCTGACTTTAAATTCCAGTATACATACCTAACTGAAATTACTTGTTGTGATAAATATATGTTACCTCCAGGATCAGAAATGTCCTACTTTTGAATACAAATTGCTATGGTGCAATAGCAGGGGAGTGCAGGTGCCTTTAAACTTTGCTTGTGAACTTCCAAGAAAGTCTGATAAGCTTGATTCTAGATTAGAAGTACTTTTTGTCTTATCCAATGGGGTTGCTCTTATGTTTGAAGGCCCTGTAATTTGTGGCCGTCAAGGATGGGTCATTTGTGATTGCTGTTGGACTGTAACTTCCAGCAGCCTTAGCTCACAAAGCCAATGGTGAGAAAAGCTGGGAGTTGTAGTTCAACAACACCCGGAGGAGGTCATAATTCTCTCCTCTGGTGTAATGGAGATTGTAGTTCTTTCTTTTTTGCTTCTTTGCCAAACAGGAAGTAAAAGTCTAAATGCCTTGTAATTCATAGACCAAATTTGATTGTCAATTATATTTTGCTCCATGGTTTATTCCATTCCCTTTTCAATACATGAGTTTTTACAGCAGTACACCTTCAGTTGATTTTACATCTATTTTGTCACTTAAGCAACTGCCAGATTAAAGAGTGGTGTCTGTCTCTCTGTGTGTGCCTGTATAAAATTTGTGTATAGTTGTGCATTTGGATTCAGTCCAAGGTGTTGTTTCAATAACCACAACCAAAACTACCCAGAAGGCATGAAGTAACTATTGAGAAACAAATTAACAGCTAAATGTATGTTTATACAAAACTTTTACTTTTAAAAATATGTATATGTTAACATCTACCATACATTTATTGTAGCTATGGCAGGATTAAAAAAAAAACAAATTAGAAAAGAGGTGGGTGAGAACTTATCATTTGACCAGAGCCTTTTCACCATAAAATGACTTTGCTTTTAAACTTCTGTACAACTTGCATCTGGCAATTTTAATGAGAAGAAATAGGCATCTTATTAGTGGTTCCTTTCATGTCAACCATTATGACTTGTAAAGGATTGTCCTGTAATTAGCAAAAAGGTTTAAAAAATGGTAGCAAGATATAAATGCTTCAGGGTGTCTTCGTCCCCCTGGATATTAAATGGGAGAAAAATCATAGCAAACATACTAGGTATGCTGGCCCATTTTATTGCATGTAATTTTTGGCTTTAATCAAGTTCCAGACTTTCTATATATGAGAAATAATTTCCACATTCTTTACTGCCTGTAGCACCCTTATTGCATTGACTCTCTCCACACACACACTTCACAAACACTTATTCTTTCTTTCTTTTGAGGGATTATCCAGGTCATTTTGGAGGAGTCTTGTGGCTAGCCAACTAAATAGCAAAACTAGACTTTGTCCTTAATTTTTCATGATGTGCTGCTGTTATGTGTAGTTTACAGGACTTGTTGAAAATATTCCGAGATGCTGCATTTGGATAATTTGTCTCAGCAAAGTCAGCATCCTACATCATCTCAGCAAAGAGTAAATATATTTCAGCAGAGTTATACAATACTAGCACTAAGCAATCACTATGCTGAATACTATTGGAGTGCAATGTATGAGAAGTGGTGAACTTACACAGCTGCCACCTCATTGCACAATATACAATGTACAATGCACAAAGGCATGCTTTTCTAGGTGCATTATTGTACATATGGAATGGATCTGCAATCCACTTCTGCCATCATGAGCTGTATATGTCCTTCTGGCACTAACTGAAGATATCAGCATGGCCTTGGCATGCTCATCCAATTCCAAGAAGTCCTTCCAATTCCAAAAAACTTTTGGTTGCAATCCCATATCCCTTTTTGTGTAAGTAAGCACAGTTGAATTCAGTGGAACTTTCTCCACATGAGTTGATACATATGGAACTGTGCTCCATTCCATGCATCTGAGGTAGTAGACTCAGTCTTTGAAAGCTCATGCTACCAGCTTCTTTCTTTCAGTTAGGGCCTAAGCAGACTGCCAGAAATAATGCACATTAAATTGAGGCATTGCCCTGGCTCAGTGCTAGGGAATCATGGGAACTGTAATTTATTGTGGCACCAGAGCTCTCTGACAAAGAAGGCTCAATGTCTCAGAAAAAAAATACAGTTCCCATGATTCCCTAGCACTGAGCCAGGGCAGTGCCTCAATTTAATGTGCACTATTTCTGGCAGTCTGCTTAGGCCTCTAGTCTCAAAGCTGCTACAAGATCTCTTTCCATACTGATTTTCCAGACTAATACAGCTATGTCTTTGAATTGTTCTCTAAAAGTCTATTATTTTACCTAATTTAGTCACAACCAAAGTAAAACATAAGGTTGTGCTTTAGTTCCCACTGAAGGCAATAAATGCCTCCTCTTATAACTGCACCAACTGAGGGAATTGTATCCCCCATGCTCAACTGATCTTGGAGAAGCATCTTGATAGCAAAGCTGAAAATTACACTGTACAAAATGACAGATATATTTCCAATTACTGCCTTTTGTATTTATCAAAGCATAATCTGAGTTCAGTGAACAGATCACTCTCCTCATGTGTTGGACAAAGTGTGGCCCATAGGGCCTCCAGTGTGCTACCCTTTCATTCCTCCATCTCTTGGAGAAGGAGTCCATAAAGTCTATTTTTCACCCAATGCATGGCAGAATCTATTACAGGCCTGAAATACCATTTTTGAAATGGTATTCTAGGTATCCCAAGGCTCCTAGAGGTGCTGTTTTTCATGTGGGCATTAACTTAGGGGTTTCCAGCTTACTCTCTTCTAGGGAGAGGCAAAATGACCCCCAGCTGCCAAGAAATTGTTCTACATCATCTATGGGCTTCTATGGCCCTGTGTGCATGGGTCAAAAGACTCATTCTCTCCCCCCCCCCCCCCCCCCCCCATTCTGGCATCATCCTGTTTGTACAATATATATCCCAAAGCCTGGTTCTGGTGTGGGCAATCTAGCATGTTCTGCACCAGAAATGGGATATAACAGTCTTAAAACAGATTTTTTAAAATGCATCTCTTGTCCCAGATCTTCTGGGAAGATCTAGAGCCCTCTGTTTCCGCACTGCAGCAGCTGTTTGCATAGTTGTCCTGCTAAGCTTCCTCTGTGCAGACAGGGTCATAGTTGCATAGAAGGGGCAACATCACTAACAAATATTTATACACAACATCCAAAAGACATGCAACAAATGGTTCACTTATCTACCAACAAGTACAGGTAGAGTTTAGATGGAGGCAGTTGAACCTCTGAAACAGTCCAATGAATATCCATATATACTACTAAACACCAGAAGACACATTACAGAATCTGAAAAGCCCTAGCTCACAACAACAACGAGTCTTGTAATTATTTTTAATGTTTAATGTTTAACTTTATAATTTAATTGTTTTAAACACTTATCTGTATACTAAAAGTTTTTGTATTATTTTTAATTTGTACTGCTTGAAATTTTTTAGCCACCTTGATAATATAATAATAATAATAATAATAATAATAATAATAATAATAATTATATAGAATAACAGAGGCCATCCTTAGCATGGGCTGAGGGACAACCCCACTTCCTTATCTAATTGATTTCCCTGTTCAAAACATTGAAGAGTTACTTTTTAAAAAATGCCTTCCATTTAGACACATTAACTCAATATACTGGGTCACTAAAACTCCCTTTCTCAATAAGGCTGGGTTGTGTGTGTTAATTTCTCTCAGTTTTGCTCACCAAGTTTCTCTGTACAACAACAGGCTAGACCTGGGGACAGGGACGTGGAGTTGCAATGTTCTATTGTGACTTTGTCCCCCTGACAAAGCCCTATATCCCATCGTCTGCAGGTTTTGCGTGTGTATGCCTGAAGGGGGCTAACTGGAACAGAATAAGGATTCTGTTTTTGTACTGCTAACTCTGCTACTAAATAGTTTTCCTTCCTGAGCTAGCAGGGGTAGTTTCATGGTTGATGTTGGAGTTCCCTTGCTGTGATGTTGGGGCATGTCAACTTTCATGTTGAAACCACCTAGGAGTTTATCACACAGGAGGGAATCAGCCAAATCCCATGCAAAAATGGGATTTAAATCCACAAAAATGGGATTGTTTTTCAAATGCATTGAGCATTAATCCAAAATTAACCTGCACAAATGTGGACAAATCCTGCAAAAGCAGGATCATTTTCAGACACATCGGGGGTATTAATCTGACATTAACCCACACAGAAAGTGGACAAAATTGTCTGCTTTTTACTTCCGGGATTTTCCCAAAAGTAAAAGCGGCCGATTTTGTCCACTTTCTGTGTGGGTTAAACTTAGATTAATGCCCAATGTCCCTGATGTGTCTGAAAACAATCCTGCTTTTGTGGGATATTCCCAGAATTTAAATCCAATTTCTATATGGGATTTAGGCACTTAGCCTTCCATGTGATAAACTCCCTAGTCAGGAGTGGCTCAGTTTTTCATGACCTCCATTGACAACCATGCAGCAGCTCCAAGTTGTATATGGCCCCCACATATACCACTGATCGCATTCTGGACCATCTTTTCTGTGCTGGTTGAGATGATTGTGATCTGGGTATGCAGGAACTTTCTACAGTTTCATTGTCATGGACAGATCACTGCATGGCCAGGTTTAGACTTGCTGAAATTCAGAATCTCTGTAGGTTTGTGGGGAAGAATTTGAATGATCTGGCTAGGAAGCGGATGGAGCTGTATGGATTTTTTGTGGATCTTGAGGCCTGTCACCTTAGCAAGTGATTCTGTCAAAGCCCTGGTTGACCTCTAGAATGGGGGAATGGCCAGAGGGGTAGGCATAATTGCTCCTGAGCATCTCCTCTCTCAGGGTGGAGCCAAAGCAGGCCCCTGGTTTTTTCAGGAAGCTGGCAGTGATGAGATGAGTGAGACAAAGACTAAAGCAAAATGAATGAGAGAAAGACCAAGTCTCTTCTGTGAGTTTGGCCAACACAGGCTAGGGCAGCGATTCTCAAACAGAGGGACAGGACACCCAGAGATGATGTGAGAGCTGCTCAAGGGGGGTGCAAGATTCTGAACCCTCCTGCTCTTCCCAAACTTTTTTATGTGTAAAATTTATACATGGGTTGAGTGCAATATTGAATTTACTTAATTAAAAACTGTTCTAATTAGAATGTTATTTCCTTATAAAAAGTGAAAATATAAATGTATGTGAATGTGCAAATGAAAATATTCACACTAAACAAACAAAACATCTTTATTCACACACTATGTCAAGTCAGGAGGTGTGACATCCACATTTAGATGTAAAGGTGGGTTCCAAGGGTAAAAGGCTTGAGGTACCACTGGGCTAGAGTCTGCTAGAATGTCTACCCTGTGGCAGGATGGGCAGTCAAGAAATTATTCTGCAAGAAGCTGTCCAGTAGAGCTGTTTTAAACAGTCATAGGTCTGTTGTATTCTGACCCCCTAGAAAGCCTGCTTTGAGGCATGTGTGTACACTTGGCAAATACAGCCAGGCCAATTGTGACTTGGGTACCATAGTTGACACAGTGTCAGAGGATGTAACCTTGGCTCCCAACTGTCCAATGATATTTTAGGGATGCATTTCTTCACTACGGGGGGTTGCAGACTGCCAGAAATAGTGCACTTTTAGGGTTAGGGTTAGGGAATCATGGGGACTGTAGTTTATTGTGACACCAGAGCTCTCTGACAGAGAAGGCTCAATGTCCCAGAAAAAAAAACAATTCCCATGATTCCCTAGCAGTAACCCTAACCCTAAAAGTGGACTGAATTTGCACTATTTCTAGCAGTCTGCAACCCCTGTAAGTTTCCTCTTAAAAGTAGAAACAAATAATTTCAGCAATTTTCTTCCCATTACAAGAAAGTCTTTTAAAATCATGCAATTTTGTAAGGCTATTCACAATTCAGGACATGCAATTTTGGAAGGCTATTCACAATTCAGGACAATTCATATGTGGTTGTTTTTGTACAGAAAACAACAATTTTTGTGAAAAAGAATATATAAACACAGAGAGGTTATTTCCTATACAGAAAATGCAGCTTTTTGTACAGAAAAATGCTGCTTTCTATGTTAAACAACCATTTGTAAATTTTATGCAAATCCCTAATGGAAGCTTTTTTTCTGTCCAGAAAACAATATTTTCTGTGCAGGAATTAATATTTCTATGTTGAAATATTATTTGCCACACAGAAAATCCTATTTTTATGTGTAAAACAACCAGGTGTGAATTTTTCACAGAAAAAGTTCCAAAATGCAAAGATTCTCATCCGTCCAGAATTCTTTTCATCAGGATACTAAAAACAAAACAAAACACCAAATATGTTTTTCAATCATTTCTTGGATAATTTTTAATATTCTTTCCACCTTTAAATAAGAGATTGTCTTCAATTTGCACCACATGAGGATATGAACCAGATCCTTGGAAAAGTGAGAGCTACCACATGTGTACTAGACCCTATTATCCCTACTTGGCCTACTGTCCCTGTTCAGTCTTTTACCGCCAATTAGGTTTTTATATAATTTAAACTGCTTTTAAGTATTATGTTTTAATTCTATCATTAGTTTAATTCTGTTTTAAGGGGTGGGAGGGATTGTGGGTTTTGGATTGTATTTTACATTGTATGGAGAAGGGGTAGGCAACCTTTCCCCTTTAAGGGCCGAGGAACTTCAGCTCTCAGGAGCCTCAGCCAATAGTCTCATTTTGGCCAATAGCTCCTGGGATTCTAGGAGCTGAAGTCCCTCAGCCCTTAAAGGGGAAAGGTTGCCTACCCCTGGTATGGAGTTTTAATGCTGTAAGCCACCTCAATGGTTTGACAGAAAGGTGGGATACATTGTCTTTCTTGTCTCATTAAGAGAGCAAGAAGGGGGCTTCATTAGTAGTGAAGGGAGTAGTCAATGTCTCTTTACAACAAGGTTCCAACATGCCTAAAGGAAACAGCAATAAGGCCTTTGTTGAAAAGCCTTCTTTGCATTCCTCCATATTGGATAGCTATCAGCCAGGGTCCAACATTCCACTTTTAGGCAAGGTAATAAAACATGTGGTTGGCTCCCAGTTCCAGATATTCCTAGATTAAATCTATTTTTTTGATCTATCGATGGAATGCAAGAAGTGGCCTTTTTGGTGACTGCCCCTTGACTTTGGAATGCCTCCCTTGGAAGGCTATCGTTCCAACAGCAGATAAATACTTTTTTTTTATTCAGACAGGCTTGTAGAACTAAAGGGTTTTAAGGAAAGGGATGTAGGAGGGTGTTGCGTTGTACTGTTTTAATTTCTATTCCCAGGGCAAATATTGTTTTAAATCTAACCCAGAATGAGGGTCTTATTCACAGAATCTGATATCAAACCACAAAATGAGCTATTCCCAACTTTCCTTTTTGTCAAGAAAGAACTTGTTTTGAAGTCTCTTCACTGGCTGCCTATTAGTTTCTGGGCCCAGTACAAAGTGTTGGTTATTACCTATAAAGCCCTAAATGGCTTAGGCCCAACCTACCTTCGAGACCGCCTCCTCCCATACAATCCACCTCATGCTCTTCAGTCCCCTGGGAAGAATTTATTACAGGTGGAAAAATCTAGACTTATCAGCTACTTCCCAGAGGGCCTTCTTGATGACCACTCCCAGACTATGGAATAGCCTGCCAGACAAGGTCCATCATTTGTCAACTTTAGACAGGTTCAAAAGAGCTGCCAAGATGGATCTCTTCTGGCAGGCTTTTCCTGATTAGTCTTCCAGGTCACATAACTTGTCCTTATGTTTCCTTTTTCCCCAATCTCAGCCGCTGTTGTATTTATTCACTGCTGCTGTAATTACTGTAATTATTGTAATTTGTAATTTGTGGGCATTTGCCTTATTTTAAACTGTTTTAAATTTGACGTTGTTTAACAATTTTTAAGGGGTGGGAGGGTTGGGGTCTGGGGTTGATCTTATTGTATTGTATTTTTATGTTGGAAGCCACCCTGATTGCTACGCAGAGGGGAGGGGTTATTATTATTATTATTATTGACAAAATAGAGAATTCAGATTTTTATTTTTTATTTTTGGAGGCTCCATCTCAGGAAATTCACATTAGTTAGCTATCAAAGCCCCATGTACAGTAGCACTGGTCAATGTGTAATGGTGTAATTGACAGGCAGCAATTCATTTTACAATAAGATAAAGATAAAAGGTAAAGGTAAGTAAATAAGACTCAAGAAGAAAACAAAATCAGTGATTATACTAAAATATGATATAAATAATATCTCAACAGAATTTAGACATAAGAACATAAGAAACAGATTTGCATTACTAAGCATAATAGATTGAGAACCAGAGGAACTATGGTCTGAAGCCAGGGACATAATAAAAGAAGAATGCATATAGACACTTTCAATAAACAAAAAGAAAGAGGAAAAACCATGGGTGACTGAAAAAATACTACAAGCAATAAAAGGAAGAAGAGAAGAAAAAAGGGAGATAGGAACAATCTAAGAATTCTGAATGCAACAGTACAATGGCTTTTGTGGAAAGATAAAGAAAATTACTACAATAATCAATGCAGAGAAATCGAAGACAACAACAAAAATGGAAGAACAAGAGATCTATTTCACAAGATCCATAAAATCAAAGGAATATTCAAACCAAGGACTGGGACATACTATGACAATAAAAATAACAAGAGTTCAAGACCAAGAAGGAATGCAATACACACAAGAATTATACAAAGGAGATGACAAAATGAAGGACATATGGGATGAAGATGAACACTAAATTCTAAAAATTGAGTTGGAAACTGCAATAAGAGAAATAGCGAAAAACAAATCACCAGGAATAGATGACATTCCAATTGAACTGCTGCAGTCCACACTGACAGAGGCAACTCTGGTGCTAACCAACTATGTCAACAGATATGGAAAACAAAACAGACTGGAAGCGATCAATATACATTCCCATCCACAAAAAGGGAGATACAAGAGACTGCAGCAACAATAGAACCATAGCACTGATCTCTCATGCAAGCAAAATTATGCTCAAAATAATGCAACATAGACTCCAACCACACAGCAAGAGAGAAATCCCAGAGGCCCAAGAAAGGAAGAGGCATGAGGGACCACATTGCAAACATACGGTGGCTAATGGAGTGCAACAGGGAATTCCAAAAGAAAATCAATATGCGCTTTATAGACTATAGCAAAGCCTTTGACTGCATAGATGATGAAAGGCTATGGAATACCCTTAAAGACATGGGAGTGCCAACACATCTGATAGTCCTGATGAGGAATCTGTACTCAGGACAAGAAGCTATTGTCAGAACAGAACACAGAGAAACAGAATGGTTCCTAATTGGCAAAGGAGTCTGACAAGGCTGCATTGTATCACCCTATCTGTTCAACTTGTATGCAGAACATATTATAAGAAAAGCAGGTTTGGAGACAGAAGAAGGAAGAGTGAAAATAGGAGGAAGGAAGATCAACAATCTATGCAGATGACACCATAGTACTGTCAGAAAATCTTAATAGACCAGGAACACCTACTAAGGAAGATCAAAGAAGAAAGTGCAAAAGCAGGCTTAATGTTGAATATAAAGAAAACAAAAATAATGACCACTGAGGACCTTCACAAGTTCAACCTAGACAATGAAGCAATACAAATAGTAAAAGAATTCCCATACCTGGGATCAAACTTTGATAGAAATGGGGACTGCAGTCAGGAAATCAGAAGATTAAGAATGGTGAGTGTGACTATGAAAAAACTAGAAAAGATTCTAAAATGCAAAGATATACAACTCAGCACAAAAGTTGAAATCATACAAGCCATTGTATTCCCTATTATGTATGGATATGAGAGCTAAACAGTTAAGAAAGATGTTAGGAGGAATATAAATTCATTTGAGATGTGGTCCTGGAAAAGAATACTGAGGATCCCATGGACAGCCAAAAGGACAAACAAGTGGGTCCTACAGCAAATCAAACCAGAAACCTCCCTGGAAGCCAAGATGACCAAACTGAGACTGTTGTACTTTGGACACATCATGAGAAGGAAGGACTCTTTGGAAAAAAGAAACAATAATGCTGGGGAAGGTGGAGGGAAGTAGGAAGAGAGGAAGGCCATATGCTAGATGGATGTATTCTATTAAGTGTTGGGATAATGGATTTGAAGAGACTTTATATAAATACCCAAAAGGTAACAAACAACATATATAACAGAATCATACAAAACCCATATATATAAGACAAAGCATAATAATAATGGCAAAAGTAACAAATAGCAAATAACATAATCAAGTAACACAAGTATAAAGCAACATAAAGTAAGGCTAAGAATAGAGTGAGCAAAAGAGAGAGAGAGAGAGAGCTCACTATAGAGGCAGCCTTATTAAGGCTCAAAACTTGATTAGAGCTATACATATACAGCTGTAGGTCATCTGTGTTCTCAGTAGCTCTCCATTAACCCTGTGATGGTTGTTAACCCTATAATGGCTCAAGTGTAGAGCTTGTTACTATTCCAACATTAAGGAAGTCACAGGTATTAAGGGGTTGCAGGAATTAAGCAGAGCAGTGGAAGACAGATAGTCTTGGAGATGTCTCATCCATAGAGCTGTCATGAGTCGAGATCGACCTGAGGGCAGTTAACAACAACAAAAGGTAAAGGTATTCCCCATTGACAAAGTTGTCAAGTCTTGTCCAATCTTAGGGGGCAGTGCTCATATCCATTACTAAACTGAAGAATCAGCGTTGTCAGAGACTACTCTGTGATTTTATAATAAGATACTACTTACCAAATAAAAGAGGACATTTCTTGCAGTCAGTGCCCACAGGATTTTGTAGTATTGTAAATCCCATGTAGAGCTGAAATCATGCTAGCAATTCTGTCTCTTTTGTGTCAGTCCCAATGTACACTGATTCTTCTTTTTCTCTCTAAAGTGGCATTAGGTTCTTTATTCAGAGTGACATAGAAATATAAATAACTTTGAAGTGTCCTTTGGGAAAAGGCTAGGGCCAGATGAGAGTGATTTTAAACACCTTGCACTTATCATATCTGCAAAAGTAACACAAAGCATGTCTGTGTCAAATATGAAATATGCTTGCAGTCTACTTCACCATCTTGGCTTCTGCGAAGATTGTGATTTCACCAAAACACTGAAAATTCAACCAAACTCACTGAGACCTAGGTTTAGAGACCTAGGTTTTGGTGATGGCTTCTCAAAGCTGTAGTCCAAAAAAGAATTCTTGCAAACTCAAAAGAGATTAAACCAAGCATAATCATTAATGAATGGGTAATCATTACTTTTCTCTTTCCTATATCAGTTTGTAAGAAGGATATAAATATTCATTCCTTTTGTTCCCACATGCAAGAATGAAAAAAAAAAAGTTTCCTCCCCACTGAATCAGATTGTGAAAATGTTTGGACATTTGGTTAACTGCTTACATTTGGGGGCCTTTTGGTGAATATTTCATTAAAGTTTGTTTTTGAATAAAACACTTTTTTACACAAAAACTTTTTGGTATTGCTCCTGCTGATGGTGACAGTATTGATCAGGGGTCCCCACACTTTTTCTGCCAGGGGCCGGTTTGCTGGCCCCCTAGATCATCGGAAGGACAATGAAAAAAAAATGACGCCCAGAGGTGTGCGCGCGTGCATGGACGTGCAACGGCGGGTGCCATTTTGTGTTCCAAAATGGTGTCCAGAGTCGTGTGCATCCACCCAGTGTCGCGTGAACATGCGCACTACTCCGGGTGCCATTTTGGAACACAAAACGGCGCCCCACATCACACGCACATGCGCACAACTGGAGTCATGTGCATGCGCGTGTGATGCCGGGCGCCATTTTGGAACACAAAATGGCACCCCACATAGTGCGTGTGCCGTGGCGGCAGGACCAACCACAGGCCGGTCAGCCCATGGGCCATAGTTTGGGGACCCCTGGTATTGGTCTTCACTCCCTTGCACAGAGTCAAAACATTTCATATGGTTGATGCCAGCAAATTAAGATGTAACATCCCTAATTTCTACTAGATCACTATATATACTAGCCACTATTGAGAATGTCAGAGGCTGAAAATGTTAAACAAGAACTGTATTTTTAATATGTTGAATATGTTTTTTTAAAAATGAATGTGGTGTTCAATCCAAATGATCTAAATGCTTGAGAATTTGTAGCCAGCAGAAAATAAGGAAATGTGTCATCTATTACTGATATTTTTGTTGTTGTTCTTGTTCTTGTTGTATGTCTTCACATCATTTCATACTTATGCTGACCCTAAGTTAGAAACTATTACAGGGTTTTCTAGGCAAGAATTGTTCAAATGAGATTTGCCTTTGCCTTCCTTTGAACTTAAGAGAGTGTGACTTGCCCATGGTCACCCAGTGTGTTTCCATGGCTGAGAGGGGATTTGAACCCTAGTCTCCAGAGTCATAGTCCAACACTCAAACCACTGCACCACACTGCCTCTGAGATACTAATGAAGTTAAAATGCAACTGGTTTGAGCCTTTAATAATCAACATTATTTCCATTCGCATTTGTTTATGTTGGGCAAAACAGCACCAGAGAAACATATTCTTCTCCTCCAGACACTGAAAGGTCAAAAGTCCATAGTACAAAGTGGGTGATGCAGCCCCTTAACAAGAGACCTGCATTACAGAGATAGCAAAAGAAATCCCATGCGTGGCTGCTGCTGTTCCATTATAAGTAAAGAACTATTTTTACTGAACAGCCAAGAAGATAATCACAGGCTTTATGTAAATACCATCTCCACAGACATGTGACTGCTGCAGCAAATTTCAATTTTCCCTCTTCTTTGATGTTTAATTTTTTTCATGACTGTGCCATTCCAACAGTCCCAGTCTCATCTCAGTGCTATTATTTGAGCATGAGAAGCTGTATGTGTATGAATTTAGTTCAATGTGTGTATGCGTGTCTGCCTGTGTGCATGTGCACATACACATAGCAGCAATCAAATATCTAAAGTACCAGAGCAGTGGGATGAACTGCTGATGGCACTAAGGTGTCAAATCCAGCTTAGATTTTACCACTCCTCCTCCTGCAGATGCACTAAGTGTTCTTTCACACTACACAATTATAGCACTACGATTCCACTTTAATGGCCATGGCAGCACCCCATAGAATCCTTAGGTTTATAGTTTGCTGATGAGCTATCTGGCTGAGAGTTATAAATACCTCACCCTCAATTGCACATCCCAGGATCCCTCTGAATGGAGCCATGGCAGTTGAAGTGGAATCATAGTGCTATAACATAGTATAGTGCCAATGGCAGTGCTGATATGTAGGGTGCATCTGCACTGTAGGAATAATGCAGTTTGACATTACTTTAACTTCCATGGCATCACTCTACAAAATCTTGGGATTTGTAGTGTTGTGAGACACCAGCATTTTTTGGCAGAGGTGGCTAAAGACCTTGTAAAACTACAAATCCCAGGATTCCACAGGATGGAGCTACAGCACACCTTAAATGTGTTGATTTTTTATATCTGCTTCCTTCACTTTCCATGTCTCACCTCTCTGACACATCTGTACATGGTGATGGGTAATACTATGGCTTGGACAATTCTGACTTTAGTGCTCAGTTGTAGACTTGGAGTGTGGTGGAGTCTCCTTCTTTGGAGGTCTTTAAACAGAGGCTGGATAGCCATCTATCAGGTATGCTTTGATTTTGAGTTCCTGCATGGCAGGGAGTTGGACTGGATGGCCCTTGTGGTCTCTACCAGCTCTATGATTCTATGATCTTTACTCTTTAGGAGCTTATCTATTTCTTTCATAGCTGCCCTTCCCATTCTGGGTCTTCTTATTTCTTAACTGCAGTCACCATTTTGATTGATGTTTGATCCTAGGTATGGGAACTCTATTTCAATTTTTTCACTGTCTAGGCTGAATTTATGTATTTCTTCTATAGTCATTATTTTTGTTTTCTCTATATTCAGCATTATACCTGCCTTTGCACTTTCATCTTTTACCTTCTTTAGCAATTGTTCCAAGTCTGTGATGCTTTCTGCTAGTAATATGATATCATCTGCATAGCTTAGATTGTTGACATTCCTTCCTCCTACCTTCACTCCTCCTTCTGAGTCTAAACCTGCTGTTCTTATGATGTTTTCTGCATATAGGTTGAACATATAGGGTGATAAAATGCAGTCTTGCCTTACCTCTTTGCCAATTGGGAACCATTCTGTTTCTCTGCATTCTGTTCTTACTGTAGCCTCTGTCCTTAGTACAGATTTCTCATCAGGACTGTCAGATGTAAAGGCACACCCACAAACTTTAGAACACATGGCCACTCCATCAATGTTTAATAAGGGCAGGGCTGGTTCTACATCTGGAATGCAACAGGTAGAAAATACTACCATGAAAACTCTTCCTCATGCTCCTTTGCAATGCCAGGTCGGTCAGGAATAAGACTCATATCAT
>CM034701.1:240804698-240826004 GCA_020142125.1 Phrynosoma platyrhinos | reverse complement strand
TGATATGATAGATCATGGCATCCTCTTGGATCGCCTGAGGGGGTTAGGCATTAGAGGCACTGCACTGCAATGGTTCCAGTCCTTCCTCTCAGGCAGGTCCCAGAGGGTGCTGCTCAGGGACAGTAGCTCCAGAAAAAGGGAGCTCACCTGTGGGGTTCTACAGGGTACTATTCTGTCCCCAATGTTATTTAATATCTATATGAAGCCGCTGGGTGAGATCATTTGGAGCTATGGAGCTGGGTGTTATCAGTACGCTGATGACACCCAGATCTATTTCTCCATGTCTCGTTTGTCGGCCTCAAATTCTAATGGCGTTTCCTCTCTCAATGAATGTCTTCAGGCAGTAATGGGCTGGATGAGGAAAAACAGATTGAAGCTGAATCCAGACAAGACGGAGGTGCTCACGGTAGCAGCGCCGAAACCAAGAATTGGGTTGCAACCTCCAGTTCTGGATGGGGTCACACTCTCCTCCAGTGACTGTATTCGCAGTCTAGGGGTGCTCCTTGACTCGTCACTCCTGATGATAAATCAGGTAAATGTGACAGTCAGGAGCGCCTGTTATCAGCTTCGGTTGATACGCCAGCTGCGCCCTTTTCTGGAAGTAAGGGATCTCGAAACTGTTGTGCACACATCGGTAAACTCACATCTAGATTTCTGTAATGTGCTCTACATGGGGCTACCCTCGTGCTTGGTTTGGAAACTACAGCTAGTACAGAACATGGCAGCCAGGCTAGTGTCTGGAACATCTAGGAGGGATCATATTACTCCGGTTTTAAGGTCCCTCTACTGGCTGCCAATAAGTTTCCGGGCCCAGTACAAGATGTTGGTAATCACCTTTAAAGGCCTAAATGGCTTGGGTCCAAACTATCTCAGGGACCGCCTTCTTCCTTATAATCCTCTCCGCACACTCCAGTCCTCTGGGAGGAATTTGCTGCAGCCACAAAGAGCTAGGCTTGCGGCTACCTCCCAGAGAGCTTGTTCGGTTGTCGCCTGAAGATTATGGAATGGCCTGCTGGATGAGATTTGTCAATTGACATCTTTAGACAGCTTTAAAAAGGCTGTCAAGACAGATTTCTTCTGGCAGGCCTTTCAGTGATAGATAATCCTGGCCTCAGGAATCCCTCCTGCAAGAAGGCTTCTAGGCTCTTAGTTTAAACATCTAAAATTGAAACCGCAGCCACATTGTGAGATGTTTTTACATTATTCTTGTTTTATATTGTATGTTTTAATTTTGTAATGGATTAAATAACTTTTTAATGGGGGGAGGGATTCAAATTTTACTTTTGTATGTTATATTTTATTGTTGTTAGCCACCCCGATTGATCTCAAAGGGGCGGCATATAAATAATAATAATAATAATAATAATAATAATAATAATAATAATAATAATAATTGTTATTATTGTTATTGTTATTGTTATTGTTATTTGAAGGCCTTTGCAGATTGCCAGAAATAGTGCACATTAAATTGAGGCACTGCCCTGGCTCAGTGCTAGGGAATCATGGGAACTGTGATTTATTGTGACACCAGAGCTCTCTGACAGAGAAGGCTCAATGTCTCAGAAAAAAATACAATTCCCATGACTCCCTAGCACTGAGCCAGGGCAGTGCCTCAATTTAATGTGCACTATTTCTGGCAGTCTGCAAAGGCCCTGAGTGCAAGATTATGTTGAGCGAAGGCATTTCAAATCAAATCACTGATACCATTATCAGTGTGAGAAGTCCATCTACCAGGAGGATATATAAACATTTACCAGTCATTTGCTTGATGGTGCAAGTCCAAAAAACTGTCTCCACAAAAGATTTCAGTGAGTTCTCTTCTGTCCTATCTCCAGAAGGGCCTGGACAAAGGTCTCAGACCTAACACGCTCAAAAAACAGGTCTCTGCCATCACATCAGCCCTACCTCAAAAGTGAGCTTTCAAGGTTTCTGACAATTACTATGTTAGGAAGTTCGTACAGGAGGCTACACTGATAAAACCTCCTGTCACTCACCAATATCCCAACTGGTACTTGCACAAGGTTTTGTCTGCACTTACCAAACATCAATTTGAGCCCCTCAAGAAGGTAGAGATGAAATTCCTTACATGGAAAGTCCTATTTCTCACTGCTATCACATTAGCAAAGAGAGTATCAGAATTAGGAGCTCTTTCAATTCATGAGGAACTCTGCATGTTCCATGAAGATTCAGTTGTCCTGCGGTTAGATCCATCGTTTATAACAAAGGTGAAAACTGCCTTCCATAGAACACAAGAACTATTCTTACCTACCTTGTGTCCACATCCAAAGGAGCTAGAAAAAACCTGGCACACACTGGATGTTCACAGGGCATTGCAGATATACGTTAAACGAATTCAACAGATAAGAGCGTCCGATAGACTTTTTGTGACTTTCCACCACAATTCATTATCCAAAAGGATATCTTCTGCCACATTCTTCAGATGGATCAGAACATGCTATGCCTCCTCAGGCTCTCCTCTCATTGGATATGTCTATGCATACTCCACACAAAGTGCATCTACATCAGCCACACTTTCCACTAATGCTCCCATTGCAGATATATGTAGGTCAGCCACCTGGTCTCCCCCATCCACTTTTGTCCACCACTACTGTTTGGATGGACTCCAATCTTCTGAGGCATCATTCGGTAGACGTGTGCTACAATCTGTGGTCCCATACTAAGTAAGTCTTCAGTTCACCTACCCAAACTAGAGAGCTATGTAATATCTCACTACAGGATGCCTCCCCTCCATCACTGGAAAAATGAACATGGGCTTACCTTGTGAGATGTTTGTTTTCAGTGGTGGAGGTGGAGGCATCCTCCCCACCCTCTACTAAGACTTGATCTCTCAGTTTCTGTGACACTTTATTCCCTTTGTCACTCTCATTCGGTTTGGGTTATTGTTATACAGTTGGTCACATTACCTGTTACGGTTGTATTTGTTTTCTTAAAATTGTCTATTCTGGATGCTTGGCTGTAACAACAACTGAAGCAACCAAAAGGGGATTGGCTCCCTCTAGAGGTGGCTTCTATAAAGCCTTTTACTTCCTGCCTGGTCAAAGCGAAGTGAGCAAACCAACCAACTACAGGATGCATCCACCTCCATCACTGAAAGCAAACATCTCACAAGGTAAGTCAATTTTCATATCTCATTATGTGTATGCAAATATTCCAAAATGCAAAATCTAAAAACATTTCTGGTCCCATACACTTCAGATAAGGGAAATTTATCCTGTATATTACAAACATATGCTTCAACAGAGTTTAAAAACTATTTAGAACAAAGTCTATTCCATTGCTTCTAGTGGAATATTACAGGGGAACATGTCATAGATAATCTATTTTGGTCACTTCTCATATATGCAAGAAATTGTTGTATTATGAACTGATGTCTGAGATCCTGCATGATGGATGTACATTTATTGCATATCTGCATCTCCATAGCTATGTCTCCCAATACTGATCCCCTAAAACTCATCTTGTAAGCAGATGGTGTCCTTGCAACATTTCCAGGTACAGGAAAATAGCTGGATATATCCCTGCTGATCCTCTTGCTTTCTGACAACACAGAAATGGCCATGTGAGGGGGGGGGAGTCACTGCTTGCAAGGTGATTGGGGGGATTTTTGTGGTTGTACAGTTGGAACTGTATCCTAGCCTCCGCAATGACTAAAAAGTGACTTGTGTTGGAGTAATTACATCATTATAATTCACTAACAGGAGACCAGCCATTATGTAGACTTTAGAATAATAAGTAAGCACATAAATGTGAATAATCTTTGAATTTTGCATTTAATTACAAAGATGTCATTGGGTTTGAGTGGGACATCCACACTGATCTGTTGATGTCATTACTCCAACCCCATTTTTAACTTGTCAGCGATGCAAGAATGGGAAAGCAGCAGCACCACCACCACCAATATGCCTTGTTCTGTGCTCAGACTGCCATGTTAACTGGACTGAAGCGTGGCAACACACGCTATAGATGAAAGTGCTGTGCTATCTAGTCAATAAAGGATGCAGCCATATGCATTCAATTTAAATTTAAAATACTGTTCCCAAAAGTGTAAGAGTGAAAGAAAGCTGAACCAATAAGACACTGCCTTGTTGGTGCTCAGATAAGGAAGACACTAGAAGAGCAAAAGACTTGCTTCTTGCTGTTGCAGTGTTCTCATTGACCATAGTGAACCTGAAGTCAGTGTCTGATTGGTTCATCTTGCCTACCACTTTCATCAGGACCCTCATATGAAGAATAGAAGAGTATACTTTGCTGCATCCTCATGATTATGAAAGGAAGATGAATTTGTATACAGTGGTTCCTCCATATTTGCTGGGTTAGGGATACAGGACCCCAGCGAAAGTGGGGGAAATCACAGATTAAAAAAATATTTTTTAAAACCTGAGAAAACACCCCACTATGGATTTCTAGGTCCTCCAGTGTAACTCTGTGGTTATCATCTGGCAGAAGGCAACCACAGAATTGCACTGGCGGACCTACAAATGCCTAGAGAAGTGTTTTTTCTATGACTCTCCAGGTCCTTCAGCATGACTGTATGATCAAATTCTAGCATAGTCACAATGGAAGACTTAGAGATTGCTAGAGAGAACATATTAATCAAATCTGTGAATGATCAAATCAGTCAACGCTGTTAAGTGTGGAGGGCTGACTATATGTATTGTATGGATGTCTTTGCATATACTGTCTAAAATCTCACAAGATTTTCTGAACCCAATAGAAACAGGGTTAGCATAATCTCAAGCAACATTCTGACCTGGTGGGACTTCTGGACTGGCACTAGTGTAAGGCCCTGCTGTATAACAGACAGAGGATGCTTGAACAATTAAACTAAGGCTTCATGTGAGGCTCAGAGACAAGATACTTGTTTTCCTCTGTGTGAAATGTCCATCATACCAAGAAATGCAAGTTCCAGAGTTACTTGCACATAGGCAAGATAGAGGGATGCTTGGTTGAAAGTGAAAAGCAAAAAGCCACATGGCAATGGGAACAAGATTTGTTGCTATTTTTGGCAGGATTTGGTAAGACCCCAAGTAAATATCTAATTCAATGAAAGTCACTATTCCTATGTAACTTTGGAAATTCCATCTGCATATTAGAGTACACATTCAAAGCAACCAGTAATACTTATTTTACATTCTGTTCGGCCCTAAACCATACAACACTATATCCAAGGACACTGAGAAGGCCTTCTAATTGTCTGCTTCACAAGTATCCAACAGTTTTTTCTTAAATTATTCTTGTGAAATGTTGCACCTACAAAAAAAATCAAGTTTACTTTTGGGGGAAAATATATAAATATCTGCACTTAAAGAAAAACCATGACTATCTTTCACAGTTGTGGCTTAGACTTTTGGATTTTTGCACACTGACAATGCCTATGGCAGAAACTGAAAGAGTTTTAGCAAGCTTGTGCTTAAGAAAAATGGCATGCATTCTATGGAGTGGTAGAAACAATCATGCCATCTAATCATCATGTCTATAGAGTGTGCATTTGCAAAAGAAATTGCAGAGCTAATTCATGATTTGTAATGAAAAAGGCCAGAAAAAGAAAGCTTTAAACTCACTTAGCCTAATGTTTGAAGCCACATTGATCCACTGGAAGATCAGAACAGAATAGATTCTCAGGCTGAGAGTTTTAACACCTAAGCTTTCTTGAGCTATAGGCAACTCATCTCCCTGGACAGAGAGATGGGGAAACTCATATAGCTTATGGATAAGTCTTGGTCATCTGTCACTGGACCCCTTGTTAAGATGAGATATTGGAAAGATTATCAGCAAGTAATTGGGGATTTGTAATTAACTAATTGAGGACTAAATCTTTTTTTAACCCAACCTTTAAAAAAAAATGCAAATGATGAGCTGGGCATGCTAATTGTGAGATAGCTGTCATAATCTGAAGGCTGACCTAATTTCTTCTCCATCATATCTAATGAAGCACAGTCAGGCCAGTGTGAGTACTGTGGATGTCATATCAGTATTATGGCAACCATTAGGACACAACAAGTATCCTCTCATTATATGATAAAACTCATATAATTACCTTTTACCTTTATTCATCAGATTCCTCCAACATGGCCAATGGGGAGGGATTGTGAGACTTGTAATCAAAAGCACCCAGAGGCTACCAAGGTAGAGATGGTTGTCATATGTCAATATCATTGTGCTTAAATCAACCTAAGAGGTTGAGATGATATGACAGAAATCAACTAAGGGCTCATTCAGAATGACTCTGTATAAAATCAGAAAGAAAAAGAACAAAATCTGGGACTTTTCAATCAATCTGGATATGCTTTGAGTTTATGGGAACTCAGTTGTAATGTATGTATTGTTTGATTTAGAAGCTAAATACAAACAAAAGTATAGGGGAAATGTTAATGTGATCGCGATGAAGATTAATTGCCAGGTTAAAGAAAGGAATATTGCAATGTTTGGTTTCTGAGTATTTCCTATCAAATCCATTTTAAGATCAAAGTTTATTTTTGTGGGATGCTTTATAGGCTATGTCCATTACTACAACTATATAGCAAATAAAGGGCTGCATTTATATAAGCCTGAAGTCAGTTTCTAATATAGTTCAATGCAAACAATAAGAAAAAAAGAAATTGGCACTGATACAGAGAAAGGTGAGTTACTACTAATAAAGGTAAAGGTATTCCCCATTAACAAGTTTGTCAAGTTGTGTCTGACCGTAGGGGTTGGTGCTAATCTCCGTTACTAAAATGAAGAGCCAGCATTGTCAGAGACTACTCTGTGATCATGTGGCCAGCATGCTTGTACAGAATGCTGTTTATCTTTACAGAGAAAGGTGAGTTACTGCTAGAAAATATATTTCTTCTTTGATTCTGTATAAGGATTCTTGATATGCTAAAGGTATAGTGATATCTCCCATCTAGTTTAGTTGCTTTATTCACATAGACATCTAAAATGTTACCAAGCAACTTCATTCTACTGAAGCACTTGATTTCTCCCTTTTCTTTTCTGTCTTCTCATAGAGCCCTGCTGAACCAGAGATCCAAATAACTCTTCTCTTCTCAACCGTGCTTTACTGATACTCTCATATCTGCTTCCTTCATCCATGTCACCTTCTCATATGTTTACTTGCTGCCCAGTATTTCTAAATGGCATCCTTGATGAAGACATTCAGGGGTCGCTGTGTTGGCCATTTAGCAAATTCAAACAAAAATCCATCAGTGATACCTTTATTGGCCAACTAAAATGCACATTATACTTGTTGCAAGCTTTCAAAGCTCCATGGGCTTCTTCATCAGGCAAGATGTTGCAAACCAAACAGGAGAAAAATAATTAGAGATGTTAGTCAGATGCCTACATGTTGTTTCAGTCTTTAGTTAAGATGGTATTTGGTGGGGAGGGTATCTTTTGCAGGCAGGCTCCTCCTCCTTCTGGCCATGTGGCTATAGGGAAATTTCCCAAGTCCAGGAAATGTTGCTGAAGGTTTGTTCAAATTATGACTGGAACACTTGTTGATCCATTCACCAAAATGGATGTAAACTGAGGTTATGTTGTGTTTTTTGAAATATGCATATATATTTATGAATACTAGGCAGCCAAAGTTAAGCACTTTGGGGAGAGGGCATCCATGGGGAGAGGGCATCCATGCCGCCTCACCCTGGCCAAGGCAGAATATGAGCGATGTTTTTGCCTTTTCTTCAATATGGATGGAGTTTGGCTTTTTTTCTTCCTCTCCCCCCCCCCCCCCCCCAACACAATGACTGATTCAGGCCTTCAGGGTTCATGCACTTTTGAGGGAGAACATGTCGGGGTAACAAAAGTATTGGATTCTACATTTCTATGACCTCCACCCCAAATATGCTGCACTACAACTCTGGTACATTTCAATCCTATTGGGCTAATGATGGCACTTTATATTACTATGCCATGAAGGCTTTGTGGACCTCAGATGTACCATACGTCCTATGATCCTTTAACCACCACTCTAGGGAGCCTAGGATTGGTTGCAAAAGGGCACTATTGCAGTTGAAAAGTCAGCTGTTGGCTCATCCAGACTGGTGAAAAGCCTTCAATTTGGTAGTCATTGGACCTGTTCTGATCAGAGATATGTTTTTTTTTAATCACTATTCAATGTCCTTCTGTCCCAGTTCATTACCAGTGAATTTATGGCACCAGCCATGACTTCTGTAACCATGGGCAGGTGGTGATCATTGTGGTTTTCCCCCATTTTCAAGAGTTACCAACACAGATGGATTAATTTCTCACCTCTGTTTCCATTTTCTTGGTTCCCTCTGTACTTCTTGATGCTCTGATGATGTTTTGCATTGGGGGAGGATGAAGAGGAAGGAAACCCTACCCACACCAATCCAGCATCATTGGATATGGCATAGAGATGGGAACAACCACTATGAGGTGTGCAGTCAAGAAACCGAATTTACAAGACTGTTGGCTGGCTGAATCTGTAATGTCAGTGCTTAACCTTTATCTGGATCATTTTTAAAATATTATTTGAAATTATCACTTGACCCTCCTGTTAGCTGAATTTTTCACCATGCCTTAGTTGGTCCCATCATAGTTTACTAATGGGTTGAAGAAACTAACACAGAGAGATGTGTGGTGAAAGTTGCAACTAAAAACAGAAGATTGAGGCTACGTACTAATCTTGGAGCTAGCCCCACTGTACTCAATAGGATGTACTTCTGAACATCAGACATGATATGAATGTCTAATCAGATGCATTCTGTCAGATGTATAATCTGAAACAGACATATTTGCACGGTTGTCTTTGTTTCAGTAGGCACAAAGGAATTAGCAAGTTTCCTCTTTTCCTTTAATTAGTGATCTTGTGCTATCACAAATGTTTTCCCTCTTTTAAAAATAGTTTGCCTGTATTTTCATATTTATTTCAGAACAAAATTCCACAGTTATGTTGTATGTGTTACAACATCTATGGATTGGAATGTATTTTTAGAATAAATGAATGATAATGATGGTATTGTTATGCATATGTCAAGACGTCCTCTCAGAGTAAACTAAAGGAGGTAGCTTTCTATGATTGTGGAAGAAATTTAAGAAGTTGGTGAAGATTCTAAATGTTGATATTATCAAAAGAAATGTTCTTAAGCAGCAAAGACTATTCTGTTCTATTTGTGCTGTCCAGCCTTTTATTCAGTTTGCTTTGACTGAATGTACTACATTTGCATCTATACACCTGCCTGTTTACATATATACACACACACATTTAATTATGCTCAATGGAAGAATCATTTGTCTTCTTAACACCTTATTGAACAGCTATAATTTGCTGCTTTGCAATGACAGTTAATGGCTTCCACATCAACGGTGCAGTGAATTCTCTGTGTTCCTCCCTCCTTCCCAACAATTTTAAAATAACTATCCAAGGTACTGAAAATATTTGCAGAATGTGGTTCAGCACTTTGGATAACTCATTTAAATTCTGGAACGAATCTCATAGTAGATTCACCACCCCATTGACATGGAAGATGCTGGCCAATTTTGTGCCTTTGATAGTTAGCCATCATGCCCATTATACAGAGAGGTTGCAAAACTTCACACCTTTGCACAATGATATGCAATTCAACTTTTGATGTTTTGTATTATGGATTTTTATAACACATAATGCCCAGCCTTTAAAATCAGTAATCCCATTGGAAGCCATTTTTCCTATTTTGCCTCATACTGAAATAAATTGTTCCATATTATATTACCTTTTCAAAAGCTTGCATTTTGTCGGTACAGCATATTCATCTTGCTCCCTCAGTACTGATCTGTAATTAAATTAGGTATGTAACAGATGGAAAGAACTTAAGTCTGTTAGAGGCAGAAGGCAGACATCCTCACTAATGAGAAATCACAAGAACATTCTGTGGCAGGGAAGTGATCTGCAGACGTTATGCCTATAGGAGTTCAATTATGCTAGAGACCTTACCGTTGAGGGAATCAAGGAGTTATTCTGATATGTTTCAATAAGTAAGAATTACACATGGCCTATAATGAATTCTATTACACATCATTAATGTACTGATGTGAAATGCCTGAGCTAGAGACCAACCTTTGGTTGCTTCTTCCTTGTCTTGGCTTTCCCATTGCTGATCATAAGATCCAGAGCTAAGCTTGTCCCTCTTTTATTCTTAGGCTGCAAACTTATGCACACCTAGGATGCAGCCAAAGGATGCCAGTTGAGTTAAATGCCACTGAACTCCAGTGAACCTTTTTTTTTTTTTTTTTTTAGTATACACACATATGATTGCAGTTTCCTACCCAAAGTATGACATTTGGGGACCAGTCCTAGCCTCCCTGGGATGGTAGTTAAGGAACCATGTTACATCTGAGGTCCATGAAGCCATAAAGGTTTAGTGGTAGAAAGCTTTTTCATTGGTTCAAAATACCAGGCTGTACCAGAAACGTATCAGGGCATACAGGGGGATATAGATCCACAAAATCCAATATTACTTTGTTACTCCAACATGCTCCCCCTCAAAGTATCAGGAACCCCACAAACCATGGCTCTGACATAGTATGATTTCACTAAGTGATGGCTGAAGGTTCCTATGCCAATGGGATGTGAAATCTACTCTAGGTTTTAGTTTGAACATTAAAATAACTATTCAAGGTGCTAAACTTATTTGAGTGATAGGCTTTAACACACTGCATAGCTCCTTTAAAGTTTAGATTAAGACCCAGAGCAGATTTCTTGTCCCACTGACATGGGACTCTTCAGCTGCTACTAACTGAACTACTTACATTTTCATAAAACCACACTGATATAACTGTTATGCCTTAGCTTCCACCCCACCCAATTCCAAAGTGAGATTGAATAACTGGAACAAGCATCTGAAACCATGCAGACATGCACTGGGAAGCGCTACTTAGCTGAGCTTCTCTGGTGCATGTCTATGGTATACGAACGATACCAGGAATGGGTGATGTTGGCCTAAAAGTACAGAACAGGTTTGTATGTAATGGTACTCTAGAATTGCTGAGAATTCTGGCTTGCTGTGAACAAGCAAGCATCCTCAGGAACACTGCTCAATAACTTCCCACATGCTATAGAATGCTCTAAAACTTTTTTTTAAAATGCCCAATGTGTTTTTGCCATATCACCAACTGGGCTTCTTCAGGGGCTATTCAGTCCTTAGAAATTTCTGGGGTTGCAGTATGCACTCTCTATACAAGTGGACATTTGATTATTAGAAGAAAGGATTCCACTGTGAATATGTGCTTTCCTGATTTTTGTTTTGGCAAAGAGAGATTTCTGACTGGTAGTGCAAGAAATTCTAGAACATGGCCACACAGCCCAAAAAACCCACAAAAAAACAGTGCAAGAAATCCTTTATAGAGAAGCACCCTGTATATGAACATCAGATCAAAATCTTCCATTTCATAAGACCCAGTGGTCCCAGCCAAATCAAGAATGTAAGATATCCAACCATATTAGCAGATTGTGCTGCTCAGTAACAAATCAGGTCAGAGAATGTGGAAATTTACTTATTTACATTACATCTCCTAGAATCTCCTAGCCAGTATAGGCAGGAGCCAAGCTGACTGGGAGATTCTGTGAGTGGCAGGGCAAACAAGGTAAAGGTATTCCCCATTGATAAGATTGTCAAGTTGTGTCTGACCGTAGGGGCGGTGCTCATCTCCGTTACTAAGCTGAAGAACCAGCATTGTCAGAGACTACTCTGTGATCATGTGGCCAGCATGATTTCAGAGAATGCCATTTACCTTCCCACCGAAGTGATACCTATTTATCTACTTGCATGTGCATGCTTTCAAACTGCTAGGTTGGCAGAAGCTGGGACCAGTAACAGGAAGTCACCCCATCATGTGGCAACTGGGCCTCGAATTGCCAACCTGCCAATCTTTCAATCAATCACTATAGCCACTACATCCCAAACAAACAAATAAACAAAAAAGAATGTTTCCAACAAGCCTCTGGGTTTTCAGTTGCCCATACATATCAGTTCCCATTAGGAAGTAGTTAATCATGCTGTATCTCACTGGCTCATGCATCATTTCTTCAGTGAGACAATTCAATTGGACTACTCCATACGGAAATATTTGGGACATATGAACCAGCTATTAGAAAATGGTTTTGTCAGACTCTGAAAGGTTAAAGACATTCACTTGAAAAATGCCATTGATTTCAGTGTTTTGCCTGAATGTGTTTGTGGTTGTTTTCCGAATCTTTCCCTCATTTTAGAAGAGACTTGTCTCAGATAGGAGTCCTGGCCAATTTTGAGAAATATACATAGGCATGTGCCAAAGAGTAGCTACTCTTTGGCTACAAGCAATGGTGCTGAAGCTGAGCTTCCTACAAATGAAAATTGCCTACAGGAAATATGTGCAACAAAACTCATGGAAATAAAAACACACATTTATATTCTGCATGGACCCGAGCCCTACAATCTCAGTGTTTCATGGCAGGATCAGGGGTGTCACCATTCCACTCAATAAACAGTCACATTGGAAAAGAACAGAATAATGTCCAATTCATTTTATCAAATGTATTCATCAGCTGTTTGGATGTGGAATATGCCTTTTCCCTTCATGAGAGCTTTCTTTTGGCAAACCACAATCTCTCAACTTGCCAATGTAAATGTAGTTGCAATGAACATAGAAAATTAGTCATAACTACCAGGATAAGGATAAACAAAGGCCTCTCTACCTACCTATATTTGAGACAACATGGAACAATGGCTGGCTTTATATTTAGAAAGGGCAGACAAAAGGAACATTGCTTAGTAATACTATTAAGAAATATATATATAAGTATTTGATTAGCAACATCAATGGGATGTTGTTTAAAATAGAAGTTGAGTGGTGACAGGAGCCAACATGAATCATCTGGTGTAATTATGTTTCTCTGGTCTCCACATTTTCTATGCTCTGTTCCCATTTTAGCGGGTAGTGTAATGAAAAAAGCACCCAGTTTATGAATACATACTGGAATGCATGAAACTGTGCTTAAAATCTGTATTTAGGAATCTAGTCATGCTATCCATTATTTTAAAAATTTAATATATTCTGTCCTAGATTCTCCTCTTTTAGGATAAATTAACATTTAGGAAATATCATCACAACACTGTAATTCTTCTGACCTTGTCCACTCAGGGTGCTCCCCCAGAGTCCCTTTTTGCTACAGATTTTACTCAGAACTAGGTGTACACAATAGAGATGCAATGACAATGTCACTTGAGGAGTTGTAAACAGGTGCTGACATTCTGTATTGTATTTACAGCTTAGTAAAATATAACTATGCATTCCTAACTGCTCCATATTCAGTAGAACTATACAATCATGATCATAGCACTATTACCACAATTGTAAATGTCTGGGAAGAACTACATGATCCAGGACTTGATCTCACATGTATACCTGAAACCAGCTTAACTGAAGAGAGGGTGTATGAACTTGGCCCAGCTATATCCACCAATTTCTAGGTGCAGCAGTGGCAAGATCTGATTGGTGAGGAGAAGACAGTGATCTATCATGAGTTCACTCCTCTATTGAAGTATCCTACCTGACAATCTCCAAGGTTTGAGTGTATACATCTGGCAATAGGACAATGAAACAGGATAAGGATTCTGTTGGTGTACTGTCTACCCCACTGCACAACTGTCTGCATGGCAGAGCTGCTCAGAAGTTGTGTGCTAATCTCCCTCAAACTCTTGTCCAGTTTTGATGGATGATTTTCAGTTGGTTCAACATGATGATGTGAACAAGTTGCTTGGACTGGTGATGCCAACCACTCATCTGTTAGTCCCATGTCCATCCTGGCTAATTAAAGCTAACAGAAAAGGATTGGCCAGTTGTGTGGTGGAGGCCTTCTAAGAAGAATATGTTCCATCGTCTCTGAAAGAAACAATTGTAAGACCTTTCTTGAAAAAGTGTTCATAGGACCCCTATGGTAATATATGAGTGGTGGTAATATATGGGCCTGTACAGACTGCCAGAAATAATCCAGCTTGAGACCACTTTAACTGTCCTGGCTCAATACTAGGGAATCATGGGAATTGTAGTTTTTTCTGAGACGTTGAGCCTTCTCTGTCAGAGAGCTCTGGTGCTACAACAAACTACAGTTCCCATGATTCCCTAGCACTGAGCCAGTGCAGTTAAAGTGATCTCAAGCTGGATTATTTCTGGCAGTCTGTATGGGCCCTAACTTCAGTCTTTCTTGGATGAAACAGATTACCTGGACTCATTCCACCTGGATTCAGGCCTGCTTATGTGTCACAAACAATCTTGGTTATCTTGGCAGAAGACCTACACTGGGAGTTGGACGCGGGGAGTATTCATTATTGATCCTCCTGGAGCTTTCAGTGTCATCTGATACCATCGACTATGGTATCTTTCTGGGTTGTTTGGTTGATATTGGACTTGGTGGCATTGTTTGCAGTGGTTCTGGTTTTCTTGGCTGAACATTCCCAGAGGGTGGTGTTGGGGGACTGGTGTTCAGATTTTTGGCCATTAGCCTGTGGAGTTCCATAGGGATCAATGTTGTTCCCTACAATTTTTAATTTGACGTGTTGGGGCTAGGTATCATCAGTATACTAATGATAACAACACTATCTTTCCATTACAACTGATGCCAAGGAGGCTATGGACCTTATCCCACGCTGCTCTCAAAGTGGCAAGAAAGTGGCAAGAAAGCAACATAAGCATGATTCCACTATTATAGCGATAGCAACCCCCAGAGATGGAAATGGCCAGCCCACGGCGCTAGCGCTTTCATAGCGCTAAGAATCAGCTCGCGCAATTGCAATGCCTGGTGAGACCAGGCATTCAAAAGAACGTGAATGTTGCTGCATTCCGAGTGGATTCTTAGCGGATTCTTAGCAGCGTTGTGGGATCAGTCGAAAAAATTTAGCGCTATAGCGCCGGATTCTTAGCAGTTTCTTTGCGACGTCGTGGGATCAGCTGGAAAGATTTAGCGCTATAGCGCTGGATTCTTGGTGGATTCTTAGCGACGTCGTGGGATCAGTCAGAAACATTTAGCGCTATAGCGCTGGATTCTTGGTGGATTCTTGCTGCTTTTGGCCCCGTGGGATAACGTCCTATGACTCTGGAGACTAGGGTTTGAATCCCTACTCAGCAACGGAAACCCACTGAGTGACCTTCTCTCAGCCTCAGAAGAAGGCAAAGGCCAAACCTCCTCTGAACAAATATTGCCAAGAAAACCTCAGGATATGTCCTTAGAGTTGCCAAATCAGAAATAACTTGAAGGCACCCAACAACAATAAAGCCCCATATTTAAGTACTTTTCCAGTGTTGACCAAGATGATTGGCTGCCTAAAGGCATAAGGGTGATCCTCATTTGACACTCAAAGTCAAACCACACAGGTGGTTGATTTTTGTAGAATTTTGGCAATGGGACAGTGTCCTCTACCACAGATGAGGATAGTAGGCTAGTTTAAGGTGTACTGTACAGTACAGAACAGTACAGAACAGACTGTGTGGCAACCCCCACTCCCAGTTTCCCAATCAGGGAACTGGCTAAAGGACTCAGAATAAAATGATCATCAGGGCTGCATCTCTTTCTTCCCTGCATATGATTTTTGATCTGCTTTAATTTTAAAAGTTCTTTTGGCCACAGATATTTTATATTTCTCAAACTGGGCTGGTGGAATTGGTTACTGCTGTAGACTGTGGATGTTGAAAATGAAACTGGAATGTGGAACAGTAAACACTAAAAATTATTTGCAGAGCTGTACTCACTTTTAAAACTCGAAAGTACAGTATCTCACTGTAGCAATAAAAGGGAGGGGGAGCCAGAGATTCAAAGCAGATTTAAAATATGTGTGTGTGAAAGAGAATGGGATTAGGGAAATGGGCCTTTAGTGGGAAGTGTTGTAGTAATTGAGATATTTAGCTTTAAGAGCCAGTGTGGTGGAGGGGGGGGGGGTTGCAGATTGCCAGAAATAGTGCAAATTGAGTCCACTTTTAGGGTTAGGGTAAGTGCTAGGGAATCATGGGAATTGTTGTTGTGTTTCTGGGACATTGAGCCTTCTCTGTCAGAGAACTTTGGTGGCACAATAAGCTACAGTCCCCATGATTCCCTTGCACTAACCCTAAAAGTGGACTCAATTTGCACTATTTCTGGCAGTCTGCAACCCCCTGTAGTGGTTTGAAAGTTGGGCTATGACTCTTGGAGACCAGGTTTGGATTCCACACTCAATTAAAAAAAAACCACTGAGGGCCTTTGCAGACCACCAGAAATAATGCAAATTGAGTCCACTTTAAAGGTTAGGGTTAGTGCTAGGGAATCATGGGAATTGTTTTTTTTTCCTGAGACATTGAGCCTTCTCTGTTAGAGAGCTCTGGTGCCATAATAAAATACAGTTCCCATAATTCCCTAACCCTAACCCTAACCCTTAAAGTGGACTCAATTTGCACTATTTCTAGCAGTCTGCAAATGCCCTGAGTGACCTTGAGCAAGTCACTTTCTCTCAGCCTCAGAGGATTACAATGGTGGATGCTGTCTAAAGAAACATGCAAAGAAAACCCCATGATAGGTTCACTTTAGGGTCTCCAGAAGTCAGAAACAACTTGGGGGCACACAACAACAACAACAACAACAACAACAACAATGTGTTGCCATAATAATTAAGATGTTCACAATTGTGTTAAAGCCATTTTAAAAATCAATTCCCAGTCCCTATTTTGCTAGCAAATTAAGTTATGCCCCAGTCAGTGTTCAAAGTCTCTGAGAACACTTTTCAAACGTTAAAGATAATGTAAAGGTATTCCCCATTGACAAGGTTGTCAAGTCATGCCCAACCATAAGAGGTGGAACGTATCTCTGTTACTAAGCCAAAGAGCCAGCATTGTCAGAGACTACTCTGTGATCATGTGGCCAGCATGATTGCACAGAACACACTTTAGTCACTGCTAAATGTACACACTATGTGGCTTTGAAATATCAACAATACAGATCAACAGGGGTGAACACTTTATCCTGATCCAGATTTTCCCCTCAGAGTTCATTATTATGATCTCCTTTCTTATGACTTTCACAAGTTCTTTTGATATTCACATCCCTATGTGCCCCAACTTCTTTGTTCCTTTTATTTATAGAATGACATTTTTTGTGTGCATTGGTTTTATTTTATTTTTAATTTCTTCACAGAGTTTTAAAATCATCAACAGACTCTATAACATTCTCAGAAAGATAATCCTAAGTGCACATGTACATGTTTGCCTTTAATTAACAGTATAAGCAATACAATGACATAGCCATGTTAGTCTGGAAAATCAGACTTTGGGGAGTTGGAGGGAGAGACGGGAATGAATACATGTCTGATATAGCTCAAGGTCCTGTGAAAAGTAAGGAAACAAACTGCTAAACCTCTAACCTCTGAATTCCTAAATTGTGCTACTATTCTGTCATTATTTGTTAGCATAAATCAGTGTGCAAAGAAGCTGCTAAAGCAAAATAGCAAATTCAAACCTCCAAGTAGACTCATTTTCTACTCTACTGGGGATTCCTTTGAATCTAACTGCTTAGCTGTTTCTTGATAAGGAAGATAAATATCGCAAACACATCTTAATTTAAACATAATCATCTTAAGAAATTTTAAAGAAATCCAGAAATAAGAAATAAGAAGAAACAAGTTAAAGTGAAATAATCAAATCAAACCAATTATTGAAAGCACTTGAAAAGACGACTCTGGAGCTGCACTCAGAGCAATTAGTGACAACCACCATCTCACTCCTGTCACTCCTCCCTCAATAAGTGCTACTAAGGAACTTATCAACCTATCCTGTAATTGTAAACCATTGTAATGAGAAGACTCTGAACCTGGGGAATTACTAAAGTCCAAGTCTTCTATGGGATCTTTTATCCTATGTTTACAGAGGTGGCTAGAGATGAGACTGATGTAGAAACAAAGCTTTATTTGAGGATTCAAACATACAAAGGCACCCTAACATACATGCACACCCACAAGAACTGAGGAGTAAAGTAGTTAGCTTGGATAGGAACACAAGGCTTTCTAATGGTGATAATTACCTGCAAAGATGTTGCTCCAACGATGAATAGACTCAACTGAAAAGAACAGTAGGTAGAGCCGGGGAGACTCTAGCTAGAGATCATGAATGGTACAGGACCGTCATGAAATCTATCCAGACCCCCCCTTTCCCTGAGATTTTGGGGAGTATTTAAACCCTAGAAGTGAAGAGTTGCTATTGAACATCAAAGGATTCCGATTGCTATGCTTTGCTGTGGACAATTTCCAGAACAGGGGAGATGGGATGTAGGTTTTTTACTTTTCCTCACCTTAAGGACACATCCTGACTGGCTCATAAATCTTTTCAGGTGTGAATGTCCTGCATTGCAGCTCCTAAGCCTGGCCTTTTGATCTGCAAATGGCTTGTAAATGCAGATTCACCTTAGTGCCTACGTGATGTGCTCGCCTTGAGTCCATGGCAATGGAGGCCCTTTCCAGCCTAGGGCTTCTGATAGAGATCCAAAGGAATCTTGATATCAAAATCCAATTGAAGCCACTTCTTGTAACACCATGGTGATGCTTATGAGGCAAGGATGCAAGAATCAGGATGTCATACCCAATTTTATGGATCTTTCCCATAAAATGAAAGAGAAAAAACAGATAAAACAAATGAAACAAGGAAAAATATCTGCATACTTTTCTTCAACAGTAAAAGTAAACAGCTCTGAACCTGAGTTGCCCTCAGTCATGTTGCTGGACTCTAGATCACAAGCAGATTCTTTTCAATCCATGAGATGGGGGTGGTATAGGTTTAGCAGAGGAAATATCCATGGCAATGAACAAAGGAAATGTTGCCTCACCAGACAATTGGAGGAAAGAAAACATCTTGGAAATCCTGGATGATGATATTGCCACACCACTAGATACCCCCTTGTCAAGATAGAAGAAAATGGAACACAAAACTTGCAGGGTCATTAGCAGAAGTAAATGGATCTATTCATGAGATGACAATGGATATACAAGCAATTAAGGCTTATCTTATCAAATGTGATAGTTTATTTACAACAATTACCAAAGCTTTAGTGAAAATAGAAGCAAAGGTTATGTTGAAACCGTAGATTCAAAAGGGCTTTCCAATTTACCTCCTCAGGAGGAAAAAGAGGCTAAATAGATCAGACTCTTCTACACCAAGAGAAACAACAATGAACTATGAACAAATGCCTCAGAAGATTGTGTCAGATAGACACATTGACTTTCAAAATCATATATCAAACTCAGAGGGTGGGGCAGAATTGATCAATCAAGATCACTGGGGAAAATCCCTCAGAAAGTGGACAGATAACAAAGTAAGGAAAATACCCCAGAGTGAGAAATCGCAATTCCCACTCCCCCAGCATTTAGGAAAGAAGATTTAGATTCTAACTTTAGCCACAGACAAATTGGTTATTAGCAGTTATCTGAAACTCAGGGGTATGCTAGCGCAAAATGAGAGAAAGAAACACCTCCTACATGCTCTAGCATGGGCAGCAGGCAAGTCTATCAAATGGTGGAAGTTGTCCAAGTTGAGCACCTGTTTTAGAACTATACCCAAGCCAGAACCATTATAACGTTCTCAAATGAGGGATCAGTTAAGGAAATGTACTCACTTAGGAGCAAACTTTTAAATAAAGGTTTGATAAACTCTTGCCTTTTTGAAAATAGAGCACCTCCAATCCCATTAAGTAAGCCCCCATCAAAATTGATGCCTCCCACTGTAATTGATCACAACAAGTCAATTAATCTAATTGATTTGACAGAGCCTGAGACATGGATAGAACAGGCCCCAGAAGGAAAACAAACCCTGGCCAAATCTTTTATTAATACATGCCCGCCTGCTACATCTAGAGCACTGATTACTCCAGAAGAGGAGTCTCTTTTGAAAACTTTTCAAATCCTGCCAATGATGGAGCAAACTGAGATTATAGAAAGGTTATGCATTTTGAAAGATACTCTGTTAAGTGTTCAAAAGAACAGTAAAATTGAAAAGGGGAAGTTCTCTGATTGGGAAGCAAATCAGAAAACAGCAGAGCAAGAGAATGATAGGAACCCTAATTGGTTTCCCCAAGAGAAGATAGTTGGGAGAGAGGGAGGTAAAGCTAACTGATTGGGGGGGGGGGGGGGGGGGGGGGGGTTAAACAGACCCCCTGGGAAATGGCTCTGTAGTTTATGATGAGAGTGAAAAGGGGGCACAGAATGAAAAAATAGATTAAAGTTAGAGTTCAATTCAATTCAATTCAATTCAATTATTACGGCCATTTGGCCAGTATAAGTTAGAGTTAAAGTTAGAGCCTATGTGGATGATTTAGTAATTATTTTAGAAGAACCAACTGCAAGTATTACATTAGGGGTAGGCAACCTTTCCCCTTTAAGGGCTGAGGGACTTCAGCTCCCAGAAGCCTCAGCCATGTTGGCCAATAGTCCCATGTTGGCCAATAGCTCCTGGGATTCTGGGAGCTGAAGTCCCTCGGCCCTTAAAGGGGAAAGGTTGCCTATCCCTGTATTACATATTTGATGGAAATAATTCAAGAATTTGATGGATTTGCTGGTTTTAGAATTAATAAGACTAAATCAAATATACTAACCTTGAATTTGTCACAGAAAGAAGAATCAGAGTTACATGAGAAATCAGGATTTCAAATATGCAAAAAAGTTAAATATTTGGGCATAGTGCTCTCAAAGAAAAACTCTAACCCAGGGGTAGGCAACCTTTCCCCTTTAAGGGCTGAGGGACTTCAGCTCCCAGAAGCCTCAGCCATGTTGGCCAATAGTTCCATGTTGGCCAATAGCTCCTGGGATTCTGGGAGCTGAAGTCCCTCGGCCCTTAAAGGGGAAAGGTTGCCTACCCCTGATTTAATAAAATGGACAAATCTAAACCTATCGTTAATGGGAAGAATATCTGCTTTTAAAATATCAGCTTTGCCAAAGTTAATGTTTCTTTATCAAAATTTACCAATTCTAACAAATGATAAACAATTTAAACAATGGGAAATGGAGATCACTAAGTTTATTTGGGCAGGAAGGAAACCCCAAATAAAATGGAAAAATTTAAAAGATGTGAAAGAAAGAGGTGGACTAGGGGTTCCAGATCTTAAAGTATATTATTATGCATGTGCCCTTGAATGGGTACACAATTGGATTACATTTGAAGATGATAAAATGTTGAGCTTGGAAGGGTTTAACAAGTTTTCTAGCTGGCATGGTTATTTATGGTATAAAAGAGCAGAGGTAAATAAAGACTTTAATGACCACATAATTAGAAGAGTTCTTTTCATAGAATCATAGAATCATAGAGTTGGAAGAGACCACAAGG
>CM034701.1:240761730-240795556 GCA_020142125.1 Phrynosoma platyrhinos | reverse complement strand
ATTGCGCAATGATGCTAGTTGCGTCTGGTAGCCATTTCTGTCTTGTGGAGTATACCGGTATAGTTCTGGATTGATTCCATACCACTTTCTTGCCGCTTTGAGACCTGCGTGTGATAACGTCCTATATGTGTCTCTGGTGAACACTGAGGTTATGTTGACTGCTAAGAAGACAAGATGATTTGTAAAAGTTACTTTTTCAGACTTTGTTTTTTGTTATTGTGTGCCTTCAAGTCATTTCTGAGTTATGGCAGCCCTAAGATGAACCTATCCAGGGGCTTCTTGCCAAGGTTTGTTCAGATTAGGTTTGCCATTGCCATCTTCTGAGGCTGAGAGCATGTGACTTGCCCAAGGTCACCCAGTGGGTTTTATGGCTGAAGTGGGAATCAAACCCTGGTCTCTAACACTCAAACCACTACAACTCCTAAAATCCCCAAGTCAGTACACACAATGTTTCATTCAGTTCTGAATAGTTGCTTGAGTATTGTCCATCCTATTTTGGATTTTCAGAGTCACAATTCAAAAGGGTAACTTTTCCAAATCCTAAGAAAATGGCTTACTTCCTCACTAACTCACACATTTCTTGTTTATTCCTTTATCTCACTGATGAGCATTTGCAAAACTAAATTAGGGAAGGCTTTGTTAGATGTAACAGTCCCTGCCACATGTTCTTCAAGGGTGATGTTTGGAGAGAACCCTTTCTTTTGCCAGACATCTCACACAAAAGTCATATTAACTCATTAAAAGACTGTCACAGTAACACCAAAATATTGCCACTTCCCCCTTCTTCTCTGCATCATGACTAGAGATGAAAAGAAGCACACAATAAAACCCAGTAAACTACACAAGCATATGTCATTAAACAATGTTAGAGTAGCCTACTTTGGAGACATCAATTTAGAATGACAATAAGCTTATATTAATCCCCCTTCTTCATCTTTGACTGTTCTAATTAGGTCATTCCTAACTGAATTACTTAAGTCGCATTGTTCTTCCCTATGCTATTTGTTGGGGTGAGACATCGTATCCTTCGATGAAACACTCTATCCCATGTTATCTCGATTCTCACAAATTAACTTGGTGTAGTTAAGAGGTTCACTTTAGGAATGAGTTCAGAGTGACAGGGTTCTTCTGTTACTTATTCACATAAAAAGATCAGAGTCGACCCTGCCATTAGGTAAAGTATTCCATTTTGGAAATGATGAGGATCTAACCTGCATTGCAGAAATAACGCAGTTTGACACCGCTTTAACTGCCATGGCTCAATGCTTTGGTATTCTGGGCTGTGTAATTTGTTATGGCACCAGAACTCTTTGACAGAGATGGTTAACTATCTCTTAAAGCTATACATCTCAGAATTCCATTGCATTGAACCATGACACTTAAAGCGGCATTAAACTGCATCATTTCTGCTGTGAAGATGTGGTCGAAAAGGCAGAGTATGGTTGGCTATTTGCTTTATTTTGGTTGTAACTTTATTGGCCAGGAGAGGAGGAAGCACTTGAGACATTTTCATTTTCAGGTTCTTTGGGAAGTAAGTGCCTTGACTTTTGTTTGTGCACAAGCTTTACTGTCATGCAGTGAGGCACTCACTCCAGGCAGCAGCCACCAGAGGGCAAGAACGACATCTCCCCAGCAGTTCTCCCTGAATTCCCTAGCTGTTCTCCTTGGTTTGAGGACAATACTGTATCTTGTTCTCTCTGAACTAACCTGTTGCCTGAGGTGGAATGAAGGACATTATGACAACTCCAAATATGGGGTACAATTCAACTGCTGAGGATGTGCCACAATCTTGTACTTAATTTCAGGGAGCAAAAGATCTTGGGCCAGTCCTGGTTTGTCACTTATGTGCTGTCTTATTTGCTGTTTTGCTTCAGGCAACAGAATATTATCAGCTGATCCTGGATGTGATCTCCACTACATCCTCTAATGTGGAGGAACACACACAAGAAAAAAGCTATATTGGTTTGAGTGTAAATTTGCAGCACAACTATAACAATTGTATCACAAGCCTTTCAATACAAACAAAATGGACTTTCCAATCTGACTTGTATGTAGTATCCAAGATTCCACATTAGATCAATTTGTGGATTGATGGGAAACAAAAGTCTGTTGGGAGTTAGCCAGCAGTGCTGAACAAAATGTAACTTAAACTGGTAGGGGGGGAACACAGAAAAATAGCCAAGTAGATTTAGGAATCTCTCACTTCTTATCTTTCTATATAACTACTGTTTTTATGTACATTGCCATTCTTTGACTCTGTTTCCTTCCCCTTTTTCCTCCAAAGAGGGATTAGTCGTAGTTCCTTCTTGGTCCTAGAAAGAGACTGAAAATGACTGCCAGAAGACCAGCATTTAGGAAAGTCAGCGCTAAGGGTTTTTGTAAAATAAATGAATGACTGAATTAGGTTTTCTCTTCAAACATATCTCTGAATTGATTTCAAGAAACATTGGACACATTTCTCTTTTTAAAAAATTTTCTAGTTTCCAAAGTATTTTTTTCAATAGACAGAAGTTCAATACCCAACTGCTGTACTCTCCTACATAAATACAGTATTGTCCTATGGCAAGAATTAATTCCAGCCTCCCTCTTCCCAGACAGCATAGACTATAGCTTTGTTAGGGACATTATCACACAGGGAGTTGCGGGGAGAAAGTGGAAATAAACTGGACGAGCGGAAGACTTTAATTTACGGGATTTGTCCCCTTCTGCCTCGTCTGATAAATAAATTCGAATTTAAAAGGGGGTTAATTCGAACAAAATCCTGAAAATGAAAAGATCAGGTTTTCGTTTGAATTAACCCCTTTTAAATTTGAATTTAGTTATCAGACGAGGCAGAATGGGACAAATCCGTAAATTAAAGTCTTCCGCTCATTCGGTTTATTTCCAGTTTCTCCCCGCAACTCCCCATGTGATAATGTCCTAGGATGTTCACATCTACAACTCTTGAAGACAGATGGGAGGGGACGGGACTGTGAGCATCCCTATGAATCCCTCTAAACAATGTCTAGATCTGAATGGAAACTAACATATTTCATTGGGGAAAATGTGTGTATCGAGCCATGTCTAACCAGAATCAGGTTTGTGATACATGTGAAGTATCAGCCACATGGCCATTTATTTCTTAACAGCTTGGCTTGTGTGCAGGTGCGTGTGTGCATGTCTGTGTATAAGTGTGTCACATACTTTGTCTTGCACTCCCTAAGCTGGCCTGTGAACTCTTTGTTCAATTGTCATTTTAGTCAACTTCTGTATATAGCATGAGTGACTGCCATCTTCTGTTTTGGCAGAGACATCCAAATGACTCAATTTGCGCCTGGTGAAATTTATTTTATGCTAAGCTGAACTCTGTATGGCTAGGGTAAAGGTGGACAGAAGGTAGAACAGGATCTACTGAGAGATCTATACAAGTTTTCTTCAGTGACAGCAACAAAAAAGACTCCTTACCTACCTTTCAGGAAATGAAAGTGAGAATGGTAACTATGAGTGGATGTTTGTTTATTGAAAACTACTGAAGAGGTTGAATTCAAAGATATAGCCGTGTTAGTCTGCAGAATCAGTATGTAAAGAGATCTTGTAGCACCATTGAGACTAACTGAAAGAAAAAAGTTGACAGCATAAGCCAGGGGTAGGTAACCTTTTTGAGTCAGGGGCCGGGTTGCTGTCCCTCAAACAATTGGGGGGCTGAAGCACCAAAAATAAATAAATAATTTTTAAAAAATTAAAAAAATATGCATGCACACTCTCTGAGAACAAGTAATAACAACAATAATCAATATCATCATGGCGGGTGGCAGCGGCGGCGGCAGGACCAGCCTGAGGCCGGTCCAAAGGCCTTGGGGGGCCGCATCCGGCCCCCGGGCCTTAGGTTGCCTATCCCTAGCATAAGCTTTCGTAGACTTCAGTCTACTTCCTTACATACTGAAGAGGCTGTCTTTTTATTTGTGTGTGCTTGGTTCAATTAGCTTTTAAAATATTTCGAAAGGTCCAAATTTATGAAATATTTTAGAGTTATCCTCCATCTATGTGCATGCTGGCATAAAAACTCCCACTGATTTGAACAGGGTTTAGGTCAGACCTTGATTGCATTCCAAAGGCAAAACATTCCCTCTTGAAAAGCACTTGACAAAAATAAAAACCCATGAAAGAAAGTAGCACTTAGACAAGTTGATGTGGAAATATGCAGAGAGGCTGAATTTATCCTGCATGTTTATCCAGGATGAAGAAGGGGAAAAATAATAATGAAAAGTCTATCTCACCAATAATATTCAAAAACATTGAAAAACTAGTAAGAAAAAAGTGTTTCTCAGATGCTAAGGAACCCTGACATAAAGAAATCTGGACAGATGGGAATCATTCTGATGACACTGTGCAGAAATATTTGCTCTCATGCAGAAAATGCTGTTTCCTGCACATAATTTTTTTCTGCATATAAATTGTTATTGTGTGCCATCAAGTCATTTCTAACTTACAGTGACCCTAAGGTGACTCTACCATGGGGTTTTCTTGGTAACTTTCTACAGAAATGGTTTGCCATTGCCATCTTCTGAGGCTGAGAGAGTGCGACTTGCCCAAGGTCATCCAGTAGGTTTCCATGTCCGAGCGAGGATTGAAACCCTGGTGTCCTGGTGTCCTAGTCCAGTGCTCAAACCACTACACCACGATGTCCCTTGCACATAAATACCATATGTAAATTTTATGCAGAATAAGTTTCAAACTGTAAATAGTCTTTGAGAACTGTAGTTTTTGAACATTTCCTCACAGTCTTAGGACGTTATCACACATGGGCCAGAAAGCGATAACAAAGTAGAAATGAGGCATTCCGAAAATAAGCCAAAAATAAACCTTGATTCCGCAAATGGCTTTCACACGTAGTTACCTTAATTGTGAAATTACAGTAAGTGCATTTAACGTTCACACACAAGTGAGAAAAGCCCGTAAATGTACTAGAAATGATCTTCTTGCACATGCGCAGATAGAGGAATGCTCGCCGTAGAACCGTAGAACCATGGGAAAAAGCAGGGAAATTCT
The DNA here is from genome assembly GCA_020142125.1 of Phrynosoma platyrhinos. Lineage (NCBI taxonomy): Eukaryota > Metazoa > Chordata > Lepidosauria > Squamata > Phrynosomatidae > Phrynosoma > Phrynosoma platyrhinos. Next base: position 240,790,528 of record CM034701.1, on the reverse strand, counting down.
CCCAAATGCACATTTGCTTTTCACATTATGGTAAATGCAAAATTACTGTAATTTCACAAATGCATTTCCTCAAAACTACCGAATTTCAAAAGATCTCAAATAACACCAGTTTCTGTTTGAGATTTGTGTGGATTAACCAGCAGATTTCCCCCATGTGATAATGTCCTTAGAAAATTAGCAAATTTCTTCTGGAAACTTTTGTTGACACTGAAATTTTATAGCCAAAGCCTAAGACAGCCCTAGTAATGTCATGCGGATCACCCTGGTAATGTCTTTATGCAAAAACAAATTAAATATAAGCCACGATGGCTCACAGCATGTCTTTCAAATAAAAAAGATAAACTTTTAGAAAAGAGAAAATATTTCTCTGGAAAGAAGTTAAGGTTACAAAACTCAATACTCTGAACAGGAAAAAGGCATGATTTTTAGACCTTTTTTCTTAATATATTTTAAGAAATATCTTAATATCTTTTTAATAACTTTAAAAAAAAAAGCACTAATTCACTCAAGCCATGGGGGTCTTCTGCAGTGCAGAAATAATGCAATTTGACTTCACTTTAACTGCCATAGCTCCATCCTACAGAATTCTGGGATTTGTACTTTTGTGAGGCACCAGCCCACTTGGGTAGAGAAGGCTAACAATTTTTTAAAACTACAAATCCCAGGGTGCCATAGCATGGAGCTACAGCAATTTAAGTGGTGTCAAATTGCATTATTTCTACAATGTTGATGCATGCTTGAGGTCAATTCTTTTTTTGTTCCAAATATCATATTTAGTAATAAACTATTAATGAAGCCTCCCCAAAAGAAAATGGGTGTTGGAAGATTTGGAGCACAATCCACTGTTTCCCAGGACACATCCTCTAGATCAGGGGTGAGAAGCCTCTGAAGGTGAGGAAACCATTTCCCTTTGCCTTCAGGCCCACTGAGGGTAATGCTACACCCTGTTCAAATAAGAGTAAACAGAAGGTCATGTCTGATTGATTGATTGATTGATGCATGCTAAATCAAGATGTAAAGGGGGAGTATGCCCTGTTGTAGCAGATAACTATATCTATCTGGAGGCTTCTGGAGCAGATAGCTATGTCCATCTGGAGGCTTCTGGAGTTGATTCCTCTGATTTTCTGCAAAATAAATATTTCTTTCAATATGGTGAGAGGAAAACATTAGACAGGAAAATGTCCGGGGTCATCCCTTTGATCCAGTAATTATTTATGGATTCAGGAGCTTCAGTGTGGGCATTGAGTTTCTTTTGTCAAGAATGGTATCCCCATTCCTTGCAAGCCTGTGAACCTCCTTGGACTTCAAATTCTGTTATCTCCTACCAGCATGGTCAGTGCCAATGAATCTTAGGAGACACTGTCCAGTAACATCTGGAAGGCCCACCCATACAAAGTAGAGGAAGCAAATCTGTAGAAGCATTTATACTTATGTGTCTATATGCATTCATTTACTCATATCTAACTGACTCCCACAATGGAATGGAATAAGCAATTTCACTATTTTTGTTTCCCAGGGTATGGCTACAGTCCCATAGGAGCACACTGCTTGTTGAACAAACTGTTGCATGATGAGTGATTCTTCTTTCTTTTCCCATGCAGAAAGGGGTAATGATGGCAGTGGCAACAGAAGAAGAGAAAGCAAGCTCTTCCTCCATCTCCTTCTCCTGTTTTATTGCTGCTAGCTGCCTGTTCCTTAAATGGCTGACATCTGGGGTACAGAACATGATACCAAAGTAGTTTGGTGGGGATGGAGGACCTGTGGCCCTCCAGAGGTAGTTGTACAGTGACTCCCACAATCCCTGACTCTTGGTCATGCTGGCTGGAGAGGATGTTGTTCCTGATGTATGGCAATCCTAAGGCAAATCTACCATGGGATTTTCTTGGCAAGATTTGTTCAGAGGGGGTTTGCCATTGATATTCTCTGAGTCTGAGAGAGTAGGACTTGCCAAAGGCCACCCAGTGGGTTTACATGGCTGAGCTGGGTTTCAATCCCTGGTCTCCAGAGTTGGAGTCTGATGCTAAAAACACTATGCCATATTGACTCTCATATGAGAATACAATATACCTCTACTATTCCTGTGTAGACATTTTTCCTCTAGAAGCCAGGTTTCCAGCCAACTTGGAGAGGACAATGTCCTTGTCCCACTGCAACCACCACCTTTTCCTTCTTTTCCTCACTGCCATTTTCTTCTTTCCACTGCCAGCAGAGCAAATAAGATTACATTCCTTGTTGTGTGATATCTCACCATGGCTCATACCTCTCTTCAAGTCTGGTTGAACATCTGCATAGTTAAATTCTCACTTAGTTTGATGAAATGAGGCCAGAAGCAATGAAAAGTGGTTATATGTGATTATTGTTCCACGGAGACCATTTTCACCACCATACATCAGAGAACTGTCTGTGCCAAGATGTGACACTGAAACAAACTGAGCAAGTTCTGTTGAAGAAGAAGAAGAACCTGAGAATAGAAGGTTTCTAAGCCAAATGCAGAGGTGGGGAGGGTGAGCTGGAATGCCGAACATAAGGATCAGCAATTTATCTAAAACACATTTCCTGCCTTTTAAAGGTATTAATATTTAGCCTACCCAAGTGACTTCAGTGACTGTATATTTAACAATTCAATTAGTCATTCCCAAGTGAAGCATGCTAATTGATTACTTTGCAGCATCCAGTGATGATAAAGTTAATGGATGTTTTTGTTGAGTAAATTGGCTTCCGCTCTTAATATCACTTTCTTGATATCTTTGCTTCCCAGTAAGTGGCTGGGCATATTTCTATAAATAGACCAATGGCTTCAAAAAAAAAAAAAAAAAAAAAAGGCAGGGAGGGTGCATAGAGTGGTGCAGCTTTTCCTGACACTGCAGATTTCAGTCCTTTCTAATCTCTGCACATGTATACCTCTTGAGCCAAACCTACACTTGGCTGGCCAGAAGAAGTCACATGGGAATTACGAGAGTGGATATAAAGCACAGAAATAGAAACTCATAAAAACAAGTTAGATAAAAATCAGTGGAATTCATTTAGAGAGGCTGTGCCTACTAAGCAGCACAGATGATAGATAGATAGATAGATAGATAGATAGATAGATAGATAGATAGATAGATAGATAGATAGATAGATAGATAGATTCCAGCTTATGTTATACTTATCATTTTGCTAAAAGTGCCTGCCATTCATTCTGTTTTGCCAGCATGTCAATGTATAATACCAGGTAAGTATCAATGATCAAACGGATCAATGCAAAAGACTCTTTTTAAGTATGGTGCTCCTCCACAAAAGATTAGGACAGGATTGAGGTACCTTTGGCCTGACAGATATTTTTACCTAGTAGCTCCCACCAGCCATACCCAGCAATCCTAATCAAACTGTATCAAGCTGATGAATGAAGAAACCGTGGGTTTTGAAGCAGGGTGTCATCAATATATGGATGGAACCCAGATCTATTTCTCCTTCTTAACAGAGCTGGTGAGGCTCTGCAAGCCCTGGACCAGCACCTTAACATTGTAATGAGCTGGATGAAGGTCAGTAAGCTGAAACTGAATCTGAACAAGATGGAGCTTTACTGGTTCTGAGGACTCTGTAAGTGATTCTGTTCTGGATAGGGTGACACTTTCCTGAATGTGCCATTATAGACCTCCACCTTTTTCACTGAAAGCTCACATAGACTTAATGGCTTGGAGTGTGGTACCAACTCCACTTAGCCCACCAGCTATCTTCATTCCTGGACAGGAAGGATCTTGTCACATCAATTCATACACAAATACATTTCTATTCAGTTTACTGCAACATGGAAGCAGCAGCGAGGGCAAATAATCAGCAATTAGACTCCAGTCAGGGACACCATGTAGAAATGATATCATTCTGGTTTCAAGGGAAATATGGTGCCTGCCAATCTGCTTCTACTCAGAGTTCAGGGTGTTCAATTGACTTAACAACTTGGAGTCCAACTATTTGTACTTGCTCAATACTAAAAAAAAAAAAAATGTGCTGGGGTAGGGAGGGAAAGGGTATTTTTTAAAAAATTGAAAAATTGTCAAAAATATGTTTCTCAAGTTTTGGAAAATCCTGATAAGAACTCTGGACTGATGAGAATCTTCACAGTTCAGAACATATTCTGCACAAAGTTTGCATGGCATTTTCTGCACAAACAATATATCTTCACAGAAATATTATCTGGTATGAAGAAAATGCTATTTTTAGGCAAAAAAATGCCACATGCAAATTTTGCACAGTATAAGTCCACAAGTACAGCATGCTCTGCAAAGAAAACATCCAGCAGAAAGCTATATGACCATTATGTACTACTTATCACTATAATTACAATACTATATAGTGATTTCCAGCTAGACACCCACTCAAACCTACTTAACAAGAAGCAGACTCTGGGATCAAGGGGAATCCATTCCACTGTCAATCAAGAAGTGGCTATCCCCTCCCATTAGCAATCTCAGCATAACAGGCAGGAAAATGAATCCTGTTGCAAATCCCCCTTATGCTGAAAATGTGATGGGAGCTGGTTTTAGATCAATGGGGAATGGATCTCCATTGATCTCTGTAGCTGCTTACCAGTAAGTGGGGTTTTAAGGACTTTCACACTCCCCAAGTAGCCCCTAAATTGAAAACTACACACTCCCTAAGTAGCCCCTAAATTGGAAACTACATGAATACATAGCAGTTACTTGAGATTGCAAATTTGTAACTGCCCCAAATGATTCTGTCCAGCATTTCCTGTTCAGAAAATACTGGACGTTTTCACACGGGGGTCCCTAAAACCGGCTGGAGCCATTCTGGAACGGTTCCTGCCGCTGATTCTGGAATGGCTCCGTCGGCGGCAGGCTAATTCCTTTGCAACCCGTAATTACCTTTCCGGCGCTTTTGCCGGAGTTAGCATTGGTTCTGCCGGAACACACGGAGCGAAAAGCCGGACTGACACAGGGATGGCACCAGAAGGGGTGGGATTTGCCGCCACGCGCGTGTGAACACACGGGAAAAAGAGCCGGAGTGGGGCCGGATGGAGGTAGGATTGCCTCCTCAAAAAGCCCCGTGTGAAAACGTCCACTGTCTCCTCCTATGCAGAACATACCATGTGCATGTTTTGCACAGAATAAGTTCCAAACTGGAAACTGCACAATTTATGAAGATTTTCTCACAGCAGGAGGAAAATTACTCAAATTACTCATTGCTTCCTTCAAGAAGAAAATTATCTAAGAATTGAATTTCTAGCTATGTGAGATTTCTTCTGACTCCCAAGACTGACAGGACAAGACCATATAGTGATTCAGGGAGGGTTATCTTGGTCATAGTGTGCCAACTGTAGAATATTGTCCCCTTAGAGGCCTAACTGACAACAACATTGCCCTTATTTTCGCATCTGGAGTCTATTGAATTCATTGTGACAACATGAATAGATCTCAGAAATAAAACTGGCAGCAGTAAGGAGGGGAAGTTTGAAGGAATATTAGGAAGTGTGGAGGAGGAGCAACACAACAGTAAGTGTGAATTAGGAAAGAAGGATAACTGCCCTGATAACTGCTAAGGAATCATGGGAGCTGTAGTTTATTGTGGACCAGAGCTCTCTGACAGAGAAGGCTCAATGTCCTAGAAAAAAAAATTCCCATGACTCCATAACACTGAGCCAGGACAGTTAAAGTGGCCTCAAGCTGCACAGTTTCTGGCAGTCTGTAAAGGCCCTAAGATGGGGCTAAAAAAAAATTGACTGAAATTCTGGAGACTCATAGTGACTCAGAGTTGACAATATTGGGCTAGAGAGACCAGTCGTCAGACTTGGTACAGGTATACCTCAGTTAACAAAGTGGATGTGTTCCTAGACATTACTTCTTTAACAGAAAATTTGGTACCAAAGGCAGAAAAACATGGAAAGCAGATGAATAAGGCTTTACACTCTCCCTGCCACTCACAAGAGGCACTCTAACATTTTTCAGCAAACATTTTATCCAAAACTATCAATACACACTTGTAAAATGAAACAACCAAGTCATATAAACATTCCATAAGTAAAGAAAAACATTTTGAACCTTCCAAAGACCACCTGAAGACTCTTCCAAAATGAAAAAAAAGCAAAGAGGACTGGTATTGCCTAATAGAAGGGATGTAGAAAAGAGACAATGGTCTAATCTGCACTGTCAAAATAATACTGTCACCAAACTGTCATGGCGTCCTCCTCTGGAATCCTGGGATTTGTAATTTGCTGTGGCACCAGAGCTCTCTGACAGAGAAGACTAAATATCTCACCAAACAAAAAACCCCAGAATTCCACAGCATTATGCCCTGACAAACTGCATTATTTCAGCAGTGCAAATGAGACCATAGTCTCAAAAAACTGAAAAAGATTATTTTATGCTTGTAATTAGCCCAATGCGTTTTGGCCTAGTAATATTTAATGGCCTTCTTCAAGGGCTTATAAAAGATAAAGGAAAAGGGACCATACATAAAGACCATGTCATGGGATAGATCATTCAACCCAATTTGGATCTCTTTCTCTCTAATTTATATTGCCTCTGAAAACTCTTAACATAGCACTGGTATATGTCTTCTATTTACTCATCAGCAGGGAAGTGGAAAGAGGAGCTGCAGGTTAGAAAGGAAATGAAAACAAAAGAGAAATACTGCCTTTCTTGCTCAAATATGCAAACAATTCTGGCTCACAGAGAGGAACAACTTGAACAATGTGTGTGAACACGTTAGCTCATTCCAGAAGTGAACTCAGCTTATGTGACAAATAACACATTGGGGCATCTGATGCATTGACTACACAAAATGTAATAGGATCAAATTTCACTAAAACGAATGTATTGATCCCTAAACCTGTTGCTTCTTGACCATGTATTACTGCTCTTAACATGTTCCTTCAGAAGCAATTAAGCAGTGACAGCACCAGGAAAGAGGAAGAGACTTGTTCTTTGCCTCTGGGCAGTTTTATGTATTGGTCTATACAAAGAGGGCAACCAAATGCGGGATGCATCTACACTATAGAAATAATATAATTTGACACCACTTTAACTGCCATGGCTTCATTCTACGGAATCCTGGGATTTATAGTTTTGTGATGCATCAGCACACTAGCACCAGCCTTTAGCAGTGAAGACTTGGTAAAACTACAAATTCAAGGATTCCCTAGGGTAGAGCTACAGCACTTAAAGTGATGTCAAAGTGGTGTAAACACATCCTAGGACAGGGCAGCCATAGCAATTATCTGATGGGCTCTCACAAAGAGAGTTCAATGGGAAAATTTAAGCAAAGGATGTACACTACTTTAAGGGAGTGATCCCCAAACTGCATGCTGCGAAAGAGATCAGTGTATTCCTGGCAAGGCTGCCTCTACTTTTTGGGCCTACTATTAGGCAACAGATTTGGGGTGTCATGAAAGAACAGCAGATGAAGTGTTATATAATTAGTATTATATTTTTCTTCCAAGAAGAGTGAGAGGCCCTTATGGGATGTGTCTGCTTCATGTGCCAGAATAACTTGGCTAGTTTTATATATTATTCACCGTAATGGGTAGATGTGTGGAATTTTTTTATATGTTGCCTCGGGCAGCAAAATATCAGGGCATGCCTTGATCCTCGTTACACTACTCTACATCTCTTTAAGTTAAAAGATGTCTATCTGCCAGTTTCTGGGTGGAGACAGCATCCTGATACAGTAAACAGTAAGAACATGCTTCTCTAACATAGTCCATTCTACAACATACAGATACAGAAAAATCCATGAATACCACTATTGCCCAGAAAGCATTGGCCAAAGGAGAGTGCAAGTGGAACAAAACATTACTAAGCTAGCCATCCATTTTTACTAAGCTAGCCATCCATTTTTACAAGAGTTGCAGGTAAATTGAAGAGGAATTATGTTTGTCAACTATTCCTGAAAAGGGATCCTTTGATTTGTCCACACAACTATCCTGTGTGGTGAGGCACTTGCATTGTGTAGTATAGTATCCTTGGACCAGGGACTCACTCCACCCATCCAGTCTGTTAATTCGGTCCTCCTGGAGAGGAAGGACTATAAGAGGCTTCCTGTTCAATCTTAGCCTTGTTTAAGTAGCAACAAGGTCTTTCTGAATTTGAATGTCTTCATGTATCCTCAACATCTGTTGTTAACTTGTTACTCAACCATACCTCTTCTTCCCCATGATACTACAGTCAAGGGGTTGGCAACCTACGGCCCACGGGCCGCACCCGGCCCTTCGAGGCCTGCTGACCGGCCCCTGCCTGGTCCTGCCGCCACCACCGCCTTTTGTGGCCGTGGGGGTCCTCCGGGGCACCATTTTGTCTTCCAAAATGGCACCTGGAGTCTTGCACGACCTTTCCCATCCTTCCCTGCAGCAGGAAAGGTCACACAAGACTCCAGGTGCCATTTTGGAACACAAAATGGCACCTCGGAGGACCCCCGCGGCCGTGCTCAGCCTCTCCAAGGCCCAACATGGTCGAGGGAGTCCTCCTGGAGGACCCCCGCAGTAGCCCTGGGCCTCTTCGAGGCCCAGCGCAGTCAAGCGAGACCTCCTGGGGGGGGGCCTACAACTGCACTGGGCCTCTCTGAGGCCCGGCACAGTCGAGGGAGCCCTCCTGGGAGCACACCATGTTGTGGGGCATCGGGGGACAGGGAGACCAGCCCCACCCCCAAAAAGATTGCCGACCCCTGCTATAGTCCAATGACATAGAGGACAGGACAGATTTACTAGTCTCAGTGTATGGGACTGTATTGCATCTTCACAAATTGTCTTCTATTTTGTTTAGGAATAATGTGTGATCATATGGAAGCTCTGTCTGCAATCTTTGATATGTTGACACACATGCAACTTACCTTGGTATCACTGGTTGAAGGTAACAGAAAAGTGATAACTGTGACTGTTACATGACCTTTTGCTCCATGAGATGCTATTTGTTTTGGACCTCTTCCTTGATGCTTTCTTAGAAATATTTTTGGGTAAAATCCAGTTAAGTTTTTCTGTCAATGGAACTGCTTCTGTTGCTGGGAATGGTAAGGACAAAATGCCCCTTAATCCCTCCATACCCTCAAATCTTTGCTTCATGATATTCCAGAGCGCTTTGCCAGATGCTGGAAGGGGACTTTAGGGGGAGGAAGAATCAAAGGAGATTATCCCACTGCTGAAATAACCCGGCTTTCCTCTTCCGAATTGAAGTTTAATTCAAAGGCAGCTGGGTCCTATCACAAGGATTTTGCTGCTGAAGCCATCTGGTAAGTCCAATCCAGCTGCAGCCCGGGTCCTCAATGCTCTTCACCAGCCTTACTTTGAAACCGGAGCCTTCCAACTTCTAAAAATGGCAGCCAAAGCATGCTGGGGCTTGGGCTGCAGCTGGGCTGGACCCACCCAGTTGCTTCGGCAGCAAAATCCTTGTGATAGGACCCAGCTGCCTGCTGAATTAGACTTCAATTTGGAAGAGGTAAGCTAGGTTATTTCAGTGGTGGGATCATCTCCAAAGAGCAAGCAAATCCTGTTGTGCAAACAGATTTCCATGTTTGTGACATTGGCATTTTCCCTTCATGTAGTTGCTCTTCTCTTTCATGCCTAAAAACTTGTCTCTTACCAAGATATGTTTATCTTCTTCATGCTGGGAGTCAATATCTAAGGTGTCTGCTATGGCTGGTTATGGTTATGCATTGATTGTGATACACAGTCCTTGTCTTGAATGACAATATTGTACAATTGAACACATGCGTGAATGTACAGTCCCATGTGGATGCACATCCAGGCTGCATTCAACGTGAATCCAATGAGCATCTATGTATGTTCAACATCCACAACTCTGCAACCTGGAATGGAATGTAGATATTCTGCATTGGATAGAAATACCGGTGTGCTTCCAGAGGTGATTTATGCATATATAAATCACTCACAGGATTCCAGCCATTATAATCTGAATGACTGGTATTCAGTATTGCAATTACAGGTTTGTAACTTACAGTCACAGATTCGTAACTGGCCTGTATTCAGTAAAGAGTCTTACTGGAAACCAATGTAAATGCACCTCCAGCTCACCTTTGGAGCCAGTTGGCAGAACAGATGAAGGAAGTCTGTTCAGCTTCTGATCAGGGTGCAAAGAAGGAGGGTTTTTCCGGTCCCCTCCTGCCAGTGAATGAGCCTGCAACCATCAAAAATAGGACCTCTGTCACAAGTCCTTGTTGCAAGCTTTCAGAAAGGAGGGTGGAAATGTCATCCTCCTCATTGCACTCCAATTGAAAGTTGAATGGACAAACCTCTTTTACCCAATCAGGGGCCAGGAGACATTGCTCAATTATGGAGAGAATTATGCATGAGCTAAGATTCAAGTGAGGGGAAAAACAATATTGTTGGTGTGTATGTGTCAACATTACCAGTCAGGAGAGATAGCTCAGAAACAGTATTCTCTCCCAATTCCAAATCATGAATTGTTCACTCAACACTAGTACAAATAGAAGTGAAACTTCACATCAGGGAGTGGGAAACCTCCACACACACCCTCGCTGGGCTGGATTTGGCTTGCAGAGGTTCTTTGTCTACCCTGCACCTTCTTTTGCAGTTATCCACTCATAGATAAAAGGTTATTTAAAGCTAGGAAACTGAGATCTAGGTAACAGTTCTTGTTTAGAGCCTAGGATGCTATCACATTGAGACTGAATTCTGATTTGAAGCATGCAGAAACTGTTACAGCAGGACTTTCTCCTGAGAAGACAAGCATAGAATTGAGCTGTTTTGTACAGTTGGTGGGAAGATATCCACAGTGGTAAGAATTCCCATCTAGGAATGAGAAACGGCAGAATTGGAAGCTTCACAAATAAAGCTATTTTTAATTTGTTGCTTTGCAGATTGATATAACACCCTTCATCTTAAGACTGCAAAGAAACAACAACAAAAAGGTCTTTAAAGAGGTACTGAGAACCAGATGTTATGCTACAAAATGCTACAGCTTGCAAACAAATACGCAACATAGAATGAACATTCTACATTTGTTAAAATGCTTTCTAAAATCTCTCAGATAGTTTGCATTGACTGCTGTGTAATGAACAGCCATGACAGAATTAATTTGCTTTCTGTGTAAAGGTAGCGTCAACATTTAGGGTCTGATTCAATCCAAGTACTCCAGAATATAATTAATTTGCATTGAGAAAAACTCTAGCATCTGGAAAGATCCATGACTGAAATCCTCATTCCCTGCAGAGACTTCTCAGACAATCCATGTGGACATGAGTGAGTGGAAAAGGAATGGGTCTGTCAGATCCTATGTGGATCTCTCGGCTGGACCTGATACATACCGTACTTTTCTTCCAATGGTACTTTACCAGTGTTGTCTCTATCATTAGGCAGAATGAGGCAGTCACCCAAGTGTCAAGTTGTTGTTGCTGCTGTGTGCCTTCAAGTTATGGTGACCCTAAGGTGAATCTCTCACAGTGTTTTCTTGGCAAGTTTCTTCAGAGAGGGTTTGCCATTGACATTCTCTGAGGCTGAGAAAGTGTGACTTGCCCAAAGTAACTCAGTGGGTTTCCATGCCCAGGCAGGGATTCGAACCCTAGTCTCCAGAGTCATAGTCCAATGTTTAAACTACTTCACCATGCTGCCTAAGTGACAGGAGACAGCAGCAATGTGCTGGAGGAGATCATTTGTGTGCCACGATAGTGTCCTTTAAGTCTATTGACTTATGCCTTCAGGTGTGTTGGAAAACAGTGTCTCATCACCAGCAATGAAATAAAATTCAACTGCTGGACAAATCAACTTTTCTACATGGATTGGAAGTTGGTTCCATCTTGTCTTCCTACACCCCAAGCATCAAAATCTTGGGTTGGTCCTGGAAAAAAACTAACAGCTGAAAGCCACACTTCCACCTCCACAGGGACTCCTATTTGCTGTCTCTGTTTTTTCTGATCTCCTCTTTCCCTGTTTCCTTCCCTTAGTAAACATAAACCTTCCAAGCAGAAAGTTTTCACTCTTTCCGTTCAGGGTGTATCAGGTAAGGAGCTTGTAGACAAAAGGAGCAATTCCAAGGTTTAACTAAGCAGGAAATCCAATCTGACAGCACTGTACTCTCTGACAACAGTAAACACAACTCATGATATATATGATTCCACAACCCACTCTGTTTTATCAGCAGAATATTGATTGTCACATTTTACAACAACAAAAAGAGGTCATTTATTGATAAAAGTAATGCAGATACCACCACCAACTGGTGAGACAGAGGAACAGAATAAAAAGTAAGAGAACCCTATCAATGACCCCTACTTCTCCAGTAAGATAGGATGAATGGATGTGTGATCAGTTCCTTCCTCATACAGTGAAAATAATAAGCACATTCATCAGGCAAACATTTATAGGATAAGAATCCATACTGTTGTGATGAAATTTGCTGCAGATTTACAAGCAAAAAAAGAAGAGAGACAGATAAAGTGCCAGTAGCTCTTCAGACAGAAGAAACCACACAGCTTTAGACACAACTTTCCAGATGTTAATGTTGGGACTATATATACTTTGTGCATGCATATACATTTGTGTAGTCACACAAAGAATATTCAAAGTAGAGCTTTGAATGTTACTTTATAAAGGCCATTGTGGTTGTTTATTGTTGTGTGCCATCAAGTTGTTCCCAACTTATGGCAACCCTAAGGCAACACTATCATGGGGTTTTCTTGGTCAGATTTGTTTAGAGAAGGTTTGCCATTGCCTTCTCCTGAGGCTGAGAGCATGTGACTTGCACATGGTTACCCAGTGGGTTTCATGGCTGAGCTGGGAATCAAACCTGTTCTCCAGAGTCGCAGCCAACACTCAGACCACTATGCCTCACTGGCTCTCACACTGGCCATTAGTAACTGTTGTAGTGCCAAAGCCTCAACAAGTAGTTAGTTACCATTATGTTACAGGTTTTTTTAAAAAAAAAATTATAACTCTGCCACACTGCTTCTGAAAACTAACTTTGATAGGTTTTGAAAGTGTTTTTTTTTAAATACTCTATGAATACTGCAAGATGTTGGCCTGTGATACAAGACTCCATGTTTTCCTGTTCACCCCATTATCACCTCTACACCTACAACAGAACAGAAGGCAACACATGAGTCATTCCCCGGACCATGGAATATTCCTTTGCCATCATTTAATGAGGCCACAACTATGTAACTATAAAAGTAACTACAACTAAAACATTATAGCTACTGTACACCACAAGAAAGGTTATTCTACCTTTTGGACTCTAGAGAATGGTGTGAATAAAACCATCCATAAAGATGATAGTATAATAGGAACACTACAAAGAGGACTATATAGTCCTGTGTTGGGAAACCTGTGGCACGTATGCCCTCTCTGGCACATGAATGAGGACACACAGTGGCCACAGAAACTTGGGGTGGGGAGTGCACTTGTCATGGCTTGGTTTGCCTTGGGAGAACTGGGTCATGGCAAGGAGGGCCAGGGAAGCATGCACAACTGGCCCAGCTCCTTGCCACAGCCTGGTTCTCCCATGGAAAACAGCTGTGACAAGGAGGGACTGTGCATGGGCCTTCTGAGCAGAAGTCCCACCCCTTCTGGATAGAAACACTGTCCCTTCCAGCTGGAAGGTCCGCTACTTCCAGCCAGAAGGCCTTCACTTTGCTATGGGATTTTGGGAACTGCAGTTTTGTGAGGTGTAATGAGGCTATCCATGGGGTTTTCTTGGCAAGGTTTCTTCAGAGGAAGTTTACCATTGTCTTCCTCTGAGGCTGAGAGAGAATGGCTTGCCCAAGAGACTAGGACCCGAAACAATGGATGCAAGCTGCAAGAAAAGAGATTCCACCTCAACATTAGGAGGAACTTCCTGACAGTAAGGGCGGTTCGACAGTGGAACACTCCCTCGGAGAGTAGTGGAGTCTCCTTCCTTGGAGGTCTTTAAGCAGAGGCTGGATGGCCATCTGTCAGGGATACTTTGATTGGGAGTTCCTGCATGGCAGGGGGTTGGACTGGATGGCCCTTGTGGTCTCTTCCAACTCTATGATTCTATGATTCTATGATTCTATGATTCTAAGTCTCCTAGTGGGTTTCATGGCTGATCTGGGATTCCAGCCCTGGTGTCCAGAGTTGCAAGCTGAAACGCCTGGCTTTCTTTGTGCTTGTGCCGTGCCTTCTGTGCTTTATTGTGCTTTGTTGTTGCTGCTGCTGTCGTTGTGTGCCTCCAAGTCATTTCCAATTATGGGCCCAGAGCACCCTCCCTCCCTTCCGGACACCAGCTCCTGGTGATCCTAAGGTAAGACAATCATGGGATAAGTTTAATCAAAGAGAGATTTCCATAGCCATTCCCTGAGGCTGAGAGAGTGTGACTTGCGTGTGTGGTGCCTTCAAGTCATTTCCAACTAATGGTGACCCTAAGGTGAAACTATAATGGAGTTTTCTTGGCAAGTTTGGTCAAAGAGGGGGTTGCTATTGCTAGCCTGAGGCTGAGATTGTGCCTTGGGGTTATCCCTGGAGGTCCCTCCTCTGGAAGGTGGAAGTCGCACCCCCAGAAAGTGGAAGTCCCACCCCTGCCTCAAAAACCCCACTTCCAAAAGTCCCACTCCCCAAAAGTCCCACCCCCAGCACCCCGTGGACTCCGGTGCAGGAATGCCACTGTGTTTGGCACTCAGTTTCTAAAAGGTTCACCATCACTGGAATAGTCCCTGTTCTGTGATTTTTTTTATTATTTCTGTTGATAGTCATACAAAGGCCTTTGCAGACTGCCAGAAATAGTGCAAATTGAATCCATTTTAAGGGTTAAGGTTAGTGCTAGGGAGTCATGGGAATTGTTGTTGTTTTTCTGAGACATTGAGCCTTCTCTGTCAGAGAGCTCTGGTGCCACAATAAAATACAGTTCCCATGATTCCCTAACCCTAGCCCTAACCCTAAAAGTGGACTCAATTTGCACTATTTCTGGCAGTCTGCAAAGGCCCCAAGATGGCTTCAATGCTCATTTCCATGACACGGCTTGGGACATGCCATAAGAACATAACCCAGCTCTATATTATTATGGTAGTCAGGAGAACAAAAGTGAAAACTACAGGGTTAACCTAAAATATTCTGGAGGTGAAGCAAAAAACATCACCCTCACTGCTTAGCTCCAATAATGGTCAGCCAAGGTATTTGGGCAATTCAGGTGGAAAATTGAACAAGCATTTTTCTTCTTTCCATGCAGTAAAAGTATAACTGTAATAAATAAACATCTTAACACTCCTGATCATGTGTGGCCACACGCAAACTGGTGAGACGAAGCTGAAGTTACAGAACTTTGCCTGACAATGCTGGGAAGGCAAGTGTTACATGGCCATATTGAAGAGCCAGCATGGTGTAGTGGTTTGAGTCTTGGACTATGACTATGAAGGTCAGGGTTTGATTCCCTGCATGAGCAGAAAAACCCACTGGGTGACCTTGAGCAAGTTACAATCTCTCGGCCTCAGAGGATAGCAATGGCAAACTCCCTTTGAAGAAATGTGCCCAGAAAACCCTATGATAGGATCACCCTTAGGGTTGCCATAAGTTAAAAAAAAGACTGAAGCACACAAGAACAATAATCTCATGTTCACCTTGTGTTTTGGCTTCCTGGTTGCTTAAGAGTTAAAAGAAGATGTGCCTTCCATCAGCCCTCAGTTCTTTTAACTGAGGAGGAGCTTCAGAGAGGGTTAGATTTCTTCATTCTCTTTCACATACCATCTGCCCGTTGTTTATTTGATCTCCATCTGTTACCTGAGATTTGGCTTCTGCTTGTTTCTAATGGCATATTAATAAACATAGACATACTGTGCATCCACAAACAACAAAATGTACATTTAGTATTCAGGTATTTTTGTACATTTCTTCACTGACAAACCATTTGTCAGGCAGTTCCTCACACTCAAGTTTTTTTCCCCTTTTGATTGCCATAATTCATAACTGGTGGTGATCCTCTCTTTAATTCATTACTCCTTTTCATCCACAGTGATGTAAAGGATATGTATGCTTAGTGCAACTAGAAGAGTTCATTCATCTGCCCATGTTTCTTATGCAATCAAAGTGCATGTGAAACAACTCTCCCTCCCTTCTCTTATTTCTGACTCAACAGTTCAAATTGTAAAGCTTAACTAAGCTTTAACAAATGAGATTCAGCCAATTGCAAGGCAATCATTCAGATTTTAATTTAAATGCAAACAACTTTGCAAAGAGGTGGTATCTATTGAACAGCTGGCCTGAAGTAGGAACCCAGTCAAAGAAAAGGAGGGCACTATGCAGCCCCTGTTTATTTTCCTCATTCTCTGACTGCCTCTCTACCGCAAACAAGAGTAAACTTGAAAACCTTGTCAAGACATTATCTCACTGCCAGACCTTTAAGGCTCATCAGATACCATGACATATCAACAGATAATTTCATTGGTGGTGGTGCTTGTGTGCCTTCAAGTCATTTCCAGTTTATGGTGACCCAGAAAGCCAACATGGTGTAGTGGTTTGAGTGTTGGACTATGACTCTGGAGAACAGGGCTCAGTTCCCACTTGGCCATGAAACCATAGGCAAGTCACATGCTCTCAGCCCACTCAAACCACTAGTCCATCCTGGCTCTCAAATCTCATTGGTCCTGCTCAGAAAAAAGGTTCTAGAACTGCACCTGCATTCCCTCTTCACTATACCACAGGGTGGATCTTGTGCTACCCAGTTATTGCAGTTTGATACCACTTTAATTTTCTAGCTGCAATTTCAGGGATCCTGGGATTTTCTAGTTTGTTGAAGTGTTTAGCCTTCTCTGCTAGTGTACTTTTCTGAAGTACAATTCAGCTACCTAGCCTAAACAACAGAATTAAATTGATTTAATCCTCAAATCCTTTTCAAAATATCTTTGGAATTTTAGGGCCTCGGCAGACGAGTAATTGGGTCGTCTTCCGGGCCCGGAAGAGGAGGGGCAGCCGCACGTTCGGTGCCCCTTCCTCTTCCTGAGGTCGCCCCGGAAGCTGCCGGCCCTCCGCACGTCCGGCGCTTCCGGGGCAACCTCCCTCCGCAGCGACCGGACGCGCTGCGGAGGATAAGACAGCGAAAGTGCACCCGCCGCTTTTAGGGCGCACTTTCGCTGTCTTGAGGAAGGAGCGCTGATTTAGCGCTCCTTCCAGGGACGCCGCCGGTGCGCCGAGATGCGGAGGCTGTGGCCCCGCGGCGTGCCGGTGCAGGGCGTCCTGGACGCCCTCGTCTGCTTCCCCCCATAGTTTCAAGGGAGTGAAAGCAGAGGGTCCCAACCTTTCCCAGGCCCTTATTTGGTGTCCCATGGTTGAGGGAGGAGGGAAGGATGGCAGACACAGTGTTAGTGGTAGTACGAAGCTCCCATGCTCATCTCCCCAAGAACTGAGATGGTTTTGAGGACATTCAGCCAGCCAGCAGCTGAGGTGCCATTACACCATGGGTAGAGCAGCACATACAGGTGCATCTGGTTGAAATATAAAAGAGCCCATCAGTACTCCCATAGTCAGTTGTAGTCAGCCTAAAAATTAGTCAGGATAAGCCAGGAAGTTTTCTGGGTCTAGGCTTCGTTAATCTTCTTAACACAGTTTTGTAGGCAAAGGAACAGATCCTATCGGGAAGAAGTAAAGTCTCCATGCCTGTCTCCCTGGGTTGAAGATCTCCAAAGTGAACCTCAGATTTGTCTGTCAAGTCTTCCTCTCCCCTGATGAAGCAGACAGGTTGGGAGTTGAGGCTTTTCATTGGCTAACAGGCAGATCTACTAATGCCATGATCTGCCCTTTATGAACTGCCAACAAACAGCTGTCATGTTGTGACTATGTTTTGTGCCAATAAATCATGTGTGTCTTATTTGCTGCAAATCTTTTGACCCCTCTAACCATCAACTTAGCTCTCTAGAAGAGGATTCTGAGTACCTCACCAAATTGGATCATTCCATAAGATGTATCCAGGACAATTACAGTGTTATGAAATTGACATGGCCATATACTGCAGATGCATTCATAGATTGTCTTAACATGGGAACCAAGAAGAAATGTTGTTCTCCCTGCCATCATTATGCCAGGGACTGCTATCTTGTTTAGAGAGACCTAAAACTACTGCTGTTTTGCCAGGGGCTGCCATTTTGGTTAGAGAGACCTAAACATTCCACCAAGGCTGGACTATAGGTCGAAATGTTTTTGCATTGTTGATATAGCTATTTGTCATTATTTGTGTACTTTAAAAATATTTACCATCAGTTTTTCAAAGCAGGTGATAAGTACTACAAGACAAACCAAATAAAGATCTATCAGAGTCAGGGCTTACCCTATGTTTTCTATGAATTCCTATGTAGTTCTGATGAAGCACCTAACCTTGCAGACTGCTAGAAATAGTGCAAATTGAGTCCACTTTAACTGCCCTGGCTCAGTGCTAGGGAATCATGGGAATTGTATTTTTTTCTGGGACATTGAGCCTTCTCTGTCAGAGAGCTCTGGTGCCATAATAAACTACAGTTCCCATGATTCCCTAGCACTGAATCAGGGCAGTTAAAGTGGACTCAATTTGCACTATTTCTGGCAGTCTGCAAAGGTTTGCAGTGTTTATTTAAGAGGAGGAGGAGGAGAGACATACTGAGGCACCTGCTTAGGATTTTTTAAAAGCAGCATCTTGTTATTTAAATCTAGTATTATTGTATTTTCACAACAATGGAGTAAGACCAAGTTTGCAACTATCCTGTAACAACTCATGTTATGGTTCAGTCCTGTACACTGATGCCCAGTCATAAGTCTCACTAGCTTCAATGGGCTTTGGTTCCAGATATGTAAATGCATATATGACTCAAATCTTAAAGCTGTATTTTTTTAAAAAAAAAAAGTTATTATGGTAAAATCTGTTCAGAAAGCAAATAGCTCTTTATTGAATGGAAGTTCATTGCACCCAAATCTACCTGTTCTAACTGGCACATTATTATGGGAAAACGTATTTATTATAGCTATAACACAACCACTTAGTGTATCCATGGCCCAGGTGATGTTTTGTAAACCATTTTAAATCACACCAAAACAGATAATTACTCATTTTCTCTTGGAAAAATCTGGCAATGCAGAATGTCTTCTGTGGTATAAAATTTAGAATTAATACTAGAGTACCAACCTACCGTTAGGTAATGTGACCAAAGGAACAGTCCTGCCCTGAGGCCTTTCTCTTCCTAGAGGTTAAGCTCTATTCCACCAAGAAATGCTTGAGCAACTCAATGTCCACACACACACCAGCATTTTGCAGATGAAAACTTGGACAAGTGTGGCCTAGCAAAATCAGAGTGTGGTAAGAGGGCAAAAGTTATTAATGAGAAAGATCACATAAGTTAGGAAAGGCTGCAGCAGTTTGCTTTTACCTGAGCATACTGGAAAGAGGAAGATTCTGCCCCCTCTTCTCCTCTCCTCCCTGCCAAGTTAATGGAGTGCAAAGTACTTATACCCTTTGAATTCATTTTGCAGAAACTGAAATAAACAAATGGGAAAGTGAGAGGAAGAGATAAATTTGGACACTTTAAAAACAGTGGGAAAAGTGGGGTGTGCGAGGATTAATTGGGACTGTACCAGCCAAACTGGAGGATATGTATCCATTTCTGTGGGTCAAAATTAAGTACTGCTTATGCATTTCCATCTCTAGCCCTTGCAGAACTTTTTCCATCAGCAAATGATTGCTTGTTTTTTAGGGAGATGGGAGATCAAAGTGAAGCGTGGTCCTGACAACCTGAGCTGTTTTAATCAAAACCTCTGCTTATGCTGCTGTATTACCTAAAGGAGGAAAGAGGATTGGCCTACAAGAAGGCATTCTGATAAAGTTCAAGTGCTGGCTACAGTTTTGTCATATCAATCAAAATGGTAAATTTCAAAATAAAGAAGCATGATGGGCGATCATCCTTGTTCTCTCCTCAGCTTTCTTACAAAACACTTCATTGGAGAAGAAAGGCAAGAATGGACAGTGAAAAATAGGACTCCCTTGATCATTTTCTATCCATCCCTGACAAATGCTAGGCTGTTATCATAGCCTTTGGATTATGTCTCATATCTTCTGGAGAAGTCAGTCAAGTATTCACACAGCTGACCCCTCCAGCATTCCTGACATTGCTCCAGTCAGGCCTTTCTGGCAGAGCTCCATAAACAATCAATTTAGCTGACATGAAGAGGGTTCCCTATGACACCTCAGGTTAAAATTCAAGCTAGGTTTGGCTAATCTCAGTCATAAAACATATTTTTAGGTTGTTGTCCTTTAAAAGCTGTGGATGGTGATTTCTACCAACCTTCTGACCTGATGATACTAGGCTGTCTGAGGTGTGCTGAAAGATGGAATTGGCCAGTCCTTTGCAAATAAACCCTTGTTTCTATATATTTTCTACAAATTGTTTGTTGTGTTGCAAATATGTTGGCTTATGATGGTTTACACATCCAAAGTGTGTGAGCCATAGCAATTTTACACAAATTTGACCAAACACACACATATTCAGATTCTGGAGACTGCTAGTCCTGAGCAGTTCAGAGCAGGAGCAGGGGGTACATCTCCATCACCACCAGTTTGGTGGTAAAATGATTCCTCCATAGTGTTTGACCCCTATGTATCGGTTGCGCCTCATACCTGCTAAAACATTTCCCTTTCGGGATTAATCTATGGTTTAAATAGCTCTGATATTGAGTCACCTGTATATTCTCACTGGAAATTATTTAACCTTACAGGGCATGAACATTTTAAAGTACTAGTCTCCTATTGTAAAGAAAGCTGCTGTCCCACTGCAGAATTAAAGCAGTTTGACACTTCCTTAACTGTCGTGGCTCTATCCTATTTAACCCTAGGACTTGTAGTTTGTTGTGGCACCAAAACTCTCTGACAGATATCTGACAGACAGATATCTCACAAAACTAGAAATCCCAGAATTCCATAGTATTGAGCCACGGGAGCTAAAACGGTGACAAATCTCATCAATTCTACAGTGTAGATGCATCTAAAGACTGTTTCTCAGATACACATTCTGTCTTCAATCATGACTGCAAATAAAGGTGATCCCAGGCTTGAAAAGAGAAAATATATCTACTAAAGGCATGTATTGGTCTCAGGATTGAGTTGCATGCAACCAGGACTAGTTCAAAACATTTTGATGCCTGAGGTAACGCACTCTATTTCCCTCACTCATAGCAAGGTGAACAGTATTTAAAGCCAGCCAAATGGTTTTGGTAAATGAGGCAGAAGGTTCCACCAAACAAACCCTCTTCTCATTCTTGCCATTTAAAAAAAACCAACAACTAACCATTTGCTGCTCTTCCATGATGTTATACCCAACAACAGACACCAGCTCTGCAGCCTAAGGCACTCTGTCTCATTGCTGTCTGTGATCATAGCAGCTGAACAGGATTTCTGTCTGCTCTCCTACTTGTGCAAGCACCTCTGAGCCTATTGATCAGAATTTTTGGCAGACTTCATCCTCATAGAAAGGGCTACTTTGACTGCAAATTTAATCTGATTTAATCTAATTAATCTGATTCTGCCCCAAAACAAATATATTATAGCTGCTTGAGGATTTCTGACTGATAGTCAACCAGGAGCCTCAAAGTTCACATTTCCTGAAGCAAGGTTCTGATTCAGACCTGCAATCCACCCAGAGATCCAGGCCAAGTTGTGCTGTTTGTTAGACTGCCAAACCTGTTTTAGAACATATAGGAATGTGTTTATACTGCCATACCCTCCAACATTTTGAAGATGATAACTGGGACATGTAGGGCCAACCAATATCAGAATACAGTCGAGGTGGAAAAAGTTATTAATGAGGAAGAACATATAATCTAGGCAAGGGTGCAGCAGTTTGGCTGAGGGTGCATCTACACCTCTTTTCCTGGGGCCAGTCCAGAACAATATGCCCCAGACCAGACCAGACTGGCTGCAATGGCAACCAAATGTCCAGTGCAATACTGTATCATTATGTACATGAGGCATCCTTGATGCTTTCTCAGACCCATGAGGGGTTCCTTACATGTAGAACTTGAAAAGGTTTTTTCCTTTCACCACTGGTTGGGGATACTGGGAGCTACAGTCCAAAACCTTTTCCAAGTTCTGCTCATGTAGATCACAGAGACTGAAGTACTCCTTGTTCATCTAAACCAAATCATCTTTCATATCTTCCTTTCCTCCATAGTAAAGGCAGGTGTTTCTTTCTTAAAGAATCCTTATTAAGCCACTTTCACCCTCTCATCCTTTCCCTTTCTTACCTCTCCCTCTCCTGCAGGACCTCACCACAGAAAATATAAGGCAAAGCTCAAACTAATAGTTAACAGAATAAAGCATCATCTTTTTAAGAGGGTTTGACAACCAATGACTAATGGAAAGGTAAGCCTTACCTTATGTCTCTGGTGTTGTTTTGTGTGCATCTTAGGTGGTAAGGCAGACATAAGAAAACAAGACACTCACATCCTGCTTTTCTCATTGCATTTTCATAGGCAACCTCATGTGCACACATACCCCACATGAGCAAGACAAACATGTTCATGCATAAAGCACATTTTTTAGCATCACATGCAAACATTTCTTCTGCAGAGAAAATATAGAGAAATTGCTTATTAAAAGTGGTGATAGGGAGGAGGTCATTCTTAGAAATAATGCAAGGAAGTTTTTTTTGTTGCTGTACAATGGACAAAAATTCAGCAAGTTATGCTTTTCATGGCACACAAGTGCACTCATGTGGGAAGACATGACTTGCTGGGTTTCTGTCTGCTCCACATCCATAAAGGGCATAGATCTTTTTAGGGCAAACAGGTAGCAACCTGACTGCCCTTTTATCCTGTGCCAAATACTTCTGAAAGATAATTGAGGCAACAGAAGTATACCGCACCCCATTCCTTGAACAAAATGGCCATGAGAATTTGCCTAGAAGGTGACCGTAGAGGCTTGTTCCAGACCACCATGAGAGTCTATAGCTAAACAGGAATTTACACCTAGGTCAAAAGCCAATAATCTCTTTGCTCTCACTGGCTTTCTGTAAATCATGTCCAACTCAGACTATTTCATCTAAAGAAGCCAACCATGGGGGTGCTGTAAAACCAGTGTCACAGGTGAATGAGAAAGAATCTGACACATTGATTGCATGAATTACACAAACTATCTCTCTGCCCAATGTGGGGGTCAAGGCAGGCCATTTCTTAGCATAGTGTTATGATTATCAGGTGGTACAATACACATATCCTGTCTCAACCTGTAATCATTGCAAGGAGGAAAGTGATAACCTTGGAACATAAGAATGAATCTGAGATCCATCTTTCCTGGAAGACAGCAGGATATTACTACTTTGTGCCGTGGCTCTGAAAATAGAACAGGTTGCTATGCAGAGACTAGTAATCATGAAAGCCAGGATATTGAGGGTGGGATGATATTCTGCCTTTCTTTTGAACATGATTCAGGCTGAATCTACGTAAGGGCTGTACCCCAGCTCCACTGTGTAACGTCCCTGCCTTGGATTGACCCCTTTAATGACACACACCCCTGTTTTAATCCAAACTTAAATCAGTTTTGAAACCCACAAGGAACCTATATTACGCAGCCACATTGGTGCAAGGGGCTGTTTCTATTGTGTGCATGTGTTTGCCATATTGGTTTCTGTTACCACAGCTGTGGTTTTTAAAAATATTCCTGCCACACATGTGCATATTCACATATTTGCATCACATAGGGCCTTTGCAGACTGCCAGAAATAGTGCAAATTGAGTCCACTTTAAGGGTTATGGTTAGTGCTAGGGAATCATGGGAATTGTTTTTTTCTGAGACATTGAGCCTTCTCTGTCAGAGAGCTCTGGTGCCACAATAAAATACAGTTCCCATGATTCCCTAACCCTAACCCTAATCCTTAAAGTGGACTCAATTTGCACTATTTCTAGCATCTGCAAAGGCCCATACTTGTGGTTACCCATCATTCTGATTGCCCATCTGAGCTTCTATTAATAATAATAATAATAATAATAATAATAATTTATACTCCGTCCCTCTGAGCTCAATCAGGGTGGTTCACAAGTAATAAAAGTAGAAAATACATTCAAACCCCTGTACCCTCCCCCCCTTAAAAAAGTATTAAACAACAAAGATTAAAACTTCATTATAAAGTGAAGCCACTAAAGCTGGTTGGAGATGAAAAGCTGACCTGAGAATATGTGCAAAGGTATGTGTGTGTTTGCATGTTTGTGTGTGTACTTCCCCAAAACAACAGAAGTTTTTTTTTAATTGCCTTAAACCCATCAGGCAAAAAAAAAACCAGAAGAGTGTTTTTACACTGGATCAAGAGGAATGTTGTGTTTTCCAACAGGACTAAGACGAAGGAAAAAACACACTATTTAGCCTATGTAGATTCAGCCTAGATGGTCCCATAGTTCTCCCTCTGATTCAGTTTTGTCAAACTCAAATGGGCAGAAGAGCCCACCAAGAATTCTGCCTCTTTCTAACTTCATAAGACCATTCCACCATTTAACTGTTCTTGCTAGAACAGGGGTGGGAATTGTGAGACTCTCAGATGTTATTGGACTGTGATTCCCAGTTTTCCTCACAATCAACTATTCTGGCTGGGGCTAACAGGAGCTGTAGTCCCAGCCACCTTCAGTCCCATTAGCCTACTTAAATCCCATTTTGGGAGAAAGGTGGGGTAGAAATCCAATAAATAAATAAATAAAATAATAAATGTAGTCCAACAACATCTGGAAAGCCACATGATTCCTATTCCTGTCTAGAATGTATCATAATCTTAGGACCTTGCTGCTTTCTCTTTGTGCTGTTTTCAGCGCGGAGAATGCTGCAAAAGACAATAACCACTTTACAAAATTAGTTCCTCATGGACATTGTAGTTTGCAATCTGCAGTATATCTCAGATTGTTCTCCAGTTAAAATGATGTCAAACTGAATTATTTCTACAGTGCAGAGACACACAGTATCTGGAAGGCCACAGATATTTCACCACAGTTATATACTTCATCAATAATGCTGTTTAGAAAAAGGCAGATTGTAACTAACATTTAACTGGATATAACACAATTCATTTAATAAGGATGGATCACTCACTATTGCAAATGTGAGTATTATTTTGTGTGTTTCTTAGGTGGTTAAACAACTAATACTCTGGGAATCTCAAACAAAGAAGTAGGTTCTATAGATTAAAGTGGGATTTCCTCCCAAAGAAGTCTAATAAGCTTTGCATCATTTTCACAAAACAGCAGGTAGAGAGATGGAGATCTTTAAAAATATGTGCATTTTCAAAGGCAGTCCAAGGCATATAGGATTCCATGTCAGCTGAAATTTGAATTGGCAGTGTATTTGTGACCATAGGCCAAAAATGTTTTGTGTCAATTCCTGGTTCAGGGGGAAAGAAACCTGAGTTAATAAAACTGAAGAGGGAAAACTCCATGGATCAGGGAGCCAGAAACATGGCTTACATTTCCAGAGCTGTCTCAGGCCTGTGCTAAATTGAACCTTTTTGCTACCCTCTCTTTAGAACTTCAGAGGTGCTCCCGCTAACCTCTCAGGAAGTTGTGTGAAGATTTTTCACAGTCCATAACTTAGATGATCCCATTGGGAGTGCCTGCATGTGAAAGTAGGACAGAGGAGAGAGCATGCCCTCCCGGCCCTGCTGCTGATGGGGAAAAGATTAGGCCCTGTTGACCCAGACACCAAGCAATATGATCAGGAAGATAACTCAGCAGAGAGTCTCTCCTGGCAATGATTTCACCCCCTTCCCCTTTCCTTCCACCCTTCCTTTTTCTTGCTTTCTTGCTTTCTTTTCTTTTTTACAAAATTGCAGCAGTTAAAAAGAATGTTTTCCTTGACAGCCCCCCTACTAAACTGGGATTAACTTCAAGGCTGAAAAGTGGGAACAGCTCCAGAGTGACCAGTAATCAAGACAATAGACAATGCTGCTTTCTTTAATCTCAGGCCTGTTGAAACAGCCCCTTGACAGGTGATGGATTAGCAGAAACTAACACAACTTCCTAATGTCTTCATAGAAACACTGTATGGTTTATCTTCAGGCACACTGTGGCCATTATTTTGCCTCTTGCGGGGGCCTGCTTTCCTTAATCCTACTATTTCCCCCTAGCCGCTGGTTCCTTCTCCTTGGGTTATCCTTCTCTCCCTCTCTCTCATTCTCTCTCCAAGGCCACTAGAATCCCCTTAATCAGCAGCTAACCAGCTGCTGTCACAGCAGGAAAATGGATAGGATCTGCATTGCAGATGAATCGGTAGAGAGCCAGATTAGCAGCATGAAGACTGAGGCATCCTCCTTTTGAGATCACCGGGGCTTGTTTCTCTGGGCACTTTCTTTTGTCTACAAGTAAGCCTAAATGTGTGAGTGTGTGCATGTGTGTGCACATGCGCAGATGCATGCAAGTGTGTAAGAGAGAAAACATTGTAGGATACTTTCAGCTGTTAGTGCCAGACAGATACATTTTTGCTGACAGATGGTGCAACCTCATCCCCACAGGCCAGCCACAGCTCAAGCCAATCTAGATGGATCGATAAAAGGCAATGTTATTGGACTGACTGACAGCATGCCTTCTGGACACAAATTTAAAAATGGTATGAAAAGGAAGAAACCATATTGCTCCAAGCCTCACAAAATGGCTAAGGGTACCTAAGGCAAGCTGCCTATAATAGGAGTTCCACTGTATCTGCATGCCTTGAAAGGAAGCATCCAAACCTGGATACCTGTTTCTTTAGTGGTATTATTGGTGACATAAAATGGCATAACTTGCAGTTCTTATTGTTAATTGCCATCAAATTGACTTCGACCTATGACGACTCTCTTATTGAGTATCATCAGCATACAAGTTAAACAGATAGGGAGATAAAATGCAGCCTTTCCTGACCCCCTTACCAACTGGAAACCATTCTGTTTCTCCATTATGTCCTGAGAGTAGCCTCTTGTCCTGAATACAAGTTACACATCAGGACAATCAAATGCTGTGGCACACTCATTTCTTTAATAATGATCCATAGTTTTTCATGATCTACACAATCAAAGGCTTTGCTATAATCTATAAAGCAGAGGCTGATTTTTTTCTGAATTTTTTTTTTTTTTGTGTGTGCTCCGTTATCCAATGTTTGTTTGCAATATGATTCCCTGTGTCCCATCCTTTCCTAAACTGAGCTTGGACATTTGGCATTTCTCACTCCATATATGGTAAAGGTATTTGTTGTAGGTGTTTTGAGCCTCACTTTGTTTGCATGGGAGATTAACACAATGGTTCTGTGGCTATTGCAATCCCTGGTGCCTCCTTTCTTGGGAACTGGAATGTATATTGAGTGCTTCCAATGCCATTGTTTTCTTTTCCATATTTGCTGACAAATTTTAGTTAGAACTAGATTCTGTATCTATAACTTGGAGCAGCTCTATTGGTATGCTCCCAAGTGCTCTGAGTACAGCTTCTACTTCACTTTCTAAAACTGTAGATTCATCTTCTATATTGGCCATCAGGTGATGTCCAACATTCATGGAGGAAAGGTGCTCATTGCACTCAAATCCAATACATTGCAACATTAGTTTTTGTAATGCTACTCCCAGAACCTCCAATCAAGAAGCGACAGTGGGGAATGCTGTGAATATTGGCTACTGGGCCTGGTTGGGAGATGCCAGGAGCTGTGGCTAAGCAAATAGAGCAAGTGCTGTTCATAGTCTAGAGTCTAGGACTTATTTTGATTTATACTTACCTGTGTGGTTAGGTTGTAACTATGAAGTTAGGTTGTAACAGGGTGGCTAGCCCAAAGTTATCCAGTGAGTTTACAGTTGATTACAGATTTGAACACAGATCTCTCTGCTACAAGTCCAGTATTCCTTTCCCACACAATACTGGCAACTTGTCCTAAAACATAAGGTTTCTGTGGACATGGATAGTATAAATTTAAGAAAAAAACATGAACTGTAGTGTCAAATGCATTATAGATCTTAAATCATAATATTAACGGTGTATGAATGTAGTGTGTCTTGAAATTCAATTCGAATTCTCTAACCTAGAATTCTCACCCCCACCCATTCATTCTCATATTGGTAGAGGATGCCTTTGAACACTCAATGATATGGGACATTATATTCCCAGCAACTTAGCGTATCTCTGCCATGCAGTTCAATTCTATGACATTTAGCAGTTCACTGTGATGCTTTTAATGATCAATTCACAGGTAAAATCTCTTGGATAAGATGCCATAATTATAGCAGAAGTTGACAATGGGGTGCCTAGAGACTTTGTGAGTAGGATTACACTGGATCAGTTCCAACTGGTGAGTAGTGCTGATGTGGACAAGTTGCTGTGGCAAGTAAGGAAGACAACTTGTCCTCTCGATCCCTGTCCTTCTTGGCTGATCATCCACAGAGGAGATGCAATTAGATTTCAATTACAATATATTATTAATGCATCTCTCAGTGAAGGAAGCTTTCCATTATGTTTAAAAGGAGCAGTCATATGACCACTTCTAAAAAAGCCTTCCCTGGACCTAGTGGATGTAAATAATTATAGACCAGTATCAAACCTCCCTTTTCTGGGCAAGGTGATCAAGAGGGCAGTTGCCTCCAAATTCCAGGCAATCTTGGATAATAATAAGAATAAGAATAAGAATAAGAATAAGAATAAATTTTTATTTATATCCTGCCCCTCTGCTTGGCAATCGGGGCGGGGAACAACAATATTTGAAACAAAACAAAGTTAAAAACATTCCATCATCCCACAATCCCATCCTCCCCCCCCTCCCATCCCCTTAAAACAAAATTAAACAATAGGCTAATTAAAATGCAATATTAATTAAATTAAATAACAAAAATTAAACATATGGAATCAAACTAATTGGGACTCATCTGTGGGCCAACAGTTATTCCGGGA
>CM034701.1:240748148-240761630 GCA_020142125.1 Phrynosoma platyrhinos | reverse complement strand
TAGCCCCATGTAGAGTGTGTTGCAGTAATCCAGACGTGAGATTACCAGGACATGTACCACAGTTTCCAAGTCCCTCATGTCCAGATAACGGCGCAGCTGGCATATCAGCCACAGCTGATAACAGGCACTCCTGACCGCCGCATTCACCTGACTAGTCATGTGAAGCGACAAATGAAGGAGCACCCCCAGACTGCGAACACAGTCCTTAGAGGAGAGTGTGACTCTGTCCAGGACTGGAGACTGTATTCCCAGATCTGGTTTTGGGCCTGTCACTGCGAGTACCTCCGTTTTGTCAGGATTCAACTTCAATCTGTTTTTCCTCATCCAACCCATTACCGCTCTGAGAAAGTCATTAAGAGGAGAGACGCCATCTGAAGTCTGAGTCGATGATCTGGTCATGGAGAAGTATATCTGGGTGTCGTCAGCGTACTGAAGACACCGAGCTCCATGCCTTTATATAGACCCATTTTATATAGACACCCATTTTATATAGACACAATTTATATAGATCCATTTCAGACTGGCTTCAGAGAAGGATGCGGAATTGAGATTGCTATGGTCACCTTAGTGGTTGATCTGAGTATTGACAGGGGGATGGATCCCTTCTGGTGCTCTCGAACCTCTCAGTGGCATTCAATACTGTTAACCATGGTATCTTTCTGGAATACCTGGAGGATTTGGGAATCGAAGGCACTATGCTTCAGTGGTTCCAGTCCCATCTCTTGGCCAGGTCCCAGATGGTGGCGCTTGGGGATAGCTGCTCCTCAAAAAAGAAGCTGTCATATAGCATACCACAAGATACCATTCTATCTCCTATGTTATTCAACATCTACATGAAACCACTGGGAGAGATCATCTGGAAACATGGGGTGGGGTGCTATCAGTATGCTGATGACACCCAAATATATTTCTCTGTGCTTTCGAAAACAGCCTCAGCTAAGGATAGTGTGTCTCCTCTGAATGAATGCCTGAAAGAAGTAATGGCTGGGTGAGGAAACTGAAGCTAAATCCAGACAAGACAGAGGTACTTACTGTCAAGGATCCTAACCAGGGTTTGGAGGTATGCCAAACAGTCCTGGATGGCGTTACACTCCCCCAGAAAGAATGTGTTCACAGCTTGGTGGTGCTTTTGGATCCATTGCTCCAAATGACAGCTCAGATAGATGCAATGGCCAGGAGTGCTTATGCCAGCTGAGCCCCTACCTAGAGCTGGAGGACCTAAAAATGGTAGTGCGCATACTGGTAACCTTAAAGCTGGACTTTTGTGATATACTTTACATTGGACTAACTCTGTACCAACTTCGGAAACTTCAATTAGTTCAAAGCAAAGCAGCCAGATTCATTACATGGACATCCAAGAGTGATCATATCACACCAATATTAAAATCACTCCACTGGCTGACAATTAGTTTCTGGGCAAGGTACAAAGTGTTGGTTATTACCTTTAAAGCCCTACATGGTTTGGGCCCAGGTTACCTACAGGGTTACCTTCTCCCATATAATCCATCCCGTACATCCAGGTTGTCTGCTGGACATTTACTCCAGTCAGCCAGGGCTAGGTTGGCAACTGTCAGCCAGAGGACTTTTTCTTCATTCATCCATAGACTGTGGAACAACCTGCCATAAGAGATTCGACAGGTGAATACACTGCATGAATTTAAAGCAGTGTTAAGTTCAGTCTATTTTGGCAAGCCTATCCAGATTATTTTTTAATTGAAAATTTTAAATGATTATTATTTAAATGTGGATTGTTTTAATATGTATGGATCTTGTTTGTTCTTTTAAATTGATGTGTGTTTTTAACTGATGTTGTGTATTTGTTGGTCTGTTGTTGTTCCCTGCCTTGATCCATGGGAAGAGGTGAGTAAGAAATGATGATGATGATGATGATGATGATGATTTAAATTTACACTCAGGGAGCTGTAGCAGCAATCCTGTACATATATACTTACTAGGGAATAAGCTTCATCACACTCTTTGGAACATACTGATGAGCAGACAGTCCCTTTGCACTGGAAGACAAATAGCACTGTGCTGTTTGAACCACTCTTCATGGTACAGGAGATATAACAAAATGGCAAAGATTGGAGAGGTTACTTTTGTGGACTACAACTGGCAATGCTAGGTGGGAAGTGGAACTTTAGTCTCCCAAAGTATCTTTTCCAATTCCTGTAAAAAAAGGGGGGGGGAGGACCAATAGCAGCACAAAAATATCAAAGAAACCCTGTGGGAAGATTTTTACCAAGCAAAACAGTGGGTGTCAGAAATATCTGTGGGCTGCTTCACAGTTAAGAAATGTACTGTTAAACACACTGTACAGATATGCTTTTCATGGGGCAGCTTCTTTGTTTTTTACATGGTTCTTCCATCTCAATTGCAAATCTCAGGAAACTCAGCATTGAGCAAGAACTAGATTGTAGTGTTATTTCAATTGCAGCAGCAGTTTGACCAGGGCATAAAATGTAACTTAAAAAAAATAAATTAAGTATGGGACTCATTATTCTGACTTATTACTTGTTACTGTTATTGCAGTATAGTGAGAGACCACACAGAGTTACTTATTCTTAATGAGCAGCTGCTACTCTTAATATTATGCTATTAAAACATTTGGCAAATACAAGAAAATGCTCTCTGGTTCACCAAGTGACCAGTTCAAGTACTGCTCTTCAGTGTTTTCTGTGAAACACACTCACACACACAAATAAATCCTTCCTATCTAGAATCCTTGGGCTAGAACCCACTTATATAATCCAACTGGAGATGGGATTTACATCAGGTTGCATTTTAACTGTTTCACTTATACACTTAACATAACCTACATAAAGCAGGAGTAGACTCAGAGGAAGGAGGTGTGAAAATTGGAAGAAGGAACATCACAATTTAAGATACATGGAAGACACCATGCTATTAGTAGAAAATAGCAAAGACTTGAAATGATTATAGTAGAAAGTCAAGAAAGAAAGTGCAAAGGCAGGTTTGCAGTTCAAGAGCTGGAGAAATCTAAGTGATGCACAGACTAGTGTGTTTCAGGAGAACTGGCATGCCCTCAGGAGGTGGTTTCTTTTTAGCTCTGTTCTCAGACAAAGCCCTCAACAACTGATGCTCGTAAATAATTTCCTCAAGTGCTTTTCAGGTTGGAAGTGTTAACACTTAAAATATGGCTAGACTCCAAGTTGGGTAAGTCTACTGCATATGTGACCAAGTGTAAGTTCAGTTGTTTTTGCAGCCACTAGGATAAAAGCAATCTTTGGAATTTTATTGGTATTCCCAAATGGGGATAGACCCATTTGATCAGTGGGATTTATCTAAGTGTTGACTCAGTAGTTGAATCAGTGGGCTCAATCTAGTTAGGATGACCAGTAAAATAAGTTACTTTTCATAACAGGGACACCATGAAGGTACGTTTCAAAAAGAATGCCATTGATGGCAACAAAGTTATAGTGCTGACATTAAGGTCTAACACAGTGGTTCTCAACCTTTCTAATACCGTGACCCCGCAATACAGTTCCTCATGTTGTGGTGACCCCAAACCAAAAAAAATTTTTGGTGGCTACTTCAAAACTGTAATTTTGCTACAGTTATGATTCGGAATGTAAATACCTGATATGCATTATGTATTCTCATTGCTACAAATCAAACATAATTTAAACATAGTGATTAATCACAAAAACAATATTTAATTATATGTTGAGAAATATTTATGTAATGAGCTGCTATGGACTGTGGAGCGTCCCCCCGCTTCCCTCTCCCCTTAGGCCCCGGACGGATGATGCGCGACTTCTCAGCAGCTAAAGCCATCGGAAATATGTATTTTCATAGAATCATAGAATCATAGAATCATAGAGTTGGAAGAGACCACAAGGGCTGATGGCTTTAGGCAACTCCTGTGTTTTGGTCATTCGACCCCTGCCGGGGTCACGACCCACAGGTTGAGAACCGCTGGTCTAACATTTTCTCAATTACTTTATCAACATTCTTTTCTGAGGGCCATTTTTACAAGCATTTCCCAATTTTTTGAAAGATTTTTACGGGGATTTCTCTTTATTCTCTTATCAATGTTAAGTCTCTCTCCCCCCCCCCCCAATAAAATTATCAAAAGTAACAAAGAAGCTATGGCTATTACCAGTAATAAAATTAAGTGAATTTTTAACATTGTAACATGTCTACAGCAATGAATTACTCTTTCAACACTATTGTGGAGGTTGGGGACAAACCACAAGGAAGAGGGTGCAGGTTTGTTCTCTGCTGCCTCAGAAGATAGAACTAGATCTAATGGTTTTAAGTTACAGGAGGGCAGGTTCAACTGAACATTAGAAGGGTCTTTTTGACAAGAAGAAAAGTTCCAATGGAACTAATTGTCTAGAGAGGTGGTGGGGTCTCAAAATGTAACTTTCAAAGCTCTAGACCAGAGTAGGCAATTTGTAGGCCCTGCACAAGTTGGATGGGGATTTTCCCAGCAAGACAATGGCACAGGATGGTAGGAGTTGCAATCCAATTACATTGGGAGGGCCACAGGCTTCCTGCTCTTGATGTAGGCAAAGCAGACCTTCTTGGGGAAGAAAAGGCAAAGTGCAATTCTAAGCATTTTATTGCTTATCTTTGTGGTACAGAGTCAAGTATCTGGCTCATTCTGGATAATACTGCTGCCCTGTATGTGTGCGACTTTGGACAAAGACGTGAAATGGCTCAAAGCCATGAGCAGCAGCATTGCTGTGATTTCCAGTCACACGCTGACAGCTGCAAAGACAGGTGAAAAGCATATCTGGTTTTCTAGTCAGCAGCTGATCATACTGGGTAGGAGCCAAATTATTATATTTTTTAAAAAATCTGTAGTGGGTCACCTTCTTTTCCTGGGTTCTATGTGTGCAATTCCTCTTCTCAGAGCAAGCAAGTGAGCAGACAGAATGCCTTTATTCTCTTTGCATCTGTGAGTGTCCACACATTTTTACAGCAGGGAGATGATCCCAGACAGCTGAAACAGCTTGTTTTAAAAGACACTACAGTGGGAGAGGGTTAAATGTATTTTAATTTATTTAATTTTTTGTTTTCCTTTTTTGCTCAATATTTAGAACTGGTCAGCACCCGACAGTGAGGAATACATTATTAATGAACCATTCTATTAATATACTACCAATGCTAGGTACTGTGCAGCCTGGAAGAGGGCATTTTGTCAGAATAATTACAGTTTTAGGTTGGAGATGGAGCTGGCTTCATTGATTGTTAAGCCTGGAAGCCTTTCAAGGTCCTGCTGAAATGGCTGCTTTGGTTTTATCCATTCATCAAGGGGGCCGGCAGATGGTGTCAGCATTTGTGAATTAAGCGGCCTCTTAAGCACAGCCAGAGATTAAGGTGGAATATTTCCTGGACTGTCAAGCTTGCTATAAAATTTGTCACCTTCTTTGCCTTTTAGCTGTTAAGTCAGGTTGTTGGGCTTTATGATAAAATCCCCTGAGTTGTGGGCAGAAGCATAGTGCTACAGGGAAGAGGAATTACATTCATTAAAGCTAGCTACTGAGCGATACAAACCAGGAGAATCCAATGAGTCTAGCTTGGAAGCTGCCTTCTTAACTGTGCAGCCTTATTTTTATGAGCGAATTTAAAGGATGGTTAGATTAATTCAGTGAAGATTGCTCTGTCAAAGGCCATGACAAATGAGACCTGCAACATAATGCTGTAGTCAATGTTCATAGAGTTGGGCAACACTCGTGTGCCTCCTGCTCCTTTTTTATAGCCCTCCAAATCCCTGCTGCAGAAATTGCTACTAAATGATTGCACTGCGCTCCACTAGCATAAAGTGCTGGTACTGGGGAAGTGGTGGTGCTCTTTCAAAACAAGGTGCAAATACAGTCATTCTGCTGACAGTGGAGTGCTCCTTTTTAGCCATGAAGCCAGGTAGACAATCCTGTGGGAAATGAGAAACTTTAATGTCCTCCTCCTCCTCCTCCTCCTCCTCCTCCTCACCATGACCACCACCACCACCACCATCATCATTTTGGACTCCTGTGAACATTGGGATTGCTTATTTATTTAGTCTAGTCCATTTCAATGCCACCTTTCTCCCAGTGTGGCACACAAAGCGGATCTCAAATAATTAAAAATTAGTTAAACATAGCAATCAAATTTAAAAACAATTAAAATGCTTCCACTTTCAAAAATCCTACATTAAATAATATAAAATTTTAAATAAACATACAAAAGTTAAAACTAGAGTATCTTCCCAAGAAAGCTCCCTTTGAGCAATTAATCGTGAAAAGCTTGCTTAAACAAGATGGTCTTTTTCCGCTAGGAAAAGGAGAGCAGGGAGGGTTGCAGAATTCCCTTGTGGAAGAGAATACTAGTGTGGCAGCTGCCACTGAGAAGGCTCTCTCCTGTGTC
Organism: Phrynosoma platyrhinos; assembly: GCA_020142125.1. Classification (NCBI taxonomy): domain Eukaryota; kingdom Metazoa; phylum Chordata; class Lepidosauria; order Squamata; family Phrynosomatidae; genus Phrynosoma; species Phrynosoma platyrhinos. Next base: position 240,755,255 of record CM034701.1, on the reverse strand, counting down.
CTCACCAAATATATCTGTGATGGCCCCTTGAGGATCTTAAGACTTAAGGCTGTTTTGGATAGGCATAGATGGGCTTTCAAGTAGTCTGGACCTATGCCATACAGGGTTTTACAGGTCATGACTAGCATTTTGAACTGGCAGCCAGAGGAACTGTTTCAACAAAGGAGTAATATACCTCTGAACATACTGGCCCTATATTGTCTTCTGTCTTATGTAGAGATGTAATTCTTTTGCTCACTTTATTCTCAAAGGAAACAACATGTAATTTTAGCAATTTTGTGCTCTCTGTGAGAAAACATGCAGTTTTCAAAGACAATTCACAATTCAGGACTTATTCTGTGCAAAATGATGGAATTTTTGGATAGAAAACAGCATATTATGCGCAGGAAAGAGATGTGAATTTGGTACAAAAAAACAAGTTCCAAGCAGCAAATATTCTGATTACTCTCCTCATCAGTGTTTTCTGGCACTTGAAAAACACATTTTCCAACTTTTTGTGGGGAGGGGGTATTTTGGAATATTCTTTTCATCCTTGCTTGATGGTGACACAATCTGAGTGTGCTGTCAGAGGGAGTGATGGCCAGTGGCATTTCATGGATTTGTTGCATACAGGGCTGGGAATCTACTTCATATTTAGTGCAAGCTTTAAGGGAGCTATCCAAATTGCTGAACAATCTTTTGAAAATATAGTTAAGCAGCTCAATCAGCTCCTCTAAACCTCTAACTAAATGCCAGAGTGAATTCACTGCCTCCTTGAGATCATAACCATCACCTACCACTGGCAATAGTTGTATGGATCCTTCAGGTTCAGAGGCAATAGACTCGGGAATGTTAAGATGCAATGAAAGTGGCACTTGGCTTTGTGCCTTGATTGTGAGAAAGTCCTTAGCCTTGACTTCTGGGGGATATCAAGTGGGCCATGAAAGTGAGCCATGAAAGTGGACCAGGATTTGTTTGCCTGTCTCACCAAGGCTCTTGTGTGCCCTAGGTGGGAAACCAAGCTGCAAAGAATGGTATGAGGCAAAACAGGCAGCAGTACCTATTTTGCAAAACTGCTGCTTTTGGGATTGCAGCTATAGGAGCAATTTCACTATCCTATTAATGTGATATTAGGCTGGTTGCAAGGAATGGTCTTGTAATCATCTCTTAAATTTGGTCCACTGTAGGGATCCCTGAAGCAACTCTTGCACATATATTCCACTGAACAGGAACATGGACCAGATTGTCACAGAGCATCTTTGTTTGTACTAACACAGGGACGAGAATTTTGTGCCCCTCCAGGTGTTGATAGCTTGCAACTCCCAGCATCTTTCTTCATCAGCTGTGCTGGCAAAACTCTACTCAGACGCTTCCAGAAGGAGTGGTAAGAACAATAGGCACCAGGACTGATCACTAAAGGATGAACACTGTATCCCCATCCAGACACAAATATCCTAGTAACCCACCAGTGGTTCAGTTGCTAGTGGTAAAAGATTTAAGCTCAAATAAACAGGTATTTTTGGTCTCACCCTCTTGCTTTTGACTCCGGCCATTCCTGGTATGCAGCCTTGGGCAGGTTCACACTGGCCAGAATATTTTGTGTTGCTTCCAGAGCATTCTGGTCCCAAAGCTGCCCCAATTTTCCCCATGACTTGTGCATTCTGGAGCAATGTCAAAAATCCAGTGCAAACAAACAAACAAAAAAAGCTGGTTTAAGGCAGGGATAGCCCAGATTTGGTGCGGGTCTAACCTTTTCCCATGAAGACAGTCTGTAGCCTGATTGGAGCTTTGGCACTACGCTATCTGGACAAGGCATCATGAGGGCAGGAGAAAACTGATTTCAATGGTCCATGTAGACATACACCTTGACAATTTATCTGAAATTGAATTTGACCATTGCTCTCCTTACACAGAGAGGGATTTTCTAAAGAGGACAGCCTCCTCTATCCATGGAAACTCTTCAGAAAGTCACGCTCCACACACTCACACCCACACTCAGAGCCATGGAAATCCAGGGCTGGGGGCTAGCACACTCGACTTTTTCATGCATTAAAGTCTTCTCTGATTCCTGATGGCTAAATAGGACTTTTGTCTCTTTCCTTATTCGAACAGCTAATTATTTGAACATTCTTTGTGCTTGACAACAACCATGTCCCTGATGCTAGCCTGCAATAACTACATTGAAAAGGACACCAATACAGACATTAGCCAAAGAAAGAAAAGACCTTTATTTCTACACAGCAGATAATACACTAAATTATTTTGTCAAATTGATATCACAGCGGCAATCCAGACTGCTTCTGTGAACTCTCTCTCTCTATATATATATGTTCTTCACTTTCTTTCCTAGGTTGTTAGTATTCCCATTTCACAGCCTGATTTTACTGCATTAAAGGGCAAGGGAAGTTTACTGAACAGAGAGACCTTAGAGTCTACAATATCAAACAGTGAGGTGACCTTAAAGAAAAACATATTCCTTTAAGGGAGAAAGTGGAGGAAAAACAAGGCGGTGGCAGCCAGGGGTGGGGGGAGTAACTCCCAAAACAGAAATATAGTTTCCTTGGAAGCCCGGGTTGTTTAACCCACCCATATCTGCTTTTGTGGTAACACATGTTTCATATGAGTCTACATTAAGATGAATTTTAACCTACAAATAACTAGATACAGCTATGCAGTAGGAGGGAATTCCTCCAGCATGATGTCAGGTTTCTTAAGCAGTGAAATTAAAAATAGCACATAAAACCTGACCAGTCATCTTGGCTCTGAATCCAACCAATACATTTGGGAAGCATTATCAGGTTTATGGGTGGTGGGGGGGATGTATCACAGTAAATCTGCTTCTGTTTATATATCATTTTATTATTCATTTTTGACATTTTCCTTTTTTCTCCAACCAGTTCTTCCTCTGCCCTCAGCAAATAAACATTAGCATTAGTTGAAATGCAAAACAACAGTGTAAGATTTCCCCATGCCCCCAAGGCCCAAAAGATCTACTTTGAAGCATATACAAATTGAAAAGTTACCATTTAGAAGCTCTAGTTCCGAAGAATTGAAGTGTAAGAAAAGATAGAGTACTATTTGCCTTTTTAAAAAAAAAAAAAAAAACCTGAAGGGAGCAACAAAAGAAAAATATGCTTGATGGGAAACAGATCAGATTTAAAACGGCACCAGATACTTTGCATATAGCACATTATGCCTGAGAATTCAACCAAGAAAATGGTGCTACAGTACAAGACAATAAAATACAACAGAACATGTTGTCTTCCAGTCCAGCAATACGTTTCTTAAAAATAGAGTATTATAAATTTCAAACCCCAAACTTTAGTAAGATGTTTTTAATTGTACTAAGATTAACAACTTGAAGGCAACTGCCACAGTACAGAACAGCTATAATACTGGCTACAATTTATAGGAGATGGGATACAAACCCCTTTTAAGATAGGATTTTATTTTTGTAGGAAAACAGTAGTTATTTTTAGGTGATTTAGGTTCAAAACACACTGCAGAAATAATCCATTTTGAGACCGCTTTAACTGCCCTGGCGCAATGCTAGAGAATTCTGGGAATTCTAGTAGTATTGTGAGACATTTAGCTTTATCTGTCAGAGACCTCTGGTACCACAACAAACTACAATTCCTAGGATTCCCTAGCACTGAGCCAGGGCAGTTAAAGCAGTCTCAAACTGGATTATTTCTGCAGTGTGTTTTGGACCAGTTAGACAACTTTCAGTATTTGGACAATACATGTCCTATTTGTCCAAATTTCCAGACTTTTAAAAATATCTGACCTTGACAAGTGTCACCTGTTGGCTGGACCTTGGATTACATTTACTGGGTCAAAATTTGCAGGCACAAATCAAGATCTTAAGGTGGCATGCAAATGTGGTTTGTAGGTTAATCAGGGGAAGAGGCATGGAACACCTCATTATCTGCCATTTAGCAACTTTTCACACATAAAATCCAAACCGAGCTGTCAACTGTCAAACATGAATCTTTGTGTAAAACTACACATAGTTGTAAGTTTCACTTACAAAACTAAGTGAATTCAAGTCATGCCCAGCCCCTTCTGATATTATGGATCAGATGGGTCTATCTGGGCATTGTAAAATTAAGCTGAATAAAAATGCAAGTGAGGCAGCACACTAGTCATGCTCCTCCTCTTTCCAAAACTCCTCAACCTACAGATTGAGAAGGTGACTGTGAAAGAACAAACTTGTATTGATAAACACTTTATTATTTTTTTCTGGCCTTAAAATTGCAGCAAGAGCCTCTGTTCATGGATTGAGGGTCCATACATGCAGGGTGATGGTACCAGCAATGAAATGAACTAGTACTCAACTCAGTTTATGTTTACTTGTCAACTTCAGAACACTAGAAAAGGGTTGATGTCCTTGTGAAATAGGGGTCTATATGTCTAAGTGTCCATGGCTGGAATCCTGTTGAGACACTATATTGGTGTAGCTTGGGGTTACACCAGTGGTTATACCTTTTGCATGCTTGTGTAAGGAGGTGTTCACTGCATCTTTGTACCAGGGATGGGAACAATGTTCTAAAATATTTGAAAATCTGTTGAAAATCATGTTTTTCCAGTGCTGAGAAACCCTGATAAGAATCCTGAACTGAGAAGAACCTTTGCAGTTCGGGACTAATTCTGCACAAAATTTGCAAAAAATATTATGCACAAAAACATTTCTAAGTAGAAATGGTTCCTGTGCAGAAATGGCTTTTTTCTGAAAGAGAATTCTGTAATTGAGGACTTACTCTGTGCAAAATCCAGATGTGAGTGATTGGCATAGGAAAATAGCTTTTTCTGCATAGGAAATGGTATTTCTGCATAGAAATATTTTCTCCATAGAAAATACTGTGTCCTGTGCAGAAAATGTTTTCTTTCTGCACAAAACAACCACATGCAAATTTTGTGCAGAATTCATCCCAAATTGCAAACAGGTTTTTTCATAGTAGGAAGAAAATTCTCCAAATTACTCATTGCTTCCTTCAAGAGGAAACTTTATGAAGAATTACATCCCTTCTTTATGGAAGTAGTGCATCATTTGCCTGCAGTGTATTGTACTGGCTTAAAGACTGTCCTGGCATGTGGGCACAGCTCTGCTGCTGCCCCATAAACTGAACAGCCACTGGGACATTTCTATTGTGGCAGGGCCTTATGTGCGAAGTTGCTATCTGCTGGCTGATAGATCTATCACTGACCATCAGCATCACTTGGCTCAACCTCTCCTCCTTGCTGCTTGTTCACTTGCCTTCTCCAAGAATGTGATCAGAGCAAAGGGGGGGGGGGGGGGGGGAAGGAGAAACAACTTGGCTTTACTTCTCCTGAGCAGTGTTCCAGACTGGCCCAGTAAGAGACAGCAAGCAAATGTGGAGTGGCAACATTGGCGAAATGGCAGCTGACCCAATAAGGAGACACTTAGCCAAACTCTCACCCTCCTAAAGACAGAATGAAGTGGGCATGCTTCTAGAGTATGTAACTGTTACCCCATGGGGTGGGCATTAAGCCTATTGATCAGACTGACACGACTACATTCCTATTCCAATGTGGTGATTTAACCAAAGCAGGATGAATGTACTCCCTAGTATCTGCATATATAAAGCACATTTAAATCACATTCCTGCACATTTGTTTGGAGAAAAGAATGAGGCGTTGATGTTCCAGAATCCCTGCAGCAACCACAGGATGTTTTTCAAGAGCCGTTGCTTTCAAACATTAAACACCAAGTCTGGAAATGATACAACATTCACTGAGTTGGACTCAGCCTGAAAGTCATCCAGTCTCACTTCTGCCATAATGGAATTGAGTCTTTCTCTCATGGTCTTTCAGATTATTCTAAAGTCATGTACCTGCTTGAAAACCCAGGAATAAACAATTGGGTAACAGTCTTTTGACTAGGTTTAAAACCAATGTGTGCTTGGAGGATCAATGTAAATTTTATCTACTCTTTATATTAATTTGACCCAGAACAGATAGCAAGTATTTGCATTATTTCAGACCCCCTCATTGCCTTTGCAAACCCTGCCCCCCCAGCTTTTTACCCAAGTGCTAAAGCCAATGGGGGGTTGCAGACTGCCAGAAATAGTGCAAATTGAGTCCACTTTTAGGGTTAGGGAATAATGGGAACTGTATTTTATTGTGGCACCAGAGCTCTCTGACAGAGAAGACTCAATGTCTCAGAAAAAAATACAATTCCCATGATTCCCTAGCACTAACCCTAACCCTAAAAGTGGACTCAATTTGCACTATTTCTGGCAGTCTGCAACCCCCCGAACTTTTGTATCAAAGCTTCCACTCACAGCAGAAATAGTTCCTTTTCCCTCCTCCCCCATGCAGCCCCCAAAATCTGCTCCAGAGAGGGTCCCTCCAATCTGTACTGAAAATTTTGAGCATGTATATGGGTTCTGGATGGAAATTTGATGAGCTCACATGGATTCAATTGTTAACATATTTGCATGAAACAAGGTAATGCAAAAGGCCCAATGTGCATTATGATCATTTCTGAGCACCAGCTGGGGAAAAAAAACTGAGCCTATTTCTTGAAGTTATACTTGCCTTTCCTGCTATTCTTATGCTGTGTTTTGCCTGGTTTAAATGGCCTTACTTTGATTGTTCTTTTATAGTATTGTGAATCATTACAAAACAGCAGTCCAGAAATTTTGAAACATACAATGGCACACTTCCACGTCGATCTCCACAGCTAGGCCCTTTGGGAATAACAAGGCTTAAATTAAGAAGATTATTACTCTTTTCACCTCATTTCATTTGTATTTTGTCTGTCAAACTTTGTATGTCTGTTCACATTGATATATGGTACCTACCCAAATAATTAATATAATTTTTTTAAAAATGCTTTCCATAAACTTCTAAACAAACATTTCTTATAGAGCACTGACAGGTATGCACAGCTCGCCACTATCGCAAAATAGCTTTTAGAACTTTTTATTATACAGAAGACGAGAAAAGTTGCTTCTTCTGACCTTTATTAGCATTGCTAAAACATTAATTCTAAGTACAGCTAAAATCTGAGTAGTTAGCTATGTAAATCTGTAACATCTCCTGCATATTATAGAGTTGACTAAGGGCCTAAGCAGACTGCCAGAAATAGTGCACATTAAACTG
>CM034701.1:240703599-240727319 GCA_020142125.1 Phrynosoma platyrhinos | reverse complement strand
AGCAACCCGGTCCCCGGCTCAAAAAGGTTGCCTACCCCTGGCTTAGACACTGCATAGGACTGTATGAAGCAGTATATAAATGAAGTTGTTTTGCTTTGCTGTGTATCATTATTTATTCATTATATTTTTTGCTATTTGTAGTTTCACATTGTAGCGTACTCCATACAGACTTTTGATAAATTTCACATTGCATTATCATCCATGTTTCTTATACAGTATTTTTGTTCATTATCCATTGCCACAGTTGCACTGAATTTGTATATTATCTATTATATGGTTGAAATGTTTTTCACTATTATTAATCTATTTTGTCAGTAAGTATTAGGGTTTTTTTCACTCAGTTTTGATGCTAATTGCTTTTCAATGCTATGGTATATATTATTGACATTACTGTACTTTGTACAGTTGTCCCTCCACATTTGTGGGGGTTAGGGGCAGAAGAGCCCTGTGAATGTGGAAAAATGGCTATCATCTTTCTGCACTGTCTACACGTACCTTAAAAACTATAACATACACTTTCATGGAATATAACTTACGTTATCATATGGTAATGATGTAACTGATTCAGTGAAACCTATGCCATAAAAACATATGCTACAATAAATGAATTAGTTTTAAGCTTCCACAAGATTCTTGTTTGCTGTTGTTGTAACAGACTAAGGGCCTTTGCAGACTGCCAGAAATAGTGCACATTAAATTGAGGCACTGCCCTGGCTCAGTGCTAGGGAATCATGGGAACTGTAATTTATTGTGGCACCAGAGCTCTCTGACAGAGAAGGCTCAATAACTCAGAAAAAAATACAATTCCCATGATTCCCTAGCACTGAGCCAGGGCAGTGCCTCAATTTAATGTGCACTATTTCTGGCAGTCTGCAAAGGCCCCAAAGTGGCTTCCCCTCTAGAAATTTTATGCAATGTTTTCAAGACTTCCCTTTTTTATGGCCTCTTTCTAGTCCTCTAAACCCAAGTATTAAAGAGGCATCATTTTCTTACTTACAGATGGCTAGCAATACAGTACTATTTCTAAGGGTATTAAAGAGATTTTTTTAAGATTAGCAGTAAGCCGCTAGACAAAAAAAAAAAAAAAAAAAAAAAAAAAAAAAAAAAAAAAAAGGAGAATGCACAAATGCACTTATCTTAGCAACAACTGCAGCAGCAGCAAACGCAACATTCAGGAGCATATATTTCAAAAGAAAGAAAACTGAATGCCACTGCCTAAGTAGTGAGCAGAGGATAATCTCACTAAATATTTAGAAGCTACCAAATTCCTTTGATGCTAACAGGTATCTCCTTACCTAGCCGGAGAGAAAATTCATAGAACCTCTTCAACCTCACAACCAGAGGACACACTGAATTCCAGGCTCTCTCCTGAAGCTGGATATCATTTGGATTTTGTATTGCCTGGAAAACAGCCACATTGAAAATTTCATCCATTTTATTTACTTTATAATGAGCAATATGCATTGCTCAGATAGATGGCATCTGAGAAATATCAAATAGATTACAGTGCACAAAACAGCCAAAGAGTATGTTAACAAACACACAAATGATGTTTAAGTATACCTGAAAGAAAATGTCTCAAAATCATTTATTATAGGAATGCAGCCCTAATTTTATACATTCCTTAACCCAACATCACTCCATCCCCATCAAGTGATCTATCCCTCCCTTTGCAACCTATGGGGAGAAAGACAGAAAGGGAGATATTGGAAACAGAGATATTCCTACTTGATCATTGGTTTTGGGCCTAACCACAACTAACAGGTGCTTCCTGACATTACTTTGAAAGGCATGTGAATCACCCCAAACTTATTAGAAGAAGGATTCTAACTATTCCAGTAGATCTGCTTCTTTTTGTTACCTTTGTCCTACCCTCCCCACTCTAAGCTTACAGGGCAGAACCTTAATATGTGTTTTTTCCTTGCACATGCTATTCTGTAAAGAATTATATAGATTGAGAGTGCTTTATAAATTAAGAGCACAACATCATTCACAAGCTCCTGTAAAATAAAACAAAAAGGCACATATATCACCTCATCAAGCTATGGTAAAGCCTATTTTTGAAGTCATACCTATGTAAAATCTCTCTTTGAAGTTTACTGCACCCCAGCAGGTAGGTTAGAAACCCTCTTGCCAATTTAAGTGCTCAGGTTCCATCATCCATTACTTCAATCATTAGTAACATTCTTACAAAACAAAACAAACAAACGAAACAAAAACCCAAACCCACTCACTTCCAGGCACAGATGAAACACACAACATCTACACCTGTACCATATACACACTGAGAAAATGTAAGTGTGTCAAATTTGAGGTTGGGCTTAATTCTAAAAAGTGCTTGGATATGTTTCAATGAGGTTATTGTATTGATGACTTCATATAAAAGAATTTTTTTGTCTATGATGGACATCTGTGCAATGAACTTGAATGTCCTCACAATTTGTAGATTTAAATTTTGCAGACTTATGAACACACACTTTAAAAAAATATCCTCAGTAGTCCTTGGGCATGCAAAATGGAGAGAAAAAAACACTGCAGATTGTTTACATCTTTTTCCTCTCCTTAGAAAAGCTTTGGTGTCAACTGTATAGTTTAACGCACATCTCTAATCTCTTGTCCAGCTCCTTTGTAAGACTGCAGGTCGGAGAGCATCCTTTCTGAATCCTGTAAAACAGCATTGACTTGGTTCCATACTTCTCTTTCTCCGTCTGAAGGTTGAGCATCTAAGCAAAACATACAAAACAGCTATTTTAAAAAGTGTTGAAAGAGATATGAAAACACAATTAACTTCTACAGATTACAGTAAACTGTTACTTGATTTATACTTCATTAGCCAACAGACAATTCAGGTGACGCTTCACTAGTTTTCAGACATATGCCTTGGTTTTCGGGTCATACATAAACAGGATTACTTGTATTGGCAGGATTATTGTCCTGCTCTACTCTCCAAAAGGCAGATTATTTGTTTGCAAAGAGGAAAAAAAATGGACACTCATTAGTTTAAACAAACCTCAGGCCAGACAATATAATGGATACCACTCTGTCAGTAAGTTGGATATACTATGAAAAATGTAGCCCCAAATCTTCCTAATGGGCATTTTTTATCAGAGGTCAATGGAATTAGGTCTGTAGTCCAATTATGCTAGAAATTGCTATGCTAATACCAACAAATAATCTCTCTCTCTCTCCCCCCCACACACACATCTTTTCTCCTTATTATAGTTCAACGTTACTCTCACCTATGACCTATTATTATATGTAGAGATCTTGTAGTACCTTTGAGAATAACTAAAGAAAGAAGTTGGCAGCATGAGCTTTCCTAGACTAAAGTCTACTTCCTCAGATGCATTAAGTAGACTTAAGTCTAGGGAAGCTCATGCTGCCAACTTCTTTCTTTCAGTTAGTCTCAAAGGTGCTACAAGATCTTTCTACATACTGATCCTACAGACTAACACGGCTGTATCTTTGAATTCTATTATCACGTGTATGTCTTAATATCTGAAATACAATAGCAGTCACCAGCAAATGGTTAGAAGTGGAAGGCCAACCTCCACAACATCAGATTTAGAAACAATCCAACAAATATTCACTGATTAAAAGACGGTTTTCTGAACAAATCAGTTTTGATAATTTCAAAATTTGCAAGGAGAAAAAAAAAGCAAAGGCATAAACTTGCAGAAAAATTGTGTACAGATTCAAATTAGCAAATTATTTAAATTACTTAAACAGTTAGCTAAATTAACTGTGTTTATATATGTGCCTCCAAGTTGCCTCTCAACCTATGGTGACTCTATGAATTTGATAAGGTTTTTTAAAGCAAGGAATACTCAGAAGTGATTCTGCCAGTTCCTTCCTCTGAAATGTAGCCTACAGCACATGGTATTCACTGGCAGTCTCTCATCCTAGTGCTAACCAGAGCTGACACTGCTTAGCTTCCAAGTTCAGATGGGATCTGGCACCTTTAGGGTATTTAGACAGCTTAAGTGCTTAAGTGCTAGTGGACTATTTCAAGACCCTTTTTTCTGTTCCTCTTGTTGTTTAAACAGGACACCGGACCAGATATCCCTTCACACAAAGGGCTCTAATCTAGCACAATTGGTTACTCTATATCACGGAGGAAATGACTGGGTCAAGAGAACTGCCTCTCTATAACCTTCAAGTACTAACTTAATGTTTGCTTGCAACTGTGTACCTGGTTTTGCCTTCCCTAGGAAGTTATTGCTCCCTGGGATGGGCAATAAGAGAGAAGTTATTATCCTTGCCAGAAACACAGCACACAAGAAAAGGAAGCTTATCTCTTTCATCCCCAAAGCAAATGGAAGCCAAAACTAACCCTTCCTTACATGTAAAGGAAAACAGGAGAAACTTTCTAAGTGTTGACTTGTAGATGTAGGGAAGAGATGCTCATCACTCTTTCCTCTGTTAATAGGTTTGTCATGGCATGTAATAGCTACAGATATTTCTCTCCTCTTCCAAACTTTCCTTATGGGCCTCCAGCTGAACATAAAATACAGCATCACTTCCTACTGGGAACACAGTATGCAAAGAGCTCTTGTAGTACCTTTGAGATTGAGCAAAGGAGTTGTAGCTCATATCAGAATCTACAAAAGCTTATGCTACAATGTCTTTTGCACAATTCATCTCAAAGATGCTACAAGATCTCTTTACATGCTGATATTCTGGACTACCATAGCTATGTCTCTGAATTCTACCCTGTTGAGAACTGATGCATTCAACTGGTTTCCAACATTCATGAATTCACGGTCCCATTCTAGCCCGGGGGTGAAGAATGTGTGGCCCTCTGGCTGTTGCTGGGGTTTTATCTCCATATGTTCTAGTCACCACAGCCAATGGCCAGGGTTGGTAGGAACTGTAGACCAACACCTGAAGGACCACACATGCTACTACCCTGCTCTGGCCTCTTGATGAGCAATACTAAAATTACTTAATGTGGCCTTGTCTGATCACCTCTAACATGATACAGCCAGAGGGGATGGTTAATAGGGAGGAAAACTCTTATGCTTCAATTATTGTTCTATATTGAATGATGCAGAGAACTGTCCTACATCGGTGCTTCATAAGCTAACTGATATGAGGGACTAGCAAGCCCCCGACGCCATGTGCCAAGGACCAGCACCATCTTTGTGCCCAATGACTACAACCATTTCTTTCTTGCCTGGAAATTCCCAGAAGCAGATGGATCTGCCTGGCACCAATCCATGGACAACTATTTAAGTAGCACTGCATCTCCACACTACTTCTGAGAGAGAGAGAGAGAGAGAGAGGAAAAAGGTGTGCCTACTCTTTCTCCTTGCTCCCAAGTGATGAACAGAAAGAAAGAGCAACATCCCCCAGGAGCTGGCAGGAAAAGATGGGCCTATAAGAATATGGACCTCAGCAGGTACCCAAGAAGGCTGGATCCTGGTGCAGTGGCACAAGATTATTTCGAAATACATTTGTTTTGAACACTCAGATGAAAAGGGGTTGACAATCTGGGATCAAAAGATCAAAGGAGACCAGAGTTCTGAACATCATACTTGGCCAGGTGAGACTGAGATTCTATAAGGGGGTGCTGAAAAGTTTTTGTCCCAACCCACTTACCAAAATCTGAGCATAATTGTGTCACTGTAGCTTGAAAAGCATTATTCTGTGTTGTAAACTGCCATTTTGCAGGATAATAGCATTAATTTCTGAAATTTTCCAGATCATAGATAGAATCATGTCAACAACTAGTATGGAATTCTCAAGTACTGAACTCTGGGCCATCATGATGTTTCTGTTCCTGAAGAAGAAAATGCCGGAATGGCAGGGAGTTGGACTGGATGGCCCTTGTGGTCTCTTCCAACTCTTATGATTCTATGAAAGGAAATCCATGAGTGTATGATGCAAACATTGTGTGACAAGTACCTGTCATGCTCTACTGTGAAGAAGTGGTGTGGCAACTTTCAGCATGGAGATTTTAAGCCCAAAGATGCAGCAAGGTCTGGGAGGCCTTCAACAGCATCTACTCCTGAAATTGTTGAGTGTGTTCATGACCTGATTTTGGCAGAACAATGAATCTCAGCTATAACAATTGCTGAGACGCTAGAGATATCATGGGAATGCATAATGTTTTTAATTCATGAGCTATTGGCTATGCAGATGCTGAAATTGTTGCAAGCTGACCAAATATGAAATCGAATGGATACCTCTAAGTTGATTTTGAAACATTTTAAGTGATCTAGTGATAATTTTTTGGAAAAATACATCACTGTTGATAAAACATGGTTACATAACTATGATCTGGAGACCAAACAACAGTCCTTGCAGTGGCGGCACTTGGGTTTGCCTTATCCTTTTTGGAATAAGAAAGGTATTTTGATGATTAGCTATCTTCAGAAGGACCCATTAGTTAATGGAGAATACTACTCTAATTTTCTGTGCCAATTAAAGGCAGCATTGAAGGAAACATGATGAGGGAAGATGAGGAAAGGTATTCTTTTTTTACAGGACAATGCACTGAAGAATTTGGAGTTTGAGTGCACAGACCATCCAACCTACTCACCAGATCCATCTGACTATTTTCTGTTTCTAAATCTTAAAAAGAATTTGAAAGGAAGGAAATTGTTTGAATGATTCAGAGGTGATAGCAGCAGCGGGGCAGTATTTCAGTGACCAGGCATCAGAAATTGTTTTTGGAATGGTTAAGGAAACTGAAAATTGAGAAATGATGTGCCAAGTGTGTTGAACTTTGGGGTGATGTTTCATGGCTCTAGGTCATTCTCTTCTTGGGTGGGCTGAGAAATTTTCAGTACCCTATGTATGTGCCTTAAGTACTTGTGATAATGCTATCATATATAAAAGTTGGAAAGAGACATTCAAGTGAACAGAAAAGATTTATTCTTTATTATTTCATTATATTTAACATGCCACATTTTGTTGAGGCTACAAAAATGAGCAAAAAGGCCAATGATCTTATTTGGCTGATGAAAAGAGGGAGTAAGAAAGTAATTGATTCATGTATTAATGAATCCAGTAGCATCTTTCAGATTAACTGGGAAGAAGGAATCTATAGCATAATTTTTTCGTGGACCTAGTTCACTGAATCTGGAAAAGTTTATCCTAAGTCTCAGAAGTGCTACTGGATTCCTTCAATCTTTTTAGGTTAAATCAGACTAACATGGCTCTCTTGGATTTAAATATTATCACCCAAATGCAAGGAAACCAAACATGTGATGAATCACCTAACTGCAGCAACTGTTCCACTTCATTTTTTTAAGGCAACCATGAGACACCAGTGTAAGTGGTTGGGGTGGATAGAAGAGAAAAAATGGGAAATAAACTCAGGGCTGGAGTAGATGGGCAGGAAAGAGTGGCCCAAGTCCACTTTGGCCACAAGTGGGTTGGGAGTGCGCCAACCACATGGCCCACTTCCAAACAGGGCCGTGGCCGCAGGACCCAACCCATGCTACTAGGAGCCAGATTATCCCACTTCATTTTTTCTTTGGTCCAAAGAACTGGAACGTGGCTTTAGACCACTTTGGAGGTGTGCGTCATTTGAACGTCACACCTCTAAAGTTGCCAGAAGCTGCTTCTTTTTGCCTGTCTATTCTGGGCCTGAGTCTAGACAACCCTTCAATCCCTACTCTAAAACAGGATAGCAAAATGCACTTTTCCTGACAGCAGCATATACATGCAAAAAGCTTAGAAAAATTACTTTTTTAACTGCAACACCCACATTTGCCACATGTTGCTACATTCCAAAGCCATGTTCAATGAAGTACTCACTGAGAATAGTAATGTTCTTAATGATAATGATAATATAGATTACATTTTAGAAGAAGTCCTGTAATTCCCAGCATTCCCCAGCCTACATGGCCAATGAACATGAAGGTTTAGAAACTCTTAAAATTGCAGTCCAAAAGAGGAACTTTCAGAAGCTAAATACATGAGCCAATTTATTTCCTAAGAACAAAACCCAATATGCAACCTTCTGCTTCATCTAGGGTTCTCTAAATCAGTCATGATGTGTGTTTATTTAAGATTCCAAAGTCCTTTTATAAATAGGCTTGGAGATCAGTTTTGGGGACCGCGAGGACTCCCCCTGAAGATCAGTTTCTTCCAGTATTATATACATCAAATGAAGGTTTTCTAACTTTTAAATGCAGTTGTAAAAACTACCAGTACACATTTTATGAGAAAAATGCCTGCTGCAAAATAGCCTTAAGTGTTCAGAATTCAGCTTACTGGTTATTAATTTTTGGCAGGTACAAGATCTAAAACGGCCTAGAGAGATCCTTAGTTTTAACAAGATTTATTGTGATGGAATTCACTGAAGGTGCAAATGAAAGGCCTTCATTAGAAGGGAGAACTGCAGAACCCAAACTGAGATAAGGTTCACCCCCACCATCATGGGTGTCAGAATTTGGCAGGCAAAATAACTTCAAAAACGTAATACTAATATTATTTATTTTATATATGTGTGTGTGTGTATGTGTTATATTTGTATACAGTTGGCTCACTAATTTTTTATCCACGGATTCAAGCAACCATGGCTTGAAAATATCAAAAGAATATATAAATTCCAAAAAGCATACCCTGATTTACTGTTCTGTATAATGGACACCATTTTACTATGCCATTGTATTTAAAGGGACTTGAGCATCCACTGATTTTGGTATTCATGGGGGATCCTGGAACCAAATCCCAGCAGATATCAAGGACCCACTGTATATTTATTTTATATATAAATCTAAATCTCAGGCCTTGGAAAAGTTACTTTTTTGGAACTACAACTCCCAAAATGATGCCTTAGACAATGGCCCTGCTACCCAGGGAATTCTGGATGTTGCCATTTAAAATAAATAAATTAAGTACCCTCACCTTCCCAAGCTCTGAACATGCATCAGTCCATACCCAATAGCTCATTATATTTTAGAATCCAGACAAGCCAGTCATCCTTGCACAACATACATTTGCATGTGATATGTAATAAAATGGTGCAGATGGCTAGCTATGCAGGAGTGAGGCAGTGTGTCCTAGAGGGGTTTTAATGATGTAGATGGACTGAAAATGTTACCAGGGCACAGAACTCAAAATTGACCTAAACAATGGGTGACAGTGAACAACTGAGGTCTAATCTGCATTGCAAAAATAATGTCATTTGACTTTGCTTTAACTGTCATAGTTCCACCTTATAGAATTTTGGGATTTGTAGCTTTGTGCAATATTTATACTTCTCTGTCAGAAAGCTATGGTATCACAACAAAATACAAACCCCAGAATTCCATAGCACTGATCCATGGCAGCTAAAGTAATGTCAAACTGGGAAGTGCACTTTTCCAGGATCTGGACCAAATCTGCCCACTATCCCACACAGGTAAGGACTTAGCCACAAGAGGGAGAGGAAGAGGGAAAATAAAATGGAGAAGAAGGGGAAGGTTCAACACAAAAGAGAAGCTCTGTTCTGCCTCTTTCACTCTCTGAAAGGAGCTTCTGAACTGAGAGACAGCCGTCAGTCCTTTCCCAGTCACCCAGGAAACTTGACAGGACATTAGTACAGCTAAATATATACAATAAAAGTTTTTGCACATATGCAGAAAAATTCCAGGACTCCCAACACCTCAGTTCTGAAAGATTGTTTAGTCTTTCATTTTTCAACAGAGGAGGTTTTTGAGATGGAGAGGGTACTTTTCAAACAAATCACAAGCAATCTGTCATGGTATATATCTTGCAAGAGGACTGCACTGTAAAACATTAGATTTTGTAAACTTGGGAGTCATTCTGCAACTTGTTTCCTTAGATGCTAACTTCCACTAAGCATTCACCCTCTTACCTCTCATATCTCATTGACTTTTTGGGGCCAGTGATTTTTTTATACCTCCTCCAAGCAGGAAAAAAAAAATCTTTTATTTATGTTGATGTTATGCTTTTGAAAAATCCCCCCTTCTTTATCTCTCTGAATACTCAGAGATTCTACAATATTCTAATCAGCTAAATGTTGCCTTTGACATCAAGACAACATATAAATTCAGCAAAGCATTGTCATATAACTAGTACCTCTAGATTAGTGGTTCCCAATCTTTGGTCCTCCAGATGTTTTGGACTTCAGTTCCCAGAATTCTTGAATGTTGGCCAAGCTGGCTGTGGCTTCTGGGAGTTGAAGTCCAAAACATCTGGCATACTAATGGCTGGAAGCCACTGAGGTTTAGAGGTATGCAAGTTTTGAGATGGTCTGCTAGGGATAGGAAATGTGGAGCCCTCAGAGTGTTATAGGAGTCCAGATGATATTATTTCTTACCACTGGTCGTACTTGCTGGGGGTGATGGGAATTGGACAGCCACAGGTTTCTGTACCACTCAGTAATCTACGTGATAGACATACGATCATGCTCTGGGGCAATCTAACAGTGTAACCACCTCCTATTTTAAATAGAAAGCCACTTCAGAACATAACACATATTGTGTTCATGTATCAAGAAGCCACCAGGAAGGGACTATTCTTATAGTAACTCCAGTTCAATTCCTGATTGAGTCTTCCTGCATGGCAGGGGATTGGATGGACTCTCTGATCCTCTGATTCTCCCTGGTTTGTCGCCTCTGCTCTTCATTGCCATTTTGCAGAAACTCATCCACCTCCCATTTAAAAGCCAGGGTTGGGGAACTTTTAGCCTTCCAGATGTGGCCAAAATGTCTGAAAGGCTATGCCATCATTGCACCCAGTATGGCCCATGTTAAGGCAATGTGGAAGAATTTGAAAGCCTCTAGAGGACTAAAAACCCTCTTATTTTTGTTGTTGTGTGCTTTCAAGTCATTTCTGACTTATGGTGACCCTAATGCAAATCTATCATGCAGTTTTCTTGGCAAGCTTGTTCAGAGGAGGTTTACCACTGCCTTCCCCTAAGGCTGAGAGCATGTGACTTGCCCAAGGTCACCCAGTGGGTTTCATGGCCAAGTGGGGAATTGAACTCTGGTCTCCAAAGTCATAGGGCTGATGCAGATGGCCCGTTTGGGGCCCTGGGAGTGGTGGATCAGGACCGCAGCAACCACATGCCGTGGCCCCAATCCTCCTTTTTGCCGCCCCCACTGTGGCTCTTTTGCGCCCTTTTGGCTCAGCATGTGTGCATGCCATGCCAAGAGGGCGCCCTGACACCGCACACTGTGCAGATGGATGCACGGCGTCAGGGCAGAATCGGGGTGTGGTCACCCCACCCCAATTCCACCCCCAGGTCGGCCTAAAATGCCGTTCTGCATCGGCACCTAGTCTAACACTCAAACCACTATGCCACGCTGGCTCTACTAAAAGTCCTATAGCTATGGTTTAAACTACACTTTACAAGGCAACCTGTCCAGTCTTTGGTTAATGAATGGTTAATTCCATGACAGAAATGGCTCCTTGTTAATGTTGAACAGTTCAGACATTTTTTATCTACAGACAAAGGTGATCTTGTGCAAGATTATCAGGAAGTTTTGAGGAAATGCAAGTATTCAGATAATTTATTCTTTTATTTTTGATATTTGAAAAGTGAAACAAAGGTATAGACTGAAACAGACTGAGTGGTCCTTAGAAAGTTAATTCCATAAAATATTAATTATGAAACATGGAAACTTCTGCTGAAAAGCAACATACACCTGTTTCGGCTGTATTTTAAAACATATTATATAGGAAACAGAGCTGAGGTGTCATATATCTTTAGTGGATGAAGGGAGTTTAGTGGACTACCTGGTAAGTTTCCAAATCAATGCTCAAGCTACATGCATGTAGACAGTAAGCAGAAAGAGTATGTTAGTTACTCTGCAGAGCATGTTAATTACATTTCACCAAGAGATCAGTATAGAACTAAGAGAAATGCAATCAAGGGTTCACTTAAATTGCTATATTTTGTTTTGTTTTAACATTTAATGAAGAGAATCCTATTGATTTGCATGTCAACAACATCTACCCCATCCATGTGTGGCCTGTGACCTCCCCACTGTCCCATAATCAGACCATCTCCCTTACTGTCAGCTGATTAGTGCTGCAGACAGTTTAGAAATGTGCCAAACAATGTGCTCCTCTGCTCTTCCCTTTGTTAATTTATTGGGCCATGGAGCTGGGAGAAGCACAAAGTAAGAGCTCAACATGTCAGGACAGAGGTTTAAACTTCCTCCTTCTCACATGCAGAGATTTGGGGTGTGGGGAGAAAGGCTAAGTGTGAATTCATGAACAGGAAGTTGGATCCCATCCCCTGCTTACGGCTGGCTGATTATGCCCATAACTGGCCTGCAGCTCCCAATCTCCAAGCTGCCTTCAGGGCCAAAAAAGTGCCCCATCTCTGTATTAATTAAACAGTGAACCAAGGCTAGAAAAGTGTCATTTGTACCAGTGGCAAGCAACTGAACAAAGTCCACAGATAAATTCCCATCCCATTCCAACCCCATATGGGCCACTCCTGTTCACCCAACAGTGCTCACAAATACCCCAATTTTCCTCAGAGCCTTCTCCATGTCACATCACTTCCTGCTGCCATTTTGGGAAGGACAAAAATAGAGGCACAGGGGGTATTTTGAGATTCTGGGGAGCTTTCTGTGTGGGGCTGGGTCCCCCCCCATTTTTAGGGATGTTTTCCATGTGGTTTGCAGGTAAAAAAAGGGGGGGGGGTTGGTAGGCTTTGGAGTACAGGTGACAAGGACCACAAAAGAGGAGTCATATGTCTTCCAGTCCATACTGTCCAATCCTGATCTAATTCATTATTTATGTTTATCCTTTATACCAAGGGTAGGCAACCTTTTTGAGTCGGGGGCCGATCCCCCGAAGTCCTACCTTCCAGCGGGCCTGGGGGGGATGGTGGTGCACGTGCTCACGCATGCGCGTGCGACCCTTCTGTGTGCGTGGCCACCATTTTGGAAAACAAAATGGCAGTCGTGGCGCGTGGGGCGACTAAAACATGCGGCGGCGGCGGCAGGGGTCTGCCTGGGCCGGAAAGCCCGGGGCCCTGGGCCAGAATTGGCCCAGGGGCCGTAGCTTGCCGGCCCCTGCTTTATACCCACAATATTAATTTAGATCGCTCATTAAATGTTGGAGAAATCAGACAGAAGTATGAGAAATCTCTAAATTTGGCTCTTTTTATATGATACTAAGATTTTGAAACACTAGGGAGAAAAATGCGTCTCCTCCCATATATACTAGACTTAAGAACATTTTATTAGTCTGCATCCATTACAGTAAATTGTTAAAAGCAAAGCCAAGCAAAGACTCTTCCCAATGCAGGCTGATTTGTACAGGTTGTGGTGAAGAGAAGAGGGCAAGCACATGCAATTGAGCTCCGCTCATCCTCTCCCCGTAGGGAAAACCAAGGAAGGAAACTCAGGTTTTGAGAGTAATCCATTAAGATTCACTAAAACCTTCTGTTCTCTGTGAATAGTTAACAAGAACATTTTAAGATGGATACCACTGGACCAAGCAGTCACCTTCCAAGAATACAAGGCAATGCCAGCCCATTAGTCACACACTTTTTAATTAACGCTAAGAACACAAAAAATGTATTTGGCTTCTGAACAATCTGAGCAGCTAGCATTTGGGATTGAGCAAGAAAAGTAAAGGTGCAATGCATTGCACTTCTTATTTTTTAATAATACATGCAATTTATCATAGGAATAAAGAACCCAAGAAAATGAAGCAAGCCAGGCAATGAATTTTGCTCACTTTCAAAGTCAAGGAAAAAAAATGGCCCTTGATCAAATTCTGTGCAAGTGATTACTTTTAAAAGATTTCCCATTTGGTTCCTGGAAAATAGAAAAGGAACAGGAAAAGTGCTCAGACAACAACTCTTGAAGACATTGAGTTAGATCATTTAAATTGCTTGAACATGTTTATCTGTTAAAGCAAATCAGGCTTAAACATTCCTTTTCAACCAGTTCTTAAATCAGGGAAAATGACGTTCCAATCTTTGAACTTACTTTCAAAATCCAGGAAAAAATGTGGGTAGTTTTCAATTTCCCTGGTAAGGACTTTAAGAAGATTACCCATACCAGCAAACCTAGTGAATGCAACAAAATCATAAAGAGTTATATATGCAAAATTAGAATGTTGAAAAAAGTAAGGGCTTGACATGCACTGCTTTTTCTGAATTAAACAATAAAACCTAGGCTGTATTCTAAAGCTATGCTGAAAGTAAGTGCCATAGTAAAGACCCACTGGGAATGCTTCAGTATTTGTGTGTAGAATGGCACCCAAATATTGAAAAGGGCAGAAATTTAACTTGGTTAATGGGACTGAAGATATGGAATTTTTGAGAAAGCTTTAAGTACCGCATTTTCCGGCGTGTAAGACGACCCGGCGCATAAGACGACCCCCCATTTTTCCAGCCAAAACATAGAGTTTTAGACCCCTATCCTCCTTATCATTATACCCGGCGTATAAGATGACCCCCCACTTTAACCACTGATTTTGCAGGTTAAAAAGTAGTCTTATACGCAGGAAAATAAGGTAGTATGTTAGAGCCATCATTCCTAGGAAAGTGCTTATGAGTTTCTTTTGTACTATTGTCTGTGGTTAGACACTATTCACAGGTTTGGAGTGTGATTTTTTTTAAAAATGAACATAGCACATTATGGTATAATGTTGTACAAACTGTTTTTTGTTCCGAAGATCTTGTATCAGGAATGGGTCCCATCTAGCATCATGTATGAGTAAGTACACTCGTCCCTCCACATTCTTTGGGGTTAGGGGCACAGAACCCCAGTGAATGTGGAAAAACCACAAATAACAAAAACACTATGTTTTTACCAGAGAGAACACCTCTCTAGGAATCTCTAGGTCCTCCAGTGCAACTCTGTGGTCAACCTCTGCCAGACACTGACTGTAGAATTGTGCTGGAGGAGCTACAGATGTCTAGTGGAGTGTTCTCTCTAGGAATCTCTAGGTACTTCAGTGCAACATTTGGTTAAAGTTGACCACAGAGTTGTGCTGGAGGACCTAGATATTCCTAGAGATAACATATTAATAAAATCTGTGAATAATAAAATCCGCAAAAGTCAAAGCTGCAAATATGGAGGGACGAATGTAGATTATCACTGATGGAATGGGGGTTTTCCTTCCTCACTTGCACATCCATATACCCCCCTTTCTGCTCTGGAGGGCCCCCCAAATTTCTAGAGCAGACTGGGTGGGTATGTGGGGGATAGCAAAAGAAAGGTGGATGAATATTACCAGATATTAACTCAATATATCCAAAACAATATGAAAGATAAATTGTTCCAATTTAGTCACACAAAATATATGTGAACACAGTTGGAATCTATAGTGTTTAAATAGTCATCATTACTTCACCAATTTTATGTTCAGGTCTTTAAGGTAGCATACTGTTTCTGTATTCATTATGGTTTCATATTACTTGAGCTTGTAATGAGTCACTAACCTATTTACATCTAGATAAAGCAGGGGTGGGCAACCTTTTTCAGCCGGAGGCCGGTCCGCTGAAGTCCTCCCTTCCGGTGGGCCAGGGAGGGGGGAATGGCGGCGTGCGCACTCACGCACGACTCCTGCCACACGCGCTGCTACTGCCACCACACATGTCACGCCCACCATTTTGGAAGACAAAATGGCGGCCGCAACACATATGCACATGCGCAGAAGTACTGTGCATGTGCAAACGAGTTGCGGTTGCCATTTTGGAAGACAAAATGACAGCTGCCACTCGCGGCTGCCATTTTGTTTTACCAAAATGACGGCAGCGACTCGTTTGCGCATGCGCAGTACTCCTGCGCATGCACAAATGCATCACCATTCGCCATTTTGGAAAACAAAATAGTGGGCACAACATGCGCGGCGGCTGGAACTCGCAGCGGTGGTGGCAGGCAGCGGTGGCAGGGGTCGGCGGGGGCCGGTAAGTGGGGTGGGGCCCGGGCCGGAACCGGCCCGCAGGCCGTGGGTTGCCAACCCCTGAGATAGAATGTTGGTTGTTTTCCATTCCTTTCAGAGTACTGGTATGTTGCAAATGGCTTACAATGTCATATGTGTAAGTTAATCCTGTATGTAAAATATTTCTGAGTAAACAATTTTTCACTGTGCTATTTGTCACACTGAATTAACTCAAAATTGATTTTAGAAGTAAATGCAATGTTAATTATTAAACAGATATTGAGCAGTCGGTTTTCGGTATTGAAAGAACAATATCCAAGAAGGTTCAACAAAAATCTGTCATATTAAAAAAAAAAAAGTGTCACTCTAATATTATACAAAATGGGGCCTCTTCATAGGGAGGCTGAAACTTGAGGCCTCTGAAGATAGCCTCATATTTTAGTAACTTTATTACTGAAAGGGGTATGAGCAAAAGAAGGACCACTTGTGTAATTTACTGCTGTATCCACTATCCATTGCCAATAGGACTCAGGCTTAGAACTTGGTTCTCAATACTTGATGTATATGTGCCACATTTACAATGTATGTACCCCCTCTAAGAGCAGGCATGTCAAACCCTTTCAATTAGTAACATTTTGCATACAATATATTAAAACATGCAAGACCAACACAACTTTAAGAAAACACAACCAGTCTATAAGAAAATAAAGGATTTTTTTTCAAATCAAAGTTTAAAATATGATGCCACAAAGGTAAAATAATTTAACATACAACTATATCTTCCAAATTTTTGGAAACTTTGTACTTAAGCCTATCTATAACTTGCACTATCACTATCTCACCATGCTTAAATGTCAGTATACAAAACTCAAATCATGCTTTAAAAAAGCATTTTGAAAGTCAATTCATCTCAGATTGTAATGTAGTTAGAGATTACATGCTTCCAATGTTAATTAAAAAAAACACAACTTACCTCAACATAAAATGAAATGAAACCTCAAAATATATCTTAATCCAAAGTATATCGTAATTTTAATTCCAACGTATATTTTAATTCCATAAACCACCCTAGTCTGTATCCAAGCACTGTTATTAAAAACAAATATGCAGCTCTCACAGGCTCACATACCAATGGGTATACCTGTGTCTGCACTAACAGCAGCCTACACCTGGGCCCCAATTACACTACATAATTATAGTGCTATTATTCCACATTAACTAACATGGGTGCTTCCTTTGGAATCCTGGAGTTTGCAATTTGATCAAATCACCAGAGGACCTCTAAATTGCCAAAGGCTCAAGTGGTTAAGATGTTGACTCTATTGATTGCAAGATCACCAGGTTGGCAGTTCAAGGCCCAGGTGAGCTCCTGTCACTATTCCCAGCTTCTGCCAACCTAGCAGTTGAAAAGCATGCAAATGCAAATAGATAAATATGTACCACTTTGGTGGGAAGGTAAACAGCGTTCTGTGCAGTCATGCTGGCCACACGATGACAGAGTAGTCTTTGACAACGCTGCCTCTTCGGCTTAGTAACGGAGATGAGCACCACCCCCTATGGTTGGACACAACTTGACAACCTTGACAACGGGGAATATCTTTACCTTTTAAATTGCCAAAACCATGACAGTTAAAGTGGAATAACAGTGCTATAATTCTGTAGTGTGAATGGTCCCCTGAGCAGCCAAAACAGGGATCTTCTTAAGAACAAAAAGTTCACAGCAAAATGGCCTGTCCCACATTTGAAAACATAGAGCTCATAAAAGTTAATTCTGAAGATTTCAATACCCTGAATCTCCTTGCCGATGGCCCTGCTAGTTTGGGGA
Source organism: Phrynosoma platyrhinos (assembly GCA_020142125.1). Classification (NCBI taxonomy): domain Eukaryota; kingdom Metazoa; phylum Chordata; class Lepidosauria; order Squamata; family Phrynosomatidae; genus Phrynosoma; species Phrynosoma platyrhinos. The sequence continues at coordinate 240,709,675 of CM034701.1, read as the reverse complement.
TTCTGTGAGTTTTAAGTCAAGCAGTTACTTTACCAAGATCTGATTATGAAACTAAGAAAAACCCAACAGCAGTCGGTTTTACTGTTGTGTTATGTGCAAGATGGCTCCAAGTTGATTGGCAGATCTTAAGAAGTAGACGGGAAAGGAACAAGGAGTGTTTCACACCTAGCACTCTCTGCGCAGCTCGCTAGACTCCAAAAATAAAATAGCAGTATCTGCATTTTGAAGAATCATCTAGAAATAAGCCAACTGTCTTGTCCCCCCCCCCCCCCCCCCGAAGCTGCTGTTAGTTTGAGGCAGCATCTCTAGAAGACCACTAGGAAGCGTTGTATGTCTGCTTTCTGCATTTCCTCATAATGTCTATGGAGTTTATCACATGGGGGAAAATTGAAAGTTTAAAATGCTAAGAACTTGTTATTAACTCACAATTGCACAAATTATTTTCACACACAAAGCACTGTTATCCTGTGCAGAATCCAAGATTAAACCACACTTGCACGCAAATGCAAGAATGCTTTTCACATGATGGGACCAAATATGCCTCCATCCCAATAATAATTAAAGTGCGAGCATCCCACAAAAGCGAGCAAATACACAAATGATTTTCACATGTGACAAATCTCTCTGTGTCTGTGTATGTGTGTGTGTGTGTCCGTGTCCATCCCTGTCTTCCCTCAGCAGCTGTTCTTTTAAGAGCCCTGGCTATGGGGAAAAGGCTGAAACACATACACAGGAAAGAGCGAGGGGGAACTCAGCCTTTTCTCTATCTCGCTTGCTCTGTCCCTGCCTTTGCCTCAGTAGTTGTTTCTTTAAGAGCTCTGGCTATGAGGGAAGGCTAAAGCGTTCCCTAACTGTGCCTTTTAAGGGATTTGGACTTCAGCTCCCAGAAGCCTCAGTCCAAAATCCCTTAAAGGGGACAGTTTGGGAATCACTGCAAAGGGAGAGCTGAAGCAGGTGACCGAGAGAGAGAGAGAGAGAGAGAGAGAGAGAGAGAAGAGCACACGGCGAGAGACAAGCATTCATTCACTCCCCTCCCCTCTCTCTCTGCCCTTGCATCAGCTGTTTGTTTTAAGAGCTCTGGCTACTAAGAAGGGTGGGTACTTCTTTTAAGAGCTTTATAAGTAGTATTATGGTATCGCCTCGTATTGCCCCGCAGCACTGGAGGTAAACCTGCCCCAAAGAACCATGGGAAATCTGGCAACAAACACAAAAACAGGGAGAATCCCGTGAATGAACCACAAGTAGCAGCACTGGAGGTAAACCTGCCCCAAAGAACCATGGGAAATCTGGCAACAAACACAAAAACAGGGAGAAACCCGTGAATGAACCACACTACAGCAATTTTGCAAAAAAAGCAAATTTCTGAATGAAACAGAAATGAATTCAAGATATTTCCCTGAAAATGCCTATTTGCTAGTTCATGTCACTTTCTTCTCGGATTCTAAGAAGAAATCATTAATTTAATCACATTTTCCATTAACAAAAAATCCAAAGTCACACTTTAAAATGCATGGTATTATCATAAGAGCAAGCTAGTGGGCAGATGTAAATGGAGGGCTCTTTCACTCTACACAATTTGTTGTTTTGTGCCTTCAAATCATTTCTGACTTATGTTGACCCTGACTCTATCAAATGTGTGACTTGCCCAAGATCACCCAGTAGGGTTCTATGGCCGAGCAGGGAATCAAACCCTGGTCTCCAGAGTCATAGGACAAGACCCAAACCACTACACCATGCTGGCTCCAGAATTATTACACAATTATAGCCTATAATTCCACGTTAACAGCCACAACAACATCTTATAGAATCCTAAGATTTGCAGTTTAGGAAAAGGTATTTAGAATTCTTAGCCAAAGAGCTCTAGTGCTCCACCAACATACAAAGCCCAGGATTCTACAGGATATTGCCATAGCAATTAAATAGGAATATAGTCATACTATAATTGCATAGTGTGAATGACTGAAAAGGCTACTTATATCTATTGGCAATGAGAGTCAATGTATTAGGAGGCAACTTCAATATTGTTTTGGCTTTATTTTTCCTTCTACTGAATGCAAGCCTTAGGGCCTCGGCAGACGGCTAATTGAGCCGTCTTGGAGGCCCGGAAGAGGAGGGGCAGCCGCACGAGCGGCGCCCCTTCCTCTTCCTGAGGTCGCCCTCGGAGTTGCCGGCCCTCCGCACGGACGGCGCTCCGGGGATGACCTCACGCCGCGGCAACCGGACGCGCCGCGGCGGAAGAGTCAGGGAAAGTGCGCCCGCCGCTTTTAGGGCACACTTTCCCTGACATCTAAAAGGAGCACCAATTTGGTGCTCCTTTTAGAGTCACCAGAGGTGCGCCGCGGTGTGGAGGCTGAGCTCCGCCGGCGCTCCGACCTGCGGCGACCCGGAAGCAGTCGTCTGCTTCCCCCCCTAGTCTTAAGAAGTGTTTTAGTTTATTTAAAAGTTTTTATATACAAATTGTAGATGCTACCAAAAGAGTTATGTGAAAAGCTGTTTTTGGGTATGAGAGGAAAATTCATTTTTGAGACTAGGGCCAGAACTGCTGCTACATCACGGTGGTATCAGAAGTGGTTTCAGTAGGGAACAGGTCAGGCAGCCATGAAAGAAGTCAGGCACTGGAGAATTAGGCTGCTCAGAGCTGGCAGATCTTGACTATCTTCCCTTGCCACTGCTGCACATTTATGGAGAAAGTGCAACTGCTAATGCAGAATTCTTGCCAAAAGAGGTATGTTAAGAGGAGAGTTTGAACTAAAGGAGGCTTTTACTGCAAGACCATACACTGCAATGTAATAAATGTATTGATGCCTAATGTGCAATGCAATGCAATGAAAGCAATGTTCCTGTGAGAGTGAATATATGTGTAAATCTATGAATGTATATAATAAACAGCCTAAAAGATGTAACAGAGAACCTGTTCATTCTCCCATACAAATGTCCTGAGATTCTAATACTTAAGAATGTTTAAGTGATGTTAAAGCTGCCTGTCTAGATTTCACCATGATCACAAGTTGGATGCCCAGGCGGCTATAAAAGTACCCCAGAAAGATACAGATTAGCTGACAAATGACCCTCAGTCTAAAGAGATAGGGTAGGAACCCCTGTTTCACATTCCCAAATGTCTCAAATTCATCCAGCTCTGACCAACTCTTGAAAAATGTTATTTTTTCTACTGTCCTCCTTAAAACAGCAGGCTATGCTACGTATTTCATGTTTCTGATACATTACTATTATTAATATATTTGATTTGTTGGTTTATACTGTGGAGACCTTAGTAACACTGAGAGTGATGCTCCTTCATGTCCAGATTGTGGGCAACATTCAACAGGGAATCAGGAAGTATAACTTTCCTTATTATGTTTGGTCCAAAACACACTGCAGAAATAATCCATTTTGAGACTGCTTTAATTGTCATGGTTCAGTGCTAGGGAATTCTGGGAACTGTAGTTATGTGAGATATTTAGCCTTCTCTATCAGAGAGCTTTGGTGCCACAATAAACTATAATTCCCATGATTACCTAGTACTGAGCCAAGGCAGTTACAGCAATCTCAAACTGGATTATTTCTGCGCTATGTTTTTGACAATTGTCACATGCCTCCAAACCAATGTTTTTGTACAAAAGTACAATACCTGGGTTCTCAGGTAACAACCTTTTCTGCACAAACACCATTTTTGTACAAACTAAATTTCCCCACACATTTTTGAAAAAATCCAAAATGGGAGGGGGGGACTCATAGTGGTCAACTATTTTGTTTTTCAACTTGGGTGTTTCAATGCGTTGAGACTCCATTTGATATCAAGAACCAAAAAAAAAAAAAAAAATAAAAAATGAGTATTCTGTGCATCCCTATCTGGGAACCACAATACTCTCAATGCTGAGGATTGCATCCAATGTCAGCTGCTGGGCCAGAAGCTGCACATAAACTGACCACAAGAGACACTTTGTGGATGTATGCAAAGGGTTCTTGTAGCATCTTTGAAACTAACAGTACAAAAGAACTTGTCACATAAGCTTTTGTAGACTCGGTCTATTTCCTGAGATGCATGGAGTGAACCCATATAAAGGCCCAGGAAGGACCTTTATAATCAGACTATATGAATAGCTATAGAAACAAAAAATTGTGGGTATGGTGATGAGGTTCAGTTTTTTTTTGTTTTTTTTATACTTTATTGAATATTAAAAATAATACAACACTGATAGTGACTGACAAAGACTAACATATAAATACTCACAAAAAAAGACAAAGACAAATCAAACAACTTGACCTCCTGGGTCCTTAGACATGCCCTTCCAGTAATATTACAGAAAAGAAAAAAAAATCTCACCTTCTTAATCTACAGTGGAACGGCTTCCTTAGCAGAATTATAACATTGAAGCCACATAACAACATATCTTCTTTATGAGAAGACAGCAAACTCAAAATTCTACTTTGCCAGTTATATCCAAAGTCCATTTTAAATCAAATTGAGTCTTCCCGAACCACTCTTCTAACTTACCTCTAATTACTATTTCTTATTTTTTCTTATTAATAAATTCCAAAAGCGATGTCCAAGTATTTATTTTCCTTTCCCAATCTTGTTCTCTCCACATTATTGTCCATTTATCCAACTGCATCAATTCCACCAATTTACACAGCCACTCCTCTTTAGCAGGAATATCCTTACATTTCCATTTTTTCGCATAACAAATCCTTGCGCTAACCACCATGTAAAAAATCAATTTCCCAAATTTGTCTTCCAAATGTCTATCTATTACTATATTCAATAACTATAGTTTAGAGTCCAATTCAAAACCAATTTGCAGAATCTCCTCGATCATTTTATGGATAGTAGTCCAATATTTTCTTGCTTTTTTGCAGTTCCACCAGAGATGGTATAAAGTACCACTCTCCTGATTACACTTCCAACAACGATCGGATCTACCTTGGTAAATTTTTGCCAGTTTGGAGGGGGTCATATACCACCTGTGGTGGAGTTTATATAAGTTTTCACGCAAGTCGTAACTTGTTGTATAGCTGACTGTTTTGGTCCACACCCTTTCCCAAGATTCTAAAGTAATTGTATGCTTAACATCCTGCGCCCATTTCACCATATAATTCTTAACTACTTCTTCCTCCTGATCTATTTTTAACAGTAATTTATAAAACTGTGCTATTTTGTGGGAGTTATCAGAAAAAACAATTTCCTCAAACGCAGATATATCAGTTCTCAATCCTATTAATTTTTGATCCATAAGAAATCTCTCTCTAAATTGATGATAGACAAACCAACCCATGTTGAAACCCGCTTGTTTCAGTTGTTCCAAACTTTTAAATTCTATTTTCCCACTTTCCAAATTTTTAATTAAAAGATCTTCATATGTGATCCACATTTTCTGATATATCACTTCCCGCTTATGGAAAGCTTCATGAATTGATGTTCGGAGGGGAAGTTTTGGGCTTAATCTTTCTTTATGTTTGTACCATACCCACAAAAGAGATTTCCTAACATAATGATTTAAAAAGTCTTTATGTACTTTCTGTTTGTTGTAATATAAGTAGGCGTGTAAACCAAATCTTTGGTCTACTCCTTCTAATATCAATAATTTATCATCTTTTAGCTGTATCCATTTGCTGAGCCAATCTAAACAGCACGCTTCAAAATAAAGTTGTAAGTTCGGTAAATTTAAGCCACCCCTTTCTTTTGTGTCTTGCAGTATTTTAAAGCGAACGCTTGGTTTTTTCCCACTCCAAATGAATTTGGAAATTTCCCTATGCCAATTTTTGAATGGGACAGAATTTGTTATAACCGGTAAATTTTGAAAAAAACCCAAACATAAATCTTGGTAATATATTCATTTTCACCAATGAGATTTTGCCAAGCCAAGATAGGTCAAGTTTCTTCCATCTGATCAAATCCTTCTTTATTTCTCTAAATAACTTATCTTAATTATTCCTAAATAAATCTACGTTTTTATTTGTTGTTTCAACATCTAAATATTTAACCTTCTTCGCCAACTGAAAGCCTGATACTTTCCAAATCTCTTCTTCGTCTTCCTTCGTCATGTTTTTAGTTAGGACATAAGTTTTTCCTTTATTG
>CM034701.1:240673913-240690273 GCA_020142125.1 Phrynosoma platyrhinos | reverse complement strand
GGACTATGCCACAAGATATCCTGAAGCAGTAGCTTTGCGGAATATAGACATGACTGTGGCTAATGCTCTAATAAACATTTTCTGTAGATTAGGATTCCGAGTGAGGTGATATCAGATTTGGGGAGTAATTTTACTTCTAAAGTGATGCAAAGTTATGAGAGGTCTGTGGAGTTAAACATTTAACAACCCCTTATCACCCCCCAAAGCAACGGGCTTATAGAAAACTTTAATGGTAACATGATAAAATCCTATACTGCAGAAAACTGGAATGATTGGGACACCAAGTTGCAACACCTGTTATTTGCCTATAGAGAGGTGCCACAAGAAAGCTCGGGATTCAGTCCATTTGAGTTAATATTTGGACGCAAAGTAAAAGGTCCTTTAGATCTCATTCGACATGAGTAGGAATCTCCAGAGGAAAGAGAGCCAGAAGGTGTGGTATTGTATGTCCAGAACCTGATGACATCCTTAAAGCAAGTCTTGAGAATTGCCAGAGAAAACTTGAAAACAGCTCAAGGTCAACAGAAGACTTGGTATGACAAAAAGGACTGAATTTGAGTTTTCCTTCCGGGAGATGAGGTGCTAGTCCTTTGACCAACAAGAGGAAATAAACTTCAGTATGAGTGGATGGGTCCAGGTCAAATCACAGAGAAGATCAACGATGTGAATTATATAGTGGACTTGGGAGATGACGTGGGGTATAAATTGGTACATGTAAATATGCTGAAGCCCTATGTGAGACGGGAAAAGTTGGTATTATATGATGTCAAAGAGATGGATAACAAAGGCATTGTCCTTCCTCAGTGGAAATTTAAGAATGCAGGAGAAGAAAAGATACAAGAGGTTACTCTTGACACTTCTCTTACTTCCCAGCAACAATCAGAGATACGGAATGTGTTAAAAGTTTGAGGATATTTTCTCAGATGTACCCAGAAAAGTACAGGGGATGTATCATCATATCAATACTGGGGAAGCAAGCCCTGTAGCCACTCCTCTGTATCGAGTAACCGGTCCATTAGCCAACAGTATTGGGGAGGAAATTGATGTAATGCTAAAGATGGGGATTATTATGCCATCCAATAGTCCTTGGGCTTCACCAGTAGTGTTGGTAGAAAAACATGACCATACTATCCGGTTCAGATTGTCTGAAGAGGGATAAAATAAAAGACGGTAAAGTATTTGAACAGGTAATGGGTTATATATGTATAAATGTGTTGTGTACATAGATGTTGCTGTTTATTGACTGTTATACATATTATGGTTTGATGGTAAGTATAATTTATTATAGTGATATAGTAATCGATAGGTTATATGTGCCCATAAACTTGCTAAAGGGGGGAAGCGTGTGGTAAATAGAAAGTCCAGCTGGCCAATCAGGAGGCAGCTGAGGGCCAACTGATAGGATTCAAACTGGGAGTACTTTAAAAGTCCAGGCTGACAGCTGGAAGTGGAGAGTTGGAAGTGGAGAGTTGAACAGAGTTAAGCCAGAGAAAGGAGTGTGTCTTGAGGAGTTCCTGAGGGAACTATAATTTTCGTAGTTGGAACGCATACAGAACTCTAAAGAAGGGAGCTGCTGCTGTGTTGAGAGTGAACTGGAAACAAACATTGTTACATGTAACAAAGAAAGACCACAGTAACAAGCTTTGATACAAGTTATAGTTATTCCATGCTGTTTTTAAAATAAACCTTTATTCTTGTTTGAACATCACTCGGCCTATGTTTTTAGAACAAACCACGCTACTATTTTTTTAAAAAAAAGTTTGGTGTGGAACAGCATACAGAGAATAGTGTGGGTCCTTTACACATAGTTTGGTGGCAGGGGTGGGATAATGAGTTACCACAGGACCGCCATACAGAAAGTCAGTGCTTAAGGGTAAAGGTAGAAGGAGTGTGCACCACAATCTTATATAGCATGGCACAGCAATTTCACCTGGCCTTGCAACTATTGTGCATATGGTCTTGCAAATACTGAGACCTGAATGCCTGTGAGGTTTTGTTAAAATGTTTTATTCATTCATTCATTCATTCATTCATTCCATTCATTTAGTTTATACTCTGCCTTTCTCCCACCAAGGAACTCAAGGCATTTTACAATTTTTTTTTTTAAAAAAAAGTTTAGCTAAAAATGTGTTTTTTACAAAAGTTAAAAAAAACAATTAAACTTCAGCTCTTGTTATTGATTCTACAGAATGTTGTTGTTGTTTTAAGATCCTTAAGTTAACTATTTTCAGAAATCCTGACTACTGTTGGACGTTACAGGAATCAAATACAGATTGTGTCTCCCTGATCCAAAATGTTTGGGAACAGAAGTGTTTCAAATTTTGGGTTATTTTTCTGGCTTTTGGAATACCTGTATTTGCGTAAATGTACATAATGAGATACCTTATAGATGGGACCCAAGTTTAAACACAAAATTTATTTATGTTTCAAATACACCTTATAAACATAGCCCGAAGGTAATTTTATATAATATTTTTTAATAATTTTGTGCATGAAACAAAGTTTGAGTACACTGAACCATAAAAAAACAAAACCCAAAGATGTCATTATTTCAGCAATGCATGAAAAAGGTTTTTGAAGTATTTTGGATTCAAAAGATAACGGAGGCTCAACCTGTATGTATATTTTATACATTGCTCTATTCCCTGTAGGAAGCTATACCTGGGCTGAAGAAATGGTGCCACCTTCCAGATGCTCAAAAATAAGCCACAGAAAAACATTTGTGGAAACAGTAGCTCTTAAATCCTCCCAGATTCATTCTCATCCCATGTTTCATTGCACTCTATTCATGAAGCTGAATCTCCAAATGACAACATCTAATGCCAAGGGATTCTTGACTATTCATAAAAATTCAATTGTTTCAGAGATCCAGTAAAAATCAAGCATCTTTTTGAGCAATGTCTTTATTGCACTGATGGAATTATTTCAGGTGGTCTCAAGACACTGCAATTACACAAAGGAGCAGATAGAAATAAACAAATGCAGCCTTTAATGATCATGACTATGTCCAGTGTCTACAGAAAACGTGAACTTGCTGTGGATCAGCACAGATATGAAGTTAAAGACTTGACTTCTTTTTTTGTTCTCTCTGTAATTACTGTAAGTATTTTTATATGCTGAACGGAATGTGAACTCTTAACAAAAATAACCAGTAAATAGCTATTGGGCTGGCCATCACTGGTCAGAAACATTCACCTGTTGGCAATTAAGCTTTCTTTAAAAATGCAAAAGACACTAGTAGTTCAATTCAGTAAGGCATGCATTATTTTAACTTGATTCTATGCTTTCCAAAATAAATGCTAATAAACTGAGAATTAGGAAGCTGGGCTCATACACAGAACACACATATGTAATGAAGCACACATCTGGAACACAACAGGTCTCAGATTCAGATTCTGGCATCTCAAGACAGAAAAGACAAACTCTCTACACAAGTCTGAAGGAAATTTGATTACTTGAAATAAACCTGTCATGTAGAATTCCTAGTCAAGTATAGGTGTTCTACATTTATAGCATCTAATGAATGGCCACAATAGCCTTTTGTTTTAGGAACTAAAATTCCTCGACTCAGAGGAAAAACCCAATGCTAGCAACTGTCACAATATTTATCAATAAATTTAATTCACAATTTCATGATAATATATATTCCTCACATTCATACATCATGTCTGAACTGTTTAATTTTCTAATTGATATTACTGTTGTCTTTCAAAGAAGATGAATTTCAGCAAAGAACTTCAGCTAAAGGTTCTGCAGTAGAAATCAGGGCCTCAATCATACTGCAGATAATTTTTTTTTAAATATGAGCAATATCTTCTCTTGACACTCATCTTTAACAAAAGCAATAACAAATTATATGGAATGTATTGGGCTTCAGCAATACTTTCTTGCAGAGTATCATCTGAAAACCAAGCTGCGTACACACTACGGTAATAATTCAGGTTGACACCACTTTAACTGCTACGGTTCAATTCTATGGATTTCTGAGATTTGTAGTTTCATGTGATATTTAGTCTTCTTTGTCAGAGAGCTCTGGTGCCACAACAAATTACAGTTCCCAGAATCCCACAGCATTGAGCCATGGCTGTTAAAGTGGTGTCAACCTGGATTATTTCTGCAGTGCAGATAAAATCTCACTGGAAGTTTAATAGATATAAATATTTCTTTCCTGGCAGGTAATAAAGTTGTTTACAAATAATGCTCATCTGACAAAAATAGCTACGAAGAAATCAATGCTGTTTTAAATTCACTTCTAATTATGACAATGGAAAACTATAGGCAGATCTCCACATTATGCCAGGAAATGTATTTTCCAACAGCAGGTGGGATTGGTTAAGCTTTCATCCATTTACCAATTCTTCTGTACAACGTCTCCACCCAGAACACATGGACAGGACAGTAAGAAACAGGGATGGGAAAGAAAACTTGTCAGTGCGGAAGGGTTAAGCAAACACTTGTACATGTACACACACACACACATACCACCTGCTTCCCTTCTACCTCACAATGGAAACATCCCCACAGTACTCTACGTGTCTGTGGAACTGAGAATCTCATGTTTGCTTCTTAAAATTTGGTCTTTCAGTCTTCCCTTTAAGGGACACAGAGGTGAAAACAAGTTGACAGTGGCACATTAAAAAATGACATGTTTTTCAGTGTTCCTGCCACTGTTGTGTCTTCCTGCTTCTGCCCATCCACTTCTCTTACAGAAATACAGTCAGCCTTCCGTATCCCCAGAGTTTTTATCCATGGATTCAAGCATCCATGGCTTGAAAATATTTTAAAAATATATAAATTCCAAAAAGCAAACCTTTTTGATTTTGTCATTTAATATAAGGGATATCATTTTACTATGCCTTTGTATATAATGGGATTTGAGCATCCACGGATTTTGATATCCACAGGAGGTCCTGAAACCAAACCATAGCAGATACCAAGGGATCACTGTACTTTATATTTGGGATTAATTGTAATTCTTGTGAGGAAACCAAAGAGAATGTTATGTAGCTATGTATTTTAACTATTAGCACTAATTTTCTCTTGCATTTTGTTTCTTCCAGCACTGTTTTTTATGCCACTGCTAGACAGACTGTTGAGACACACACGTTTCTCAAAAAGACAGCAAAAATCATCATTTAAAAACTGTGGAAAGGGTTCAGCTTTATTTTGAGAAACTTAGCAATCAAGCCCAAACTCCTTCCACCCAAAAGCAAACAAAAAACAAGACAATCCAAAAGTCTTTGTTATACATATATTGAAGAAAATGCAGTTTGAGAAGTCATCCACTAAGTGGCAATGTTATCCAGCCAAAGTGAAAAACAGCTCCCAAAAATCGCATTGCAGATGCTTGGTTTTGTTTTGTTTAGTTTTAAAGAAAACTGTAAATGGATAAACATTACTTCTTCCTATAGATGGAAAGCTATAATATTGTTTGTACAACAACAGGACAAAGCTACCTTTACACATTTTCAGAATCAAATTTTCAGAATCAAATAATTAAAAGTAAGGAGGGAGTAACATGCATACTAGATCACCAAAACAAAATTCCAGTGTCCTTAAATGAAAAGGAGCCAAGCAGGTTTATTTTAAACCTAAGCCGTAAAAAAGCAGTTACTATAGAAGAAAGTTGAATATGGTTTAATCTGCACTGCAGAAATAATGGAGCTTGACACTGCCTTAACTGCTATGGCTCTGTGCTATGGATTTCTGGGACTTGTAGTTTTGAGATATTTAACCTTCTGTCAGAGAGCTCTGGTACCACAACAAACTTCAAATCCAAGAATTCCACAACAATGAGCCATGGCAGTTAAACTTGTGTCAAACTGCATTATTTAGATTAGACCAGATTAGACCTAAGACTGAGTAAGGGTACATCCAACCTGAGTTTAAAAAATCAGAAAGTCTCAGGATTTGATCCTGTTCATTCCAATCTTGTTTTGGAAATCTGCAAAGATTTTGTTCATCCCAGAATATTTTCTGCCGGCTCTTGTTATCATCAGAGACTTTTTATACCAACTCCTCAGGTCAAGTTTATATTAAACCAGTAAAAAATTAGAAAAGAACAGGAACAAAATCTGGGTCTTTTTATGCAGTCTGGATGCACTCTTAAAGAGTCAAAAGTGAATTAGCAAACACAAATGCATTCTCCATTCTTATAAAATGTCAACAATTTTTTTTAAAAAAACCAACAACACCCCAAAGCACTGTAGATTAATAATCTGTAGGTGTGACTAAAAGGACAGAGATATCAAAGTCTAGCGCTCCCATTATTAGACACGGCAGGTGGCGCTCCCAACAAATTTAAGGATGCTATCAATTTCCTCTCCTGCTGACAATGAAGGTGAGAGACAGCCCTATCTGTGCTCTGCAGAACTACATGACTGGACTTATGTCTGTTATCTCTGGGTGACACAACACAAGAACCTACATGTAATAAGAGGATGGCAACCAAAAAAGTACATAAGGTTGCTTTCACCCTTCAGTTCCTCCATACAAATGGCATGCCTTCATCTGTTGTTCTCAAGACACAAATTAAAGCTTAGCAGCCTGCAAGGCATTATTCTGCTTATTCACTGAATACCCTCCAAGCTGGATACAATGATCAGTGTTGTCAAGGGAAGTCTCTAGCCTGGAGTCTACTTTTATATAGAAATTTTAGATCTGAAGAGAGATTTGGCATCATCTCTAATTAAAAGGGATTAAGATATAAACAATGTGCTTTGTCGCCAACATTTTGTGGGTTCATCATGGTCTAATGGCCACTGAGCATTCAGCGTTTACCTTTTACATTAACCTGTGGTAAATTTTATTTGTACACTATTTGCTGACTTACAATTCTTTTCTCTCATGCAAATACTTGCCAGCCAAGTTTTGGATTTATTAAACACCACCTCTCTCTTTTGACTTTTTCAATGCATCCTTTTCTTTGCTGTTCCCCCTTAGCTAGATTCTAGATCTAGCTAAGTGCTTGCAGATTTGGTTGATACCCCATTTCTGGGGTTACTGGAAAGGTCTCCTCCCTGCAAGACAGTTCCTGCTGGAGCACCAGCCTCCCTCATCCTCAGTTTTCGTTCTGTGCCTGCTTGTGTTTTGATGTCTTTGTTCTCTTTACTGTGTAATTTTCCATGTCTTTGTCACAATTCAAAGTGGGGCAGTTGACATGGGACTGTGATCCAAGACATTGCTTTGGGTGTGCTCTTAGGGTTCAACAAGCAGGTCCCGTTATGGGACTCAGGGGGGTGTCAGCAGGAATCTGATGCCCAGTTGTGGATGATGCTCCCTTCTGGGATTAATCCCTCCTGCCTCACTTCTGTTTCCGGCTTTGGGTCAGGGATTTATGGCTCATCGATCAACATGTGGGTTTTGTCAATGCCCAGAACCTGTCCCATGCATTTGCCAACTCATCTGCATATGTAATCAATAACACATTATGGCATTTTCTGTGGCATTTTCATCCAATTTATCTGATGGGCATTATGTTTTGTCCGGAACAGAACTCACCTTTGGACACCAATAGCAACTCTAGAATAGGGAGAACTGAAGATGAGAGGGAGGCTGGTGCTCCAGCAGGAACTGTCTAGCAGGCAGGAGACCTTTCCAGTCCTACCAACCCCAGAAATGGGGTATCAACCAAATCTGCAAGCACTTAGCTAGATCTAGAATCTAGAATCTAGCTAAGGGGGAACAGCAAAGAAAAGGATTATTATTATTATTATTATTATTATTATTATTATTATTATTATTATTATTATTATTATTGGATGGATTGAAAAAGTCAAAAGAGAGAGGAAGTGTTTAATAAACCAAAAACATGGCTGGCAAATATTGGCACGAAGGAAAAGAATTTTAAAAGTCAGCAAATAGCGTTCAAATAAAATTTACCACTAGGTTAATGTAAAAGGTAAACACTGAATGCTCAGTGGTCTACTATGCTCGAAAATGGAAAGGAGACCTAGAAAAGATTCCCATATAAATGGAACTCAAAGAACAATTCTGGCTACTGTTATTTGTTCATTGTTATTTGGATATGCCTACTGGATTTATATTATTCACAGAGGAAAAGTAATTTACTGCACTAGATGACTGACTGAATGATCTTTTATAGCTGTGGCATGCAAGAGAAGTACACTATGCAGTATTAGAAGTATTTCACTGTACAAAAATAATAATGCCAGAGTGTATATTTTATTGAGTTTTCCACTCCCGGCAGACTGCATCAGGTCTACACTATTTGCAGATGGGATTCCACACACTATGGAACAGCATCCTGTTTTGCAACTTTGCTTGGGTGTGTCTCTGAGTCCACTTCTGGAAACATATCCTAGCATCCAGATTTATTCCTGCCGCACAGGAAAAACAGAGTAGCATTTGACTCATCTGCTTCTCTTAATGGGCCATAAGCAAAGTTTCTCGTTTTCTAGATTTTCACCACTTTGCTAGCAAAATGTTTCTCCATTTAGACAGAATCCTTTAGCCAAGGAAGATGCCAAGGCATTTGGTCTCTAATATTAATGACTTTGGGGCTATGCAGACGGGCAGGAAAAGGTGACCTGAAGCTGCCTTTTCTGTAAGCTGCAGCAACCGCACTGCCTGTCCTGAGCTTGCCGTAAATGGGGACGGAGCAACTGCACTGGGGGGAGTCAAGGCAGCTTTTCCGAGGCTGTATTGAAGCCCCAGCAAATGCACCGCTAGCCCCAAGGAAGCTGGAAATGGAGGCAGAGCAACCGCAGCTGCTGCTTTAATTTTTTTTGTTCTCAAACACATGCGCACGTGTGCAGGACCATCTCTCCACACCCGCGCATCTGTGTAGGAAAGCATTCCTACGCACCTGCACAGGACCTGTCATAGGATAGTATATAATCTGTCACTCTCTGTGTACAAAGCTGACTAAAGTTTAACATCCTTGTGCACCTGCACAGGTTCTGTCATACACCCACATATCATGAAAGGATTTGATGACCTCTGTTTCGCTAGGGTTAGGGTTCTAATATTCAAGTGTACCTGCCCCAGTGCATCCACACGTGGAATCACAGAGTGCTTTAAATTAAAGCTTGCATCGTAGGGCGCATGCTCTGGATCGCCGAGTCAATTTCCACCGCACGTGTGACAGTGCATTTATACAGCCGTTTTCCGGTGCATCAGTGTTACTGCATACATGCAGTGTCACTGCATACATACACACATGCGAAGGTGCGCATCTTCACCAAAGTCCTGGAGACTTTTAGGCGTGTGTCGTCTAAAGGCCACACCTACAAGTCACCCTCAAAGCACCCCTTTTTGCCCATCTTCATAGCCCCTCAATCTGCTCAGCTAATGCTGCCATATCAGAATTGGAAAGAATGATACACTTTGGAGCTATGATGTATGACATAAAACTTGGTGTCTCTTTTCAGGTAACAATAGCAAACAATTAATCTTCCCATCAGTATAGTTCTGCCAAAAGAAAAAAAATCTAGTGTAACCATTACAAATGTTAAAACAATTAGAAAAGTTACTTTTTGGACTACATCTGGAATCTACTAAATACTAACTGGCAGATTCTTGCAGCTATACAGTCATTCCTCCTTATCCATGGATTCAACAATACACAGCTTGAAAATACTCCAAAAATATATAAATTCCAAAAGGCAAATCTTGATTTTTGCTATTTTGTATAAGGGACTCCTACTATGCCATTGCATTTAATGGGACTTGAGCATTCATAGATTTAGGTATCCGTGGGCTGTGTGTGTGTCCTGGAATCAAACCCTGGTGGATACCAAGGGCCCACTGTAGTCCCAAAATTAACTCTTTCAAGATCTGCATAAAATACCATGTTTGAGGTAGGCTTAACATAGAATGAAAACACCCATCCCATGGTGCTCCTGGATGAAACTAGCTGTGCAATCATGGGAGGTAGCTGGAAGTCTAGACAATGGAGTCTTCATCTTGTAAGTTCCTTCCCACTGTTTTCCAGTTCTTCGTTTATTTCTTTTTCTTGCCAGAGAAAATCCAATAAGGAAAGAAGACAGAAAAAACAGCACAATGCTCTTACACTGTGAGTGGCAAGAGCCTTCTGCCTAAAATCACCCTCTGTGGTGGTACCTTCTCCTCCTGGCATACTTAGCACAGCCATTCCAGCTGCCCCCTCACCTTGTATGCCTTCTCTTATCAGCTTAGCAGGCTTCTGTTTTGGAAAGCATTTGGCTGTTACTGTTGAGCTGCAGGTTGATGTTTTCACAACCTTCTGACTGACAGCTGTTACTTTTCATAGTTCCCTTTCCATGCTGTACCTTTTCTTCTTCAACTGGGTTTCATTTTTTCTCATTTTGAAAAGCAACATATCTCACTTTGACAGCAAAACTAGAAAAAAGTAAAATAGGATACTTCAACCTGAAACCCTAAGCTAAAGCCAGGATTAGCTTTTAAATTGCCTTGAGTGAAATACTGCTCCCCCCTCATGTTCCAGTAGAGTTAATTACAATAGTCTTTTCAAGGTGATATCCCAAGTGGGTACGAACGGAGGGGAAAAAAATCCTGCTGCCTGTAGCCCATTCCTCTCTTGTTGAGATTTCTCATCAGAAGGACATGATGAGGCTTATGTGGATAAACAGAACAGCACTTCCCTTACACAGTACATACACACAAAATGTCTCAGACGTCTCACATGCAGTATTAGCCAAAACTCAGATGTTACAAAGCACCAACACAAAACACTGCAGTTATCAGCTGAGGACAGACAATAATTCTGGATAGTAAAGAGGGTACAGGAGAGGCAGGAAGATGTCTTTCCACCTTCTGCACCAGGACTGTGTATCATGCCAGCCTCCAAATATACTTGGACTGCAGCTCCCAGCAGCACAGGCAATGGTGAAGAAAGAGAGGAACTGCAGCCCAACAACACTGAGAGTATCATCCTATTCTACACCATAAAGATTAAACTAGAGAGCATCTGTGTTCATGAAGAAATCCCCAAGGGTTTTCTTTTCAGCAGAAACAAACATGAATGGAGGTAATGGGGGAGAACATAGACTTGCTATAAATTAAGGAGGAAAAAACTTAATTCTCTTCACGCCATTATTCATGTATATCTCTACAAGCATGCCAAAGGACTCATTCTTGATACCTGTTCAATGATCCTGGAAATTCTTCAAGAAACATAGCTTCTTATCTGTTGTTCCTCCTCTATACCAGGGCTTCTCAACTGTTTGCCTTCCAGATGTTTTGAACTTAAAATCTCAGAATCCCTCCCCTTTGGCTATGCTGGTTGGGCTCCAAAACATCTGGATGGGGTAAGGATTGAGTTCCATGCTATGAATAACCCAAGTCATTTAGTATTCTGTGAAGACTATGCAGAGGCAGATCTAGCTAACTGCTTAAGGTTATTTGCAGGAGCATGGAGCTTGCGGGAGCTTGGCAAGATAGCAACATTCATGATTCTGTCCAACTTCCTGTTATCTCCTCATCTGGCCTTTTACTACCATTTGTATTAGGGGGAAATATCATGTGCAACTCCTATCAGCCCTATCCAGCACAACTAGTGATGAAGGATCCTACAAGTGGCAGTCCAACAATATCTTAAAGAACATACTTGCCCCATCCCAGGTGTATATGCAGGTCATGAACATACAATAATATTCTCATTATAGTCCACATGTTCTGAATGTATTAATTTACAAAGCATCTCTTGGATTATTCTTTGTTGCTGTTACTGTGTGCTTTAAAGTCAGTTCTGACTTACGGTGATCCTGTGATCAGGTTTTCTGGGCAGAAGCTGTACAAAGGGGGTTTGCCCTTACCTTCCTCTGAAGCAGAGAGAGAGTTGAATTCCATGGCCAAGTGGGGATTTGAAACCTGGTCTCTCAGGGTCCTAATCCAACACTCAAACCACTACACCACCCTAGCCCTGATAACTACTCTACTATGCCTTAAATATTAAAAGTTAGAAATTCATATTTAAATAGATAAATAGACACCACATTCTTAAACATACATTTTAAACAGATTTTGTCCTAAAATATATACTTTGGTAAGAATTTTATTCTAATATGCTTTTGTGTTTGCATTTTATTATGTGTTTTTGAGAAGTGTATGACTGTGAGGTTAAATGCATTCAGATGTTGTATGTATTAATCTAGGAAGCTTATATTCGATGAACAAATCAAAATCTCAAACATCCCTAGCACTAGCGACTGGGAAACTCTCAGCACCTTAAAACAAATATGCTTAACTATGGGAGGGGTCACTATGCCCCAACACTAATCTTCTGCGGGTATTACAGAAGCAAGATGTAACTAATTTAAAAACACCAAATAAGTTATGGATTTTGTAAATGTACAAATTCCTTCTTCCTAATGTTTTGGCTGGAATCTTATTGGTGATGTATGAGCACATAACCCAAGAGTTACATGTATATGTCTTCTTTGGGGTGATGCACAGGGAGATTTTCACTAGTTCCCATGCATCACCCAAAACAACAGCATCAAGTCCTAGAAACCATATTTACAGGGTGGGGTGGGGTGGAGTGGGGTGAGGCGAGGCGAGGCGAGGCGAGTGATGGCTCAGGTGATTAAGAGGTAGCCTGTCTCGAGGACTTCCGATTGGCTATGGCTCCCCGCTAGGACGTGTGTTGGGTGATCTCCTATACCCGTCCTTCTTTGTGGAGACTTTGGACCCCTGCAAGAGCAGATCGGGTCCAATTTTTTACACCCCTGGAGGGGGAGTTCGGAGGGGGCTCGAAGCAGGTTCTCACAGGTTCGGAGTCGGCGCTTCGGCAAGATTTCCTTTTGTCGCAACTGCCAGGCTAGAACCAAGAGGACTCGAGAGCAATCCACGGCTCCGCAGTAAGTTTTTGGCTTTGCCTCAGGGGAGTCGCCAATTTTTTATTAAAAAAGACAAGACTATAAGATCTACATTACGGTGATGATCACTGCCGGGATTAAGATATAGACCTGAGAAGTAGTAACATCTTGGAGACAAAGAGAGAGCCAAAGAAAGATTAAAGAATTCATGAGTTTTGAAAGAGAAAGAGGAAGAGCTTAGTATCTATTTTGCTATGAGAGTGAAAGGAGTGAAAGGAGTGAAAGGAGCGGAGAGAAAGTGAAACTGGATTGCAGAAGGAAAGCTCCTATTTTATTAACAGAATCGTATAATATTAACAAAATTTGATCGGTTTCTTCCTTTCCCTTTTGATTATTGGCTTTGTTACCTACTACTGATTATTATTTTTGGGACTCTGAATTATTTTTGGACTTTAGCAATACTGAACGGGTTTGAAACACTAAGTGGCTTTCATCAGATTGAACTATATTGAACACCTGGGCTCGCTGGCTGATAAGGTGTCCTTGGATAATCTGTCCTTGGCTTGTATTTGCTGTATAAGATAATGACAACCAGACTCCAGGCGCAAAAAATGGCGTCCCAGTCACAAAGACGCCTTTCAAATGAGAAACCTAAGACTACAGATCTGAGTTACCTAATTCTAGAGAAAATTGATGCTATGTCTGATAAATTTTCAGGACAATTTTTGGACTTTAAAAAAGAAGTCCGTCAGGAGATACGGGCTGACTTGAAGGAGATCAATCAAAAAGTAGATGTAATTATAAGTGAAATGCAAAATATAAGAAAAAGAGTGGAGATTTTGGAACATACAAATGAAAGGTCGGAGCGGCAACTGATTAAAATAGAAAGTAATAGAGAAACAGATCTAGATGAATTGGCTTTACTTGAGCAGAAAATCAGAGATAAAGCTATTAAAATCCGGGGGCTAACAGAAATTAAAAATGAAAATCTATCAGAGAGGTTGACGACAAAGCTGGCTGAATTTTTGGGAAAATCAGATCAACAACTTTTGTTTGAGATCGATACTATTTTCCGTGTTAACTCCACTGTGGCCAAGCAGAGGGGATTACCGAGGGACATAGTTATAAATTTTGTAAAAAGACAAACCAGAGACTCTTTTCTAATGAAACATAACAAGGACGCTTTTCAGATTGAGGGTGAGAATATAAAAATAATGAAAGATGTCTCAGGTCGCCTTCTAAGAAAACGACGTAACTACTCATCAATAACATCCTTTCTGAGAAGAGAGAAAGTTATATATAGGTGGGAAACTCCTGAAGGATTGACGTTTTGGTGGGGGAAAAAAAGAATAAGAATTGCAACTCCGGAACAAGCCTCGGAATTTTTGAGAAGAATGACAGACAAGCAAAGGAAATATGAGACTAAGAGAAAAGACCAGAACGATCCGAAATCACCAAATAAAGGTGAGGAGGAAGAGGAGAAAGTGAGTGATAGGAGTTGCAAAGGAAAAGAATGGGAGATGGAAAGAACGGGCGCGCGAAGGCGACGGAAGCATAGATCTCAGGAGGAGTCACTGGGAAGAGATCATGAACTCTGTGGTAATCAATTATACGAGGAAGAAGATCTTATTGGTGATATAGTGGATGAAGATGACGAAGAGGAGGAAGAGGATGAGGAAGAGGAGGAAGAGACTGGGAAAGAAACAACTGTAATTGAAAGTCTACGCTCTGTGGATCTGGATCGGTGCAGAACTGAGAGATTTTCGTTGGCTACTCTATCCCCATCTGATTTAGAGGAATATTTTGATAACTGAGGTTCGTGGGGTTTATAACTTATAATTGCTTAAAATTGGTTCTGTTTCTTTTGCTCTTTGCCTTTTCCTCTCCTGTCTCTTCTTAGTTTAAGTTTAAGTAAATTCATATTGCAGATTTAGATATGGAATATTCAAAATATCTCAAAATCCTTTCTTTAAATGTACAGGGGTTAAATACCCCACAAAAACGGAAGAAGATTTTCCATTACCTTCAGAAATTAAAATTAGACATATGTTGTCTTCAGGAATGCAGGATTAAAAAGAAGGACGTCAAATATTTGAGAAATCCGAAATTGGGTTTGGAATTTATAGCTGCATGTCCTTTTAAAAAAAGAGGTGTTACACTTTATGTAAATTCGATTTTTGATCCAAAACTGATTTTTTCCGATCCTGATGGATATTATTTAATGGTCGAAATTATAGTAGAAGGCAAACGACATTTGTTAATAGGGTTATATGGACCTCTTGAAAACAAAAACAGATTTTATAAAAGGTTAAAAGACAAAGTGTTGGATTTGGATCATGAAAATATAATAATGTTGGGAGATTTTAATGGAGTAGTCGATCCTTTGATTGATAGGAAATCTGAACAAAAAATTAAGTTGAATCAAGGTCGACTGCCAAAGGAATTTTTCAATTTGATCGAGCTGACAAATATGAAAGATGTTTTTAGAGTTAAAAAAGGCAATGAAAAAGATTTCACCTTTTATTCAAATTGTCATAAGTCTTATTCTAGACTAGATATGGCTTGGATGTCTAGACATTTATTAAACACGGTAACCAAATTTAAAATAAGTCCAAAGATATGGTCCGATCATAACCCGATATTATTGGAAATGAAAATTGGACAGACTAGGTTTAATTGGAAATTAAACATCAATATTTTGAAAAATGAGGAAATAAAGGATTCCGTTAAAAAGCAGATTAAATGGTTTTTTCAGGAGAACATGGGTAAAGGCGTCCCAATACACACGGTTTGGGACGCACACAAAGCTGTAATTAGAGGAATTCTAATTCAGAAGGGTTCTGAATGGAAAAGGAAAAGGAGAGAATATGAGGAAAAGCTCACCTTGGAGTTAGAAGAAAATGAACAAAAATTAAAGAAGGACCCAAATTCTGAAGACATACAAGAAAAAATTAAAGAAATACAAAAGCGCCTTTCTATTTTAACAGTGGAACAGATAGAAAGAAAAATCAGATATCTAAAACAAAAATACTATGAATTGGGAAACAAACCTGGAAGATTGTTGGCCTATAAAATTAGAAAAGAAAGGGCAAAGAGAAACATTGTGCAAATCAGGAAAGGTAATGAGATATTGAGCACACAGGTCCAGATTAAAAAAGTTTTTCAGGAATTTTTCAGTGGTTTATATAAGGCTAAGGGGATACAAGAATCTGTGATAGAGAATTACCTGAATAATATATCCTTTTTTAAAATAACGAAAGAGCAAAGGGATTTACTTAATCAACCATTCTCTCAATCTGAATTAGAAAAGGCTATTGGATCCTCTAAAAACTCAAAGGCTCCTGGGCCGGACGGCTTCCCAAATGAATATTATAAGGCGTTTGTGGCTGAATTGTCCTCACCGCTTTTGGAAACAATAAATAGTATTTGTCAAGGTCCGATCCCCCAATCATGGAAGTCTGCTAATATCTCCTTGATTTTAAAACAAGATAAGGACAAATTCGACCCCAACAGTTACAGACCAATTTCTTTATTAAATACTGATTATAAACTTTTGGCTTCTATATTAGCAAATCGACTGA
>CM034701.1:240641178-240672214 GCA_020142125.1 Phrynosoma platyrhinos | reverse complement strand
GTAAATTGGGCTAAAGACTTAAAACAAAGTATAGATTTGGAAGATTGGACCAAAGGGTTTAAAAAAGTGAAAAAAATGTTGCTCAATTCAGATCAGAGGGAGAATGCTTTCAAAGTCATGAGCAGGTGGTACTTAACTCCATATCGTTTGTCAAAAATCTATAAAGGTTATAATCCGGTATGTTGGAAATGCGGGAAGAAGACAGGCTTCTACTTTCACCTATGGTGGAAGTGTGAAGTCGTCCAAAAATATTGGAAACTTATTAACAAGGAAATTATGACTATATTAAATTTGAATACAGGTTTGGATCCGAGATTATATCTACTTAATATTATGAAGAGCGAAATGGAGAAAAAGGGTGGAAGACTACTTTTCTTAATGGTCACTGCAGCCAGAATGTTGCTTGCAAGTTATTGGAAAAAGAGAGAAATTCCAAAGGTGGATGAATGGAGGCATAAAATGTATCAAATATATGAATTAGAAAAATTGTCCTGGCTACGTCAGAATAAATCCATAACAAAATTTCATTTAGAATGGAAATTATGGTACGAATATGAAGACAAAAGATCAAAAGTCCAGATAACCTTTTTAAAAGATTAGAGATATTAGAAATGACTTAAATAAGAACAAAGTGGGTAACATATAACTTGACTATATGACTGTATAAATGTTGGAAAAATTGTAGTTAACTATAGATAAAATTATTAACTGAATGGACTCTTTCCAAAGATTTATCAATTTTGGCTCAAAGCGAATAGTAATTGTATACCCGTAAACTTGATTTTATGTTATTTTTTTCGTTATCGTTGTTTAGATAATCATATAATTGATTTTGTGATAATACAAAGATTTTAAGATATATGATTTAGGTGTATGGTATAAGAGAATTGAGTATTTCGTTTCGAGAAGAAGGCTATGCATTAAATGTTTACTCCTTGAAGTTAGTTTAATAATGAGCTTTTGAGGTCTAGAAAGAAACTATAGAAAGATAAGAAAATCCTGTGCATTGATTATGGAAGGTTTTATATATTTTTTTGTGTTGTTAAGTATTTGTTATTATATATTGTCTATGTTGTTTTTATTTATGTTTGTATGTTTGAATTGTGTACTGTTCGTTTCTTTTTTCTTTTTTTAATATTTTGTCTGTTAATAAAAATTTAATAAATAAATAAATAATAAAAAAAAAAAGAGGTAGCCTGTCTCAGCTACAAATGCAGCCAAGGGGAAGAGAAACAAAGTTGTCCTTCAAGGTTTAGGCTGATTTCATTTTTCTTCCCCTCTCAGAAGATCAGAAGTTTCTTGGTCACCTGAGTTGTGTCCTCATTCCCCCTCAGCCAGTTTCATCCAGGATCTTGTGATGCCTACTATTAGCACTGATGAAGGCTCTAAATCAGTAGTTCTGATCAGGATCTCAATCAGTAGTTTTGTAAAATTAAAAATTTCCATTTACTTCAGGCTGGAAAAAGGTTGCATATTCATTCACTAAGGAGAGAAGCCCCTAACTGGGTAGAGAACCACCCATTAACAGAACCCTAGAAAGCTATGGATTCAAAACAAGTATATTTATATCTACAAGAAACAAAGAAAGCTAGCTTTATAATATATGAATACAATTCTTTTTTGGCATACTGCTTAAGAGAACAGTTGATACACTGAAAAATTTCATACCTGGAAATGTATTCTTCTGAACTAGGTTCAATAATCTGCAACAATCACCTGCAAGAACATAATTGAAAAGTCAGGAACTGTCTCACACAAAGTACAAGTATATGTATGCATACAAAGAAATGGTTCAAACAACTCTTCCTTCATGTTCAATTGCTGAGATTCCTCATTTCCTCTGAATTTCTTAAAATCATTATTACAAATTGTCCACCTCAACATTCACCATATTTATAGTGCTGTAAGATAATTATAAGAAAACTCTAGTAAATTCATGTTGACAGGTGACTTGGAGGCACATATATACACAAAAGAGCACAAAAGGGAATCCTCATATTCATCATCAGATACAAAGCCTAGATATGAGTGCATACCTGTGTGTTGTTAAAAGCAAGAATATGCCTAGAGGGCTCAATATTTTGAACCAAATCTCAGTCACAAGACAGCTACCTTCCCAGCCTCTGAGCCAAGACAAGCATTGCTTTATTTATCTGTATGTATTTATTAGAATATTTATTTTGTTGTTTTCTGCCCTTGAGTTGATCTTGACCCATGGTGACCCTATGGATGAGACATCTCCAAGACCCTCTACTTCTATTGGTCTGCTTAATTCCTGCAACCCCTTAATACCCATAACCTCCTTAATAGAGTCCATCCATCTGGCAGGTGGCCTTCCTCTCTTCCTACTTCCCTCCACCTTTCCCAGCATTATTGTGTGTGTGTTTTTCCCCCAAGGAATGTGCCATGATGTGTCTGAAGTACAACAGTCTTAGTTTGGTCATCTTGGTTTCCAGGGAGCTTTCCAACTTCATCTGCTCTAGGACACATTTGTTTGTCCTTTTGGCTGTCCATGGGATCCTCAGCACTCTTCTCCAACACCACATCTCAAAGGAATTGATTTTCTTCCTATCATCTTTCTTAAATGTCCAGCTCTCTTCTTATCATATATATATAATGGCTTGTATAATTCTAACTTTTGTGCTGAATTGTGTGTCTTTGCACTTTAGAATCTTTTCTAGTCCTTTCATAGCTACCCTCCCCATTCTTTGTCTTCTTCTGATTTCCTGACTGTAGTCTGCATTTCTATCAATGTTTGATCCTAGATATGAGAATTCTTGTACTATTTCTATTTCATCATTGTCTAGGTTGAACTTGTGAAGGTCCTCAGTGGTTATTATTTTTGTGGGTTTTTTATGTTCAAAATTAAGCCTGACTTTGCACTTTCTTCTTTGATCTTCCTTAGTATGTGTTCCTGGACTGTGAGGTTTTTTGCTACTACTATGGTGTCATCTGCATATCTTAGATTGTTGCTATTCCTTCCTCCTATTTTCACTCCTCCATCTTCTGTGTTCAAGCCTGTTTTTCTTATAATATGTTCTCCATACAAGTTGAACAGGTAGGGTGAAAGTATGCAACCTTGTCTGACTCCTTTGTCAATTGCGAACCTTTCTGTTTCTCCATGTTCTGTTCTGACAGTAGCCTCTTGTCCTGAGTACAGATTCTTCATCAGGATTATCAGATGTGTTGGCACTCCCATGTCTTTAAGGGCATTCCATAGCCTTTCATGATTTATACAGTCAAAGGCTTTGCTATAGTGTATAAAGCACATGCTGATTTTCTTTTAGAATTCCCTGGTACGCTCCATTAGCCATCGTATGTTTGAGATGTGGTCCCTTGTGCCTCTTCCTTTCCTGAACCCCGCTTGGACCTCTGGGATTTCTCTCTCCATGTATCATTGGAGTCTATACTGCAGAATTATGAGCATGATTTTGCTTGCATGGAAGATCAGTGCTATGGTCCTATAGTTGCTGCAATCTCTTGTGTCTCCCTTTTTGTGGATGGGGATGTATATTGATCGCTTCCAATCTGTTGGCCACTATTTTGTTTTCCATTATCTGTTGACATATGTTGGTCTGCACTAAAGTTGACTCTGTCATTGTGGACAGAGTGACAATGTGAATATTTATAGCCTGCCCTGTATCAAGAGATCTTAAGATGGCTTTAAGAGCTGTGTCAGGGAAGGGTTTTATCATCCTGATTTATCACATCATCACCCTGAGGTATTCACTGAACTTTAATGGGGGCTGCAGACAGCTCTGTTCTCCACTAATAATCCACCTTTGCTTTCCACTGCTTCTTCTGCCTTTTTCCTTACTACAGAAAATCAATTAAGGCAAAGAAAGCGGAACTGCTGCACTGTACCTTCTAATACTTAGCATGAGGATTCTCATCTGAAAACACAGCAAATTCCCCCTTATTTCTCCTTTCTGCACCATTATGTAAATTCCCATGCTATGCCTCTGGGGAAGGAATACTTCTAGGGCCACATAAAGCCCTTTTCTCCAAAAAAGAGAGAATTCTCTCTCCTGAAAGAAGGATATTCCCCCTTTTAAAAAAATACACTGTTAAATATTTCAAATTAAAGGCCCCACCCCCACCCCACAAAAAACAGGAAGTAGACTTCTGGATTCTTCTGGTTTTGTCTTGCATTGAGTCCCTGTCCCCTGGCCATTTGGAGGGCATTTTGGCAATCTGTGAGGCTCCCACATAGTCCCAGGGCAGAACATTTGCCCCCAGACCCACTGGAGTTGGCTAGCCTAGTTTAACTGTAAGCAAATATACTGCCAGTGTGTCAAGATTCTCTCCAAAGTAATGTGAACTGCACAAACACAGGAATACCCCATTTAACAATAAGCTGAAGTACAGAGAAACCTTTTAAGGGACATAGCACTTTCACTTCTCTCAATCATAACCTTTAAGAATAAGGTAACCTTTAAGAATAAGGTAATTTTTTGCTGGTTTGCCTAAAATGCAAATTGGAACATATTATCCTGAATGCTTAATGCAGGGGTAGGCAACCTAAGGCCCGGGGGCCGGATGCGGCCCAACAAGGCCTTTGGACCGGCCCCAAACCGGTCCTGCCGCCGCCGCCCCCCCCACCGCCGCCGCCCCCCCATGATGATATTGATTATTGTTGTTATTACTTGTTCTTGGGGTTTTCTTGGCAAAATCTTCACAGGGGTTTTGCCATGGCTTTTCTGGGGCTGAGAGAGTGTGCATGCATTTTTAAAAAAATTTTTAATTCTTTTTTAATTTTAATATTTATTTATTTATTTATTTATTTATTTATTTATGGTGCTTCGGCCCGTCAATTGTCTGAGGGACAGCAACCTGGCCCCTGGCTCAAAAAGGTTGCCTACCTCTGGCTTAATGCTTTGGCGTTTGGAAGTCATTCTGAGCAGTTCACCCAGATTCAGAGAGGAAATTTTATTTTGCCATATATCCTACCTTTTGTTTGAGTGACAAAGGGACATGGTAATCTAGATGTAAGCAGGTTGGATTATCAATGGAGCAAAATTTTCAGGGCCTTCAGTAACTAGGGGGCCCATGTTGTTGGTGATGCTGCATACACACACACACACACACTTCTTGTACTGTGATGGTGTAAAAAAAAATACTTCTGGGGAGGCAGTGGCTGGAGATCTCTCTTCCCCTGCCTTCCCCAATGAATGGTAGCATTTACCGCCCACTCTGGACCCATTTTACAGCTGCAGAGCAAGTGAAGAGGCTAGCAGCAGCATGTTGGAGCCAGTGTCCTTAAGACCCTGGCCTTGGTCAAGCCAGCTGACACACAAACAAGGTGATGCCTGGATCTGACTCTTCCTTTGAGCCTGATAAAGGTTGACTCCTCCTCTTGGCTTGACACTCCACAGGGCTTTGAGACATCCAATGGGAGAGCTCACACACATCCACAAAGAGAGTAGTTGGTTTGTTTTTGGGAAATCTTCCAGGGCCTCGAACACCTTCATCCTTCCTTGGGTTTAGAGAGATGTAAAAACATCAGTCACACACATTAACTATGAGTGACCACATGTTTTTGAAAAAGCTTCTCAGATGGATATAAGTGGACTTGACAATCATAAGAAGCCGCTCCCAAAACTTTCCCTAAGATTGTGCCAACCAACTCAGGCCCAAGCACTCGAATATGTGTCATTTTGGTTCACTGTTTCAGACACTACCCAGCCTTCCCTCGGGATTTTACAAGAAGGCAGAAGGGAAAGCAGGGTGGAACAACTAATGCTGCATGAAAGACACAAGTGATATTCTATCATTTATTCAATTAATTTCAGAAACTTTCTACTTCAATTTTCAGACAACCTACCTACAAGAATCCTAAAGGCAATCATGGCTTTTAAAAATAAAAAAAAAACTACTCACTCTCTCTCTCATATATAGGTAAAGGTATTCCCTGTTGACAAGATTATCAAGTCATGTCTGACCACAGGGGACGATGCTCATCTATTACTAAGCCTAAGAACCAGCACTGTCAGAGACTACTCTGTGATCATGTGGCCAGCATGATTGCAAAGAGCGCTGTTTACCTTCCCACCAAAGTGGTACCTATTTATCTACTTGCACTTTTACATGCTTTTGAACTGCTAGGCTGGCAGAAGCTGGGACTAGGGACAGGAGCTCACTCATCATGCAGCACTCAGGCCTTGAACTGCCAACCTGCTGATCTTGCAATCAAGAAAGTCAGCGTCTTAACCACTTGAGCTAATGCATCCCTTACAATATATATATTGGTGTGTGTGCACGCACACACACACACACACACACACACACACACAGTCATCCCTTCCAATTCATGGAGGATCCATTCCGGACCACCACCACCACCACGAATTGTAAAAATCGCCAATATTGGGGTTCCATTGATTTCAATAGACATGTGCGTGCACCACAGGTGCACACACCATTTTGTTCCCTTCCAGCTCGCCATCCATGAAGAGTGAGACTGCAAACTCAAAGTCTGCAAACAGGGAGGGACGCTTGTATATATATTTAAGACTACTGAGTAAAGGCAATGCAGCAACACCAGCGGTGGGGCTGGGAAAAGGCTCGGGTGGAGGCTTTAGGGCCTACCCTTCCATCCACCGGCAGCGCAGGCTCAGCAACACCAGCGGCGGCAGGGCCGGGGAGAGGCCCAGGCAAAGGCTTTCAAGTGTGCCCTTCATCCCCGGCAACGCAGGCAGCGCAGCAACACCAGTGGTGGCGGGGCCAGGAAGAGACCCGGGAGGAGGTTTTAGGACCCCCGCTCTTCCATCCCTCAGCAGCGCAGGCACCGCAGCAACATCAGCAGAGGCGGGGCCAGGAAGAGGCTCAGGCGAAGGCTTTGAAGCATGCCCTTCATCCTCGGCAGCATAGGCAGCACAGCAACACTAGCGGCGGTGGGACTGGGAAGAGACCCAGGCGAAGGCTTTAAAGCCTGCCCTCTATCCCCAGAAGCACAGGCAAAACAGCAACACCAGAGGCGGTGGGGCTGCGTAGA
This sequence comes from Phrynosoma platyrhinos, assembly GCA_020142125.1. NCBI lineage: Eukaryota > Metazoa > Chordata > Lepidosauria > Squamata > Phrynosomatidae > Phrynosoma > Phrynosoma platyrhinos. The sequence goes on along the minus strand of CM034701.1, from coordinate 240,665,220 downwards.
GACCTGGGGGGGAGGCTTTAAGGCCCGCCCTTTTATCCCCCGGCAGCATAGTAACAACAGCGCAGCACAGTAGCTCTGGGACCAGAACTAGCCCCGGACAAAAACTTTACAGCCTGCTCCATCCCTATTGCTGCATGGAAAACACCTGGCTCTCCATCAATAACATCGTTTTTGCAGTGATTACTGCTGGAAGAACTCCGGGGAGAAAACTCCCTAGCCTGCCTTAACTGTACCGCCATTGGCTGTGGCGCGGCCGGGGGGGGGGAGCTGGTGAGAAGGACATCTACTCCGCTCCAATAATATTACCACCTGTAGTGGTGCCCATGTGGCGGCCAGGAATGATCTGGGAGCAGGAATTGAGGTTGTGCAGGAAGGTATGGTGGGAACAGAGTGAAGGGCTGTTACAAAAGATGACAGGAACGATGTTTGAAAGCTATCCCACCTTCAATTCACTCTGTTTCTCGGAATGGACTGGACTGGAGAGCGCACCAATCATTCCACAGAACCTTACTCTGCTCCTTTGCAATGCCAGGTGGGTTAAAAATAAAACTCATATTATTTATGACCTCCTTTTAGATGAGGATGATGACCTGACCTGCTTCACAGAGACCTGGTTGGGAGAAGACAGTGCTGTAACTTGGTCGCGGTCCCTTCCAGCTGGGTACTCTGTTAGTGAACAGGTAAGGGAAGTGGGTGAGGGGGGGGAGTGGACTGGCTCTGGTTCACAAAAACAATCTTACCTTGACCAGGATACCTGTCCGGAACACAGTCCACTTCGAGAGTATGTACCTAAGCCTGAGGACCAAGGATAGTTTGGGGATTATGCTTCTGATGACTAATCAGATAAATATTAGGACTGCCTATCATCAGCTTTGGCTGATACGCCAGCTGTGCCCTTTCCTGGAACTAGGGGACCTCAAAACTGTGGTGCATGCGCTGGTAACCTCCCACCTTGATTTTCTGCAATGCACTTTACATGGGGCTACCCTCGTACTTGGTCTGGAAACTCCAATTAGTACAGAATATGGCAGCCAGGTTGGTCTCGGGAACGAGGACAGACCATATGACACCTGTTTTAAAGTCACTTCACTGGCTGCCTATTAATTTCTGCGTACAGTACAAGGTGTTGGTTATTACCCTTAACACCCTAAATGGCATGAGTCCAACCTATCTTCGGGACCATCTCCTTCCATATAATCCACCACACGCACTCAGGCCCTCTGGGAGGAATTTGCTTCAGCCTATAAAAACTAGGCTGTCGGCAACCTCCCAGAGGGCCTTTTCAGCAACCGCTCCCAGATTATGGAACAGCCTGCTGGACAAGATCTGTCACATTACCAGTTTAAATAGCTTTTAAAAAGCTGTGAAGACGGACCTCTTCTGGCAGGCCTTTCCTGATTAGATCTCCCGGTTTTGAGAGCTAGCCCATCCCTTCTCCTACTGTCTACCACACTTGTTGTTAGTTGTCTGCTCTGCCACTGAGACTTATCTTAGTTGTTTAATTGTTATTGTTTTGTTGTTTTAATTCTCCATTGTTTAGTACTATTCTAAGGGGTGGGTGGGTTTTAGGATTGTATATTTATGGGTTTGGGGAATAAAATAACTGGATCATTTTCAAAATACATTGCCACAGCAGGAAGTCAAAAGAGATTAACAATACAATCCTATAATGCGTACTCATCTGTAATCACTGTCCTGACTGGGTTCAACATAACTTATTTACTGGTTAATGAGAATAGAATTGCAGAATAAAGGCACATCAGAACGTTACTACTCTTCTGAAATCTGAGACAGAAGGGCAGACTTCTTCCAATTTAGGATATCAGAACTGAAAAAGTCCTGTTTCCTCTGACCCTCTTCTTTTCAAGATTTATCCAAAGAAGACATCAAACCAGTTATTCTATGCAATGGTCTGCAAAAAGGTTTAAACCACAAAGTGGTTCTACAATGGACCATAGAACACTTCAATATTTATTATTTATTTGTACTCCTATTGTCCACAGTCCTTAGACCCTGAACATTACAGCAAATGTAGAGTTATTGGCCCTGCCCTTAGACTTATAGCTGAGGAGATGAGATTCAGACTGTTCTTCCTACAAGACATACAACTATAAGGCTTCCAACTGGACAGATGGTTAGATGTTTACATGGTGTATATTTTAATTATCTCAGGATTCAATGTCCCTTACGTCACTGAGAGTCATCAGCCTTTTCTACAGTAGTGTTTTCCCAAGTGTGTTAAATGAAGCACTTCCCAACACAGCCTGATGCTGGTTATACACAGGATGACTTCACTAAAAAGTCCTCTCTTCCCAAAACCATGCTGTTCTCTTCTCAGAACTTAAGTACTTCCAAAAGAGGAAGGGCACATTATTATGACTATTGCCCCAATTTGATTGCAGCTGTCAGCATTTCCTACAGATAAAGTGACAAAGGAACCAAAGAAATCAGCTAAGAGCAGGGCAGGAAAAAAATATCTAGCACTATCTCAGGCTGCATCCACATTGCAGATATAATCCAGTTTGACAGCACTTTAACTGCCACAGTTCAATGCTATGGAATTCTAGTATTTGTAGTTTTGTGAGATACTTAGCCTTCTTTGTCAGGGAGCTCTGGTGCCACAACAAACGGCAAATCCCAGGATTCCATAGCACTGAGCCATGGCAATTAAAGAGGTGTCAAACTGGATTATTTCTGCAGTGCTGGTGCAGCCTCAGTGAGGATGGATGAGAGGAAGACATCACATTTTCAAACCATGGCTGTATCCAACAGGGTGGATAAGAATCACTTAAATATAACTGCATGTATTTTAAAAGTTGAAATGGGTTTTCTTTCTTTTTTTTTTTAACAAATGCAATACAAGACATACTTATTCTTAAAGAATTCAATTAATATTAAATAATCAGAATACGTGCATGTTAGCTCTGGAGTAAAAACTGAATCAATATCTTCTACACTGTGTTAAAGGAATTCATATGTAAACAAAAACTAATAAAATTATTCTGCAGAAATGTGTATTTACATACAGCAGTGGGCAAAGTGTGAAGATGATTATTAACTGAATTTTTGATATAATCTGAAGATGATATCAAACGAATTTGGGTTCCTTGACTCTTGCATACCAGGCATGCACTCTACTACTGATTTTTTCATGCCATGCTTCTTGATCGGGAGTGGGGAGGATGATTCATTTGTGCAGAACAATCCTCAGAAGCCTTCAAAACATTTCTGATTAAGAATTCTCTGTTTTGACTGAGTGATATTTGTGGTTGCCCACTTTTTGCTGTACTTGCAATCGAATCAGTGCACTGTAACAGAAATAAATCACTCCTTATTAACCTTTCACAAGCAAGGCATTTGAAAAGTAAATGATGTATACATGTTGATGGACATGGAAAGAAAAGAGAAATGCAGATGAGTGACAACTGAACTGAAGAGTTTGTGAAATGATGGCCCTCAGACTTTTCCAATCTAAAAGTTCCCAATCATGTTGGACTCCCACCATTCCCAGCCAACATTATTATTATGGGCTTTGTAGTCATGTGCAGAAAAACTCTAGGTTGAATAGAAAGAGGAATTCTGAAGGAGTTGATAACAAAATGTATTCCTAGGACCCACAAGAACAATTTCAATGCCATTCTCTTTAAAGCCCATGGGTGTGCCACAAAACCAATGTTCTAAACAACAAATAAACTAACAATAAATTAAGCAACAAAACAAATTCAATTATTAGTGCTGAATTGCTGAATTAAGTTCACAATTTTTACAATATTTAACATTATCAAGTTAATTTCAAACCTAACATTCCAAGCTTGGGGAAGAACTGCTCCTCCATCCCTAAATTAAATAATTTCAATCAATTAATTCTGGTTTCCAATATAGTTTTAGATAAATGTGTGTTATCCCCATGAATACTGTGTGATAACCCCATGGAGTTCATAGGGTTTTCTTAGCCAAGGACTCCTCAGAGATGGTTTTGCCAGTTCCTTTCTCTGAATATTTTATTTATTTATTGGATTTATACCCCACCTTTCTCTCCTACAACAGATGGTATTCACTGGTGGTCTCCCATCCAAGTACTAACTAGGACTGGCCTTGCTTAGTTTCCAAGATCAGATGGGATCTGGTGCCTTTAGGGTACATTATTTAGGGTACATTATTTAGGCCTCTACACCAACAAACATGAATGAAAGAGGATATTAGCTTTCTAGGGAGAAAAGTACCCAACATAAAAACAGTCTAACTAGTGCGATCTTACCTCTATTAGAGATAATCCAAAGCCTCCAACAGATTTAAGAAAAGAGCGAAACCTGCCAAATTTAAATTCAGAACATTAATTTAGCATCATTTCTTTACAACATTTCTTTCAAGATTTCAGTCATTACTTTGTTAAACTTACCAATCATCACAGGCAAAGCAAAACAAAATGTAACCCTAATCAGAGTTTCAAATTTTCATCAAATTTGCACTTGGAGATCAGAAGGGTTCTGTGCAATTCACACAAATTATCTCCATGTTTCCTTTTGGCATTAGCCAAAATATGCATTAAGCCTATACCATGACTAATAATTATGGTGAGCTTTGAAAACTGTTTAGAAGCTGCTTTGTAAATGATGATTCAAGCAATCTTATATTAATATTTGGAAAGCTACTATGAAATGGGAGGAGGGGGCAGTACAGTGTGGTGAGTTGAGCATTGGACTATAACTCTGGAGACCAGAGTACGAATTTCCCTTTCTCAATGAAAACCCACTGGGTGACCTCCCCTGAAGAAATGCTGCCAAGAAAACCCTATGACCTTAGGGTCACTATAAGTCAGAAATGATTTGAAGGAACATGATAACAGCAACACCAACCATGAGCATATGGAGGCTTGTCTCCAAACTCTTGCTTATCTGTGTGGAATGTTATCTACCATTTCAAGTTGGTCACATATCTCCCTATTTTACAGATGGATATACCTGGAACACGAAATAGCAATGTTTAGGACGTTTTAGAAAGAGAACCAGTGATTTGTACAAGGACAGTACTCTCTACCCGATCATATTAGCTCTAATGCAATATTACCCAAACCACGTCTTGCAAACCAGCTTCAAACCATGAGTTCAAACCCTTGTGTCGGTTCTATGAATAGTAAGGTGTGAGGATGGAAGAGAGGAGGAATATTATTCATGAAACCAGACATGCTTAAAAAAACTTTTCATTGTGCCCTTGGTTACACCTCCTCCTATAAATTAGTTTTTTATTTCTTATAAAACACTCTCTCACATCTTGGAGTTTGCAAAGGTATTGTCTTTTCATTAAAGCTATTAAGTATTGCAACTTAGTCTTACACTTAGCTATTTATACATCATTTTGGGATGATATATACAGCAGGATCTACTTACTCCCACCAGTGACATTAAAGAAGACAAGCACTATTTTGGGAAAGATAATGTTCAAACACAAAGTGCTAACATAGGGGGGAAGCAGACTGGCGGCACGGGGCCGCCCTGGGAAGGTGCGCCGCGGGACCGAGGCATCCCCATGCCTCGATCCAGCAGCGCACTTTCGCCGCCCCTGAAAGGAGCGCTAAAATAGCGCTCCTTTCACAAGTCAGCGAAAGTGCGCCTCAAAAGCATGAGGCGCACTTTCACTGACTTTTCCGCCGCAGCGTGTCAGGACGCTGCGGCGGGAGGTTGCCCCCGGAGCGCCAGCCCTGTGGAGAGCCGGTGGCTCCGAGGGAAACCTCGGGAGGAGGAAGGGGCGCCGAGTGTGCGGCTGCCCCTCCTCTTCCCTGCCTCGAGGACGGCTTAATAAGCCGTCTGCCGAGGCCCATAGATATTTACATGTGGAAAGAAAAGCAGAAGGAAAATAATAACCAGGGTTAAAAGTACTAAGGGGGTTAAAAGTCACAGAATGGGAAAAGGAAAAAATAGGAAAGAACAGAAAAAATGGCACAGGAAGGATTTCCTTAACAGTTAAATGAAATATAAAACCATCACACACTATAGTATGACATATTTTTAAAAATATTTTGAGAAATCTAGAAGTACAAGTGCGCAAGTTATTCTCATCTAAGTATCTTGGTAATTTCTTATCAGTTGGGTATCAGATGGGGTGAGCTCCTGTCACTAGTCCCAGCTTCTGCCAGCCTAGCAGTTCGAAAGCATGCAAATGCAAGTAGAGTCAGCCCTCCTTTCGCTGACCCCCCCCCCCGCGAAAACGCAGATTTGGGAATATTCAAGCTCCACAGGCTTGAATGGGGCCCCTCCGTGAATATGCAAATCTGCGGACTTAAAAAGGAGGAGCGACTGTAGATAAATAAATACCACTTCTCAGTAGGAAGGGAACAGCATTCAGTGCAGCCATGCTGGCTGGCCACACGACCACCAGAGCAGTCCTCAGACACAGTAGCATTACTGGGGGAGGGGGTTATGGATCACAGCGGGTGACACCCCAGAGTGGGGTGATACCCAGTCGGGGAGCCCTGCCCCTGCCACGGTCCTGTTCTCCTCAGGAGAATGGGCCAGTGACAATGAGCCAGGCTGAGCACATGCGTGCCTCCTGGCTCGCCTCAGCGCCACTCCTTTCTCCTCTGAGGAGAAGGGGGCAATGCTGAGGACTGCCGAGAGAAGCGTGCGCTTGCGCAGCTTGCCTCAGCACTGCTCCTTTCTCCTCTGATGGGGCCTGTAGCAGGGCGGGTGCATGCTTGGCCTGCCTGAGTGTGTGCCCGCACCTCATTGTGGAAACCCCGCTTCTTCTGCCTCTCAAGCCCTGCCCCCCTGCACCAGGTGACACCAGCAGCAGCGATGCCGCTGCTTAGACAAGGCTGGCTCTTTGGCTTAGTAATGGAGATGAGCGCCACCCCTTACAGCAGGTTATGACATTCATGTCAAGGAACTACCTCTACCTTTTTATCAGCTGATGTAGTAAACAGATATTGTCCCTGAAAGCCAGTGTAGGGATTAGGGTGTTGCGACTAGGATGTGGGAGATCCAAGCCCCCTTCAGCCATGGGATTCATTGGATTGCTTTGTTCCAATCATTCTCTATCAAGATGTCCTACCACACAGGGTCTTTGGGAAAATAAAGATGTAGATAGCCATCTGTACTACTACCTTGAGTTCCCTTCCTCTGAAACTGAGAGTGTGTCGCTTGGCCAATGCCACATAGTTGACTTCCATGGAGATTTGAACCCTGGATTGAAGCTGCCCAACAACATAGTGCAAAACTTTAGCCATGCAGTATATAATCCCTTTACACTTCAGAATTAGATCTGCTTATCATTATGACTATTATTTACATATACAGTCAGCCCTCCGTTTTCGAGGGGGATCTGTTCTGGAACCACCACCACCCGCGGAAACAGGGACTCGCCAATATTCAAGCCCCATAAGCTTGAATGAGGTGTGCCCCCAAGCCCGCAAGGGTGCGCCCCATTGATTTTAAGAGAGGTCGCCCCTCCATTAATATGCAAAACTGTGGACCTCAAGTCTGCGAGAACAGAAGGGGGTGACTGTATAATTTACCTTTGCAAGAGCCAGTATGGTGTAGTGGTTTGAGCATTGGATTACGACTCTGGAAATCATGGTTCGATTCCCCACTCGAGCATAAAACCCCACTGGGTAAACTTAAGCAAGTCAGACTCTCTCAGCCTCAGAGGCAATGGCAATGGCAATCCCCCTCTGAAGAAAATCCTCTGATAGGTTCACCTTAAGGTAACCATAAGTCAAAAATAACTTGGAGGCAAACAACAACTACTCCAGAGTCATAGTCCAATGCTCAAACCACTACATCACACTGGTTCTTGCAAAGGTAAGTTATATATATTGTATTTATTTGTTGATTTATTAATATGTTGTGCTTTTATATACACTATTTTTATACACTAATGTACATTTTATTGTTATAATCCCACCTTGATCTATAGGAATATAATATAAATAAATATAAATAAAACTATTATTTATATAGGAAATATAAATAAAACTATTATTATTATTATTATTATTACTACTATTATATATGTAAATAATAGTCATAATGAAAAGCAGATCAAATTCTGAAGTGTAAAGGGCTTATGGACTGCATGGGCCACATTTTGCAATAAGTTGATAGGCATCATCATCTCTATTTTAGCTTCTCTGCACATTCCCCGTATGAACTACTGCTCACTATAGCCCTAACTCCAGTTCTTAGTATCAATTAGTCAAAAGACAAGAACAAAAGAGAAGACAAATGAAAGCTTTCCACAATTAACAAAAGTGGGCTTTTTCATTCCCATATGTGCTGCTGTGGCTAGTGGCCAAAGAGCTACTTTATCCACAGCAAGTGAATTCACAGGGGGTTGGTCTTTGAACAGTAAGCCTCTATGTCATATTACAAATTGTGCTTGAAATTCCTTGTAATTCCAAAAGTAGTTGGCAATGTAGGAAGTCTGGAGGGAACTGGAGAAACATAACTCCACTCTGACTTTGGAGACACAGAACAAGGGTGCAGTTTTGTGTTCCTGGTCCATATATTCTAGAAAAATAATAAAAAGACTGATACATATTACAGCTTAAGTGACACCTAGCAAATCCATTTAATCATGGGCATAATTTTTTAAAATGTAGGGGTTTTGTTGTTGTTTTTAAAAAGCTTGTTCGGTACCTGTAACAGAGCAGTCTACTGTATGTTCTGAGAGATAAGCTTTGTATACATGCCAAGTTTCAGTAATCATACTTTACAGTCAATTTAACTTAAGGCAGTATACAGCTGCTGCTTTGGAAGTTTCCTGCTGTGAAAGAAATAATGAAAGCCATACGATCAGTCTTCCAGCATGCATTAAAAATTAAGCCATTAGGGAGAAAAAGACAGTGCAATGGCATAGTTGTTTTTTTTTAAAAAAAACTTAAATCATGAATAGTAAGGTTTCCTAAATAATACGGTATATACAACAAAAAAGTCCTCTAAAATTGTCTTCCAGGGGTTGCAGACTATCAGAAATAGTGCAAATTCAGTCCACTTTTAGGGTTAGGGTTAGAGCTAGGGAATCATGGGAATTGGTTTTTTTCTGAGACATTGAGCCTTCTCTGTCAGAGAGCTCTAGTGCCACAATAAACTACAGTTCCCATGATTCCCTAACCCTAACCCTAACCCTAACCCTAACCCTAACCCTAACCCTAAAAGTGGACTGAATTTGCACTTTTTCTGGCAGTCTGCAACTCCCCTTCATCTACTCTAACCCTTTGAATTGTTTTTTGTTGTTAGGTGTCTTCAAATTGTTTCCAAACGAACCTAAGGCGAACTTATCATTGGATTTTCTTGACAAGTTTCTTCAGAGGGGTTTTTTCATTGCTATCCTCTAAGGCTGAGAGAATGTGACTTGCCCAAGGTCACCCAGCAGGTTTCTGTAGCTGAGCATGGATCTGAACCCTGATCTCCAGAGTCGTAGTCCATTGCTTAAACCACTATGCCACACTCCTTTTTAATCCCTTCAAGAAGGGCAGAATATACTCGTCATTAAATAGATGTTTCCCCTTCCTATAGTCTTTTCCCACTTAAAATATATGAGAGAATATATCCTGGAATAATCCTGGAACTTATCACTAACATTAGCTTACATTGAAAGACCACGTGGACTAGCACCAAGTTTCTTAGACTAAACTATTAGAGAAAAATCCATGTATTTATGTAGAGAGAGGAAGCAGAATTTCAAGCTATGCTTCTTCAGACTGCAGGTGAGATGGCTACTCATAAGCAACCCACATAAGATACTCCTGTGTTCAGAAAGCTAACACAAGTGGCATCCTTCTAGTTTCATATGATAACTTCTGCAAATATACTACACACTTCTAAATGGAAGAGTAAGGAATGTCTGAATAGTAAAAAATGGCTGTTAAAATTGCTGGAATACATGGAAATAGATAAACTTACTTGTCTATCAAGAGGAAAGTCATGGGACAATTATAAATGAGATTGGGAATCTTTGAAATGGGATTGAATTGACTTGTTTTAATGAATGAATAAAATTCTGTACAAAGAATGGGGAGAAAATGTGGGTTTGAGGTTGATATGAAATGTGACTTATTGAGGTAATATATGGCAATATCAGATTTCGCATTATGGTGACCCACAGATGAAGTAGGGTGAAGAATTTATGGCAGGGATAGGCAACCTTTTTGAGCTGGGGGCCGGGTTGCTGTCCCTCAGACAATTGGGGGGCGAAAGCAAAAATAAATAATTTTTTTAAATTATTTTTTTTTTAAAAAAAAAAATGCATGCACACTCTCTCAGCCCCAGAAAAGCCATGATGGCAAAACCCCTGTGGAGATTTTGCCAAGAAAACCCCCAAGAACAAGTAATAACAACAATAATCAATATCATCATGGCGGGCGGCTGTGGGCAGCAGGGTTGTCGGTGGCGGCGGCAGGACCAGCCTGGGGCCAGTCCAAAGGCCTCATTGGGCCGCATCCGGCCCCCGGGCCACAGGTTGCCTACCCCTGATTTATGGTTTTCAAATGAAAAAAAAATTAGAAATGCTACAAGGAATCCAGTCAAGGAAGAAGTTCAGGAAATCAATATTTTGGTCTTTTTGTGTTTCATTGCTTGTTTGTTTGTTTGCTTTTTTCTGTCAAATCCTTTGTTATACAGTGTCTGAACTATGTTTTGTATTGACTTGTTTTAATGAATGAATAAAATATATTTTTAAAAAAGAAAATTAACACAACAAGAGGAAAGATGCACTGGGGTGAAAAGAACATCAATTATATTGAAAAAATAGTAAAAAAAAAACATTTTTCAATTGTTGAAAAGTCCTAGCGTGAAGAATCTTGGATCAAGGAGGATCTCTGGTTCAGGACTTGAGGCTTATCTACACGGGCCAAATAAAATGGGCTCGCCCCAGCCGCATGGTGATTCATCTTTACAATGCAGGGCCAAATCCCCAATTGGAATGTGGACTGCCTTCACAGGGCAGTACTGCACCAAATCTGTATCATACCAGAATTATATTGGATTTGTAGGAAAACCCAGAGCAAAGCATAGTGTTGCTTTCTGCTGCCACCAGCATAAATTGCTCCTTCTGAGATCACAACAAGGTGCGCATGTGAATGACAGTGGGCACCTTCATAGGGAGTGACTCGTGCCAAAAGTGTAGATAAGTCCTTAGTCTGTGTAAAAAATTGCATGTGATTCTCTTGAGCAAGAAGAAGGGTTTTTTGCACAGAACAGTATTTCTACGCAGAAATATTGTCTGCACAGAAAAAGCTGTTTCCTGTGCAGAAAAATGCTGTTTACTACACAAATCCACCACATACGAATTTTGCACACAAAAAGCCCCCAATTACAACATTCTGTGCAAGGAAAGCTGTTTACTGAACATAAAATGCTATTATTAGAAACTTATTCTGCGCAACATTCACACATGGTTGAAATTTCAACTAGATATTATAACTCAGTGTCACACTGACATAGTAAATTCACATTAGTGGCAGATACTTCTCCATAGCTTTGGCCACATAATCACTTCAGTCAACCTGATTCTTACTCCAGTCAAAATTCCAGAAGGAAAGTTCCCAAGTATATTTAACAGACTGCATCCTGAAAGTACATATATTTTTCTACTTCTACTCCAGCTCTGTAGCACTGTAAAACAACTTAACTCTGAACATCTACTAGAAAATATGATTTCATTAAAAACTGAGTTCAGGTATTGTATGTATGCCTGAAATTATCTGTTAATCTCTTGATCAAGATAAATAACAAATCCTTACTGGAAATTAATTAATTAGAATCAGCACATCAGCCCAGATTGTCCCAGTGATTCAGATACTCATGACAGGAGGGGAAGTAAAGGGGATTTTTCTTTCTTTCAGTGGTTTTACATAGTTTCAGAAACATGGAAGGATTAAATTAGGGAACATGAAGCTATAGTACTTCCTCGTAAGATCTATCTGTTCAGAAGGTTATATGGGTTTGCTCTTCAAAAGAGAAAGCTAAATTACTGCCACTTGCAGGGAATTTTTTCGAGTGAGCTAAAGGGATATTTTATTCTTGTAAATGACAGGTGGCTCTTTTTGCAACAAAAAAAGTGAATCATATTTTTTAAAAAGTTGGAGAAAAGCTGGTTTAATAGTTTCAGTTTTGGGTTGAGTTGTACAGTGGGCCCTTGGTATCTGCTGGAATTTGGTTCTAGGACCCTCCATGGATACTAAAATCCGTGGATGTTCAAGTCCCATTAAATACAATGGTGTAATAAAATAGTGGCCATTATATAAAATGGCAAAATCAAAGATTGCTTTCTGGAATTTATATATATAAATATATAAATATATACATATATATTGAATATTTTAAAACCATGGAGGCTTGTATCATGGATAAAGAATCTGTGGGTATGAAGGGCTGACTGTATTTATGTAAGTACTTCTGCAATGAATCTCTAGATTCTGCAAAGCCATCCAGAATGTTACAAATAAAATATTATATTAAAAACATTCAAAGATAGTAAATATTTTACAGTCAGTAACAGGGCTGTATAAGACTGCTTTTTCCCAGTAACAAAAAAAGGGGAACGCATTTTCTACATCCCAGGGGCTGCTACTGTTAACTGTACAGAAATGAAGTGTGACAAATCCAGGCTAAACACCAACATTGTGCCTTCTGAAATAAGACAGTGTTTCGATCTTGTGATTTTTTTTTTCTTTCTCTCTTCACTATACAAATCACGTGGCATTGCTTTTCTCCTTTTATGGTAAAAAAAAGGAGAAGGAAGCCCGTTCCGCTCAGAAAACTGCTCACTCCAGACTCATGAATTAAAGGCACTGCAAGATGTAATGCAAGTCTTCCGTTCCCACTTCAATAAGGGCACATGCAGATTCTGACACAAGAAAGTAAAGCCATCCCATCTTCTCAAATGTGCAACAAAATAATCTCTATAAACTATTTGAGCCTTAACAATATACATTTGTTAAAAAAAAGTTGGACCTGCAAAATATATTACATGCATTTGCCTTCTTTTAAATTCATTATTGTGTGATAACAGCTTTATCATTAATACACACAGTACCCCAACAGATGTACTGATAGTCACAGATCAGCAATAAAAACACAACCCTTGAATAATCTGCTGTTTATAATTCTACAAATTTCTACAGATGTCCTATAACTTTTCAGCATCTGCCTCCCACCACTAACCTGCTAAATGTTGTTCAGAACCAGAAAATAGCTGGCTATTTTAGGAGAGAGCAACCATTCTGCCAAACTGACCAAAGATTAGTATTTTAGCCTGAGCTCTAACTAGACAGGTATACATCAGTTAACAAAGTAAATGTGTTCATGAGCATGACTTTTTTAACAGAAACTTTGGTACGAGAAGCAGAAATAACATAAAAAGTACCACACACTTCTTGCATAGTGATTTTTCCAAACTAATATGGCTATGTTTTTGAATTGTAAGAATAGCGATAGGTTTCCTAAACATGTAAAGAAGAACAGTTTTCAGCACACCTTTTTATTCAAAACTAATAATAAATATAAATAAACAAAAACATTTTGTAACATTCAGAGACCACTTGAAAGGGTCAAAGTGGTGTAGTGGTTTCAGCTTGTACTATGACTCTGAAGACCAGGGTTCAAATCTCCCTTTAGCCATGGAAACCCAGTGGGTTACCTTGGGCAAGTCACACTTTCTCAGCCTCAGAAGAAGGGAAAGGTCCTGATAAATCTTACAAAAAAAAACATGTGATAGGTTACCTTAGAGTCGCTACAAGTTGGTAATGACTTGAAGGCACACAGCAAGAGACCTGCCTTAAAAGCATATTTTGTTTAATTACAGCAATAAAGCATGCATGCATGCATATATATATATATATATATATATATATATATATATATATATATATATATGCGCAATGCCCCACTGGTATCACTGTCAACCCAAAGAAAAATATTTATATGTGTGGGGTGGGTGGCAAACCCTCCTTTCATATAAGCTGTAAGTATAATTTGAAAACACATCTTAGTAGTGACCTTTTCTAGTGAAATAACTGTTAGTTTATAATGCTGCAATAATGCTATGTAATATAATCAGCCACCATATACCTATAGCACAGAAGAAAAGAAAATTGGTACATGTATACTTCAGCTAACAAAGTACATGCGATCCTGAGGACAACTTCTTTAACAGAATATTTGGTACCAGAGGTAGAAATAACATGGAAAAAATAAGGATAGGTTCCTACACCACAGAAGGCAGGACATGAGCACAATATCATCCCACACCCATGATCTCCAGTATGCAAAGGAATCTTGTAATACCTTTGAGACTAACTGAAAGAAAGAAGCTTGTAGCATTATCTTTCATAGTCTTGAGCCTACTTCCTGAGATGCACAATTTCCATATAGCTCCTGAAACTGGAGGTGGAGACTCTCCCTTCCATGAATTTACCTGATCTTCCTTGTATAAGTTGGCATCCATAATTGTATCTTGTAACAGTGAAGTCCACTGTCTCTGTGCTGTGTCCACATATATTTCTTTTTTATCAGACCAAAACTGCCCAACAGTCAACTTGAAAAGATGAGTTCAGGTCCAAGTAACACACAATGAGAAAAGTGTCTTTCTACCTCCTTTTTTCACGCTATGCATAATTTTATACACCTCAATCATACCTCTACTTACTCACTTCTCCTCCCCTTCTGAACAGCTATAATCACTTCATTTCATAACCAGAACATTTTGGTTGTTTTTTGCTACACCTCTTCCAGAAATACATGATCCTTTATGAGGCTACAGCGGGCTTTTGGTATCCGCTGGGGTTTGGTTCCAAGATCCCCAGTAGATACCAAAATATGTGGACACTCAAGTCCTATTAAATACAATGGCATAGTGAAATGGTATCCCCTATATAAAATGGCAAAAACAAGGTTTGCTTTTTGAATTTATGTATTTTTTGAATATTTTCAAGCCGTGGATGCTTGAATCCATGGATAAAAAAAAAAAAATCATGGATACCAAGGGCTCACTGGACAGCATATTGTTCCATGAGGTTCATTTTATTTATTTATAAACCATCTTTCAAAATACAGTATTTCCTCCAAAGTGGCATACAAGATATAAAGTCAACAAACACACACACATTAACATTAAAACTTTTCTGTTTTTTAAGAGTCATACAATTCCATACCAGCATTCTATCATAAAAAGACATGCAATGAATATACAACTACAAAAACAAAAACACCTCCACTTTGATTAAAAATAATTAGGGGGGAGAGGGAGGAATCTTTAAAACTTGCTTATAAGAAGACAATGCAGAAATAAATCAGTTTGACTTTAACTATCATGGCTCCATCATGTGAAATCCTGGGATTTGTAGTTTGGTGAGGTATTCACTCTGGTCTGTCAGAGCACTCTGGTGCTTCACCAAGCGACATATCCCAGGATTCTGTTCATGTTAGCTAAAGTGCTGTCAAATTGCTTTATTTCTGCAGTGTGGATATGGCCGACAATATATGTAACTACTGCATATACTCAAGTATAAGTCTAGAAATTTTAGTCAAAAAATTGACCCAAAAAACGTGAGTCGACTTATCTATGAGTCAATGTAAGTACTGCACTTTGACTCTTATTTAAAAAAGAACCATCCCCTGGTGAAAGGCAAGAGATCCGTATATGCAAAGGATCCATTCCAGACCCCCCCCCATGGCAAAACCTGCCTAAGCTCGAGTCCCATTGAAAACAATGGGTGTGCGCTCATGGGCACATGCACCATTTTGTCCTCCCAGGTTTGCGTCCGCATAACGTCAAGTCTGTGTATGGGAAGCCCATGTACGTCGCAGGCGGATTGTAAAATCTGTCCTGGAAGCACTGATCCCCCTCTACTCTCTCATTCGTTTAGTGTGAACACAAATAGTTATGCCTGCTGGGATTTTGTAAGTTCTTTGGCATTGCTTTCCTTTGCTTCATCCACTTAGATCCTTTGTTACATGCTCCTAAATTTTATCCTCGATTTATTCACGGGTCATATCAAAAACCATTATTCACGGGTCATATCAAAAACCCCAAACTGTCCTTGACTTATACATGAGGTCGATTTATAGTCGAGTATATATGGTATATCTTCCTTCAACACAAAAGACCAAGAAGGCCCTATTTCCTGCAGCTCTCATTCCATCTTGCGGTCACAGTAATAGGGCTTCCATATGCATATATATCTATATAATAACCTTAATGTTTCAGCAAGTTTAAATGAGGGTAGACACTCCTTTAAATAATTTGATACCACACTATTCAAGGTTTTAAAGAGCAATACCAGCACTTTGGACTGAGCCTTGAAACAAATGGACAGTTAGTACAGTTGATGCAGATCAGGTATAGCTTATGTCCAAGTCTTTTTCAAAGGCAGACATGTGTAGACTGAATTAAAGCAGTCTAGTCTGAATATGAGTACTTGGAACAAAATTTGCCACATCCGGATAGAGAAAAAAGGGTTCCCTACCAAATCCATTTTTTCAATTAAAATGCTCACCACCTCCAAGCCCCTTTGGTATCTGCCACACAAAAGAAGAGATGATATCAAGAAAGAAAGAAAAAGTAGTCATTCTGGGTGAAATGAAGTAGAAGGACTAAATATGTAGACAGATCTTACAGCACCTTTGAGACTAACTGAAAGAAAGAGCATGAGCTTTTGTAAACTTAAGTCTACTTCCTCAGATGCATTTGGATTAGAAGGATAAAAGGCAGAGATGAGAGACTTAGGTCCAAAACATACTGCGGAAATAATCTAGTTTGAGAGTGCTTTAACTGTCCTGGCTCAGTGCTAGGGAGTTCTGGGAACTATAGTTTTGTGAGACATTTAGCCCTCTCTTGCAGAGAGAGCTCTGGTGCTACAATCAACTACAGTTCCCAGGATTCCCCAGCACTGAGCCAGGGAAGTTAAAGTGGTCTCAAAACGGATTATTTCTGCAGTGTGTTTTGGACCTTTAAAAGATCTGACAACAGTTCAAATGAAAATGAAAATGATGAAATTGATAGTAAGGAGCAGAAAGGGTGATAGGAAGTTAAGCAACAACCTTTATTTTGCCTGCTGCTCCCCCCGCCAAAAAAACCCTGAACAATGCAACGCTAAATGAAACACCAACACAACATCTGACATATTCACAACACATAACAGAAGCCAAAAAGTTGCAGATGCCCCAGTCTTTTCATGCTTTATGTGTATAACAACAAATGACAAGGGGGAAAAAAACCAGGAACTAGAAAAATCTGCTTGAGGAAATGGAGCCTTCAACTAAATAATTCAAAGATCCCAAGTCTCCTAGAGTTGCAGAAATGCTGAGACTCAAATGCAGCCTCTCAAAGTCTATAAGAATCACCAACCTACACATACCAGCAATTTGTAGTGTGCAACAAAAGAACTAGCAATTTTTGCAACGCTCCCACTGGCCAGTTGTTTACAGGTAAATAAATTCTTATTTGCCAAAGAGCAGGGTCAAAATTCTCATCCATCTTACCTTGCTCTGATGTCAGGTATTATCTGCCACCTTTTCAGAAGTCTTGCATCTAACTCTCCAAGCCTTTGCGGCAGTTAGCAGCTACATGTGGGAAATCATTTCTACTAATTATTCATACAGTATTATTCATGCAATTAAGGCTTTACAGTGCTAAATCAAGGGCTGTTTTACATGAAACTTGTTACAACACAGAGATTAATCTTTGCCAAAAAGAGTGTATTATAATGTTTGATTGGTGTCAAGAGAGTCTTTGGGGGTTGATGATACATGATCCAAAGGAAGCTTTTGAATTCATATTGTATAGGTAGCAAAGAAGAGAAAATGGCTGAAACACACTCACTGAGCCTAAGTCAAAAGCAGATCATAATGGTATTGCTTATGCTGTTGTTGTTGCTGTGTGCCTTCAGGTCATTTCTGACTTATGGCAGCCCTAAGGTGAACCTATCATGGCGTTTTCCTGGTAGGATTTGTTTAGAGATTTGCCGCTGCCTTTCCTTGAGGCTGAGAGAGTGTAACTTGCCCAAGGTCACCCAGGTGGTTTCCATGGCCAAGCAAGAATTCGAACCTGGCTTCCACTGCATATAGCATCTATGAATTTGACATAAAATGTTGTTGATCATCAATGGAGGAGACCAGTAAGTTTCCATGGCCAAGTGGGGAATCAAACCCTGGTCTCCAGAGTCATAGTCCAACACTCAAACCACTATGCCACAATGGCTCTATTAACAGGGATACTCCTCTGGGAATTGCTCTACTTCAATGTACGTGTGTTGGGTGACTGAGTTCATATCAATTGAAGTGATTACATTTGAGTCTCCATTACTAGCAATTGCACTTTGGGCAGGGACCATGGTTTAGGATTGGGAGAATCCTGGATATGCTTCTGATTAAATCCTTTGGAAATTCCTGTGAAGGGCATCAAATGTGGGCCTATTCACATTATGCAGTTATAGGGCTATTACTCCATCCTATGGAATCCTGAGGTTGGTAGTTTAGGAGTCAGTAGAGGACCTTTCTGGCTGGGAAGTCTAAAGCCCCTTCCCCTAAACTACAAATCCCAGGATTCCTAAGATGGAACCATGGCAGTAAAAGTGGAATCATATTGCTATAATTGTGTAGTGTGAATGAGCCCTGTGTAAAAATAAATAAATAAATAAACAAATAATAAAATTTATTTGTATCCCGCTTATTGAAAAAACAATGCTGGACTGATCTGGAATGGCTGTTCCTAAGTGTAATGCATAATGCCCTAAGGAACTGCGCACCTGTTCTTTGAGATGCCAAATTTGGCCACAGTGGTACATGCCAAGTTACACCCCGTTTGGACGATTGTAACACGCTGTACTTGGGTCTGCCTTTAAGGAGTGTTCAGAAACTTCAACTGGTCCAAACAGCAGCAGGCAGACTCTTAACTGAGGCAAGTTACAGAGACCACACAATGCTCCTATTGAAACAGCTCCAATGGCTCCCAGTTTGCTTTCTGGCACAATTCAAAGTGCTGGTTATAACCTGTAAAGCCCTATATGGCTCAGGTCTAGGCTATCTGGCAGACCATATCTCCCTGTATGAGCTGGCCCGGGCTCCCAGTTCTTCAGGAAAGGCCCTTCTCTCAGTCCCACCATAATAATAATAGTAAAATAATAAAATTTATTTATATCTTGCCCCTCTGCAGAGCAATCGGGGTAGCTTACAACATTAAAATTATCATAAAATGCCATCCCCGTCCCGCCCCAAAGAATCCCAGAACCCAACCAATCTTAAAAAGATATTAAACAATTTCAAAGTTTAATAATAATAAAATTTATTTTAATCCATCATAAGTACAGTTAGTTAGTGGGGACACAAGAGAAGGCGTTTTCTGTGGCTGCCCCAAGAATCTGGACCTCCCTTTCCAGGAAGACCAGAATGGCCCCCTACTTGTCCTTTCATCATCAGGCTAAAACCCTTGTATTCAGACAGGCTTTTAAAACATAAGGTTTTTAAATAACGGGCTGGGGTGTCGTACTGTTTTAATTGTACTGTTTTCAAGTGCTTGTATCTTTTTAAATTACATTTTATTCTTTTAACGTGCACTGTATTTTTAATGCTCACTTCTTGTGTTTTAAAATGTTCTTTTAAAGTGTAAGCTGCTTTGAGTCCCAATTTTGGAGGAAAAGTAGTATATAAACAAATAACAAGGTCAAAAATGTAAATGGACAAAAGAGATGGAAAGAGGGGAAAACACACACACACACACACACACATTTAGTCTTATTTTACCATTGGGAAGTAAGGGCAAGATGGAGGAGTTTAAGGTTTTGGAGGCAGAATTCAAAAGATGAGTAGTCAGAAAAAACATTATCAAGTCAAATGATGACAAGCGGCAGCCACAGAGTTGTGTTGTGGCATTAGAGGTTGCAACAAGGACACAGTTATACATAAGAGAGCTAAAATGTGAGGTAGGACAGGGTCACTGAGGAACCTTTAAAGGACAAGGACAAACAGCTTAGAGTGGATCTGAAAAACAAAGGAAACTATTAAAGAAAACTAAGGGAGGCTTCTTCTTTGAGGTAGAGAAACTCTCTGATGCACTACTGAACCTAAAAATTAGCTCTAATGGTTTTAAAATTGCCTTTTGACCTTCCTCCCTGTCCACAAGCCTCCTTTCAGTCTTCTCAAACAAGAGCCAACAGCCGCTATGTTGACACTTTAACTATCCATATCTTTAAAAGATAACATTATCTAAAAACACACAACACTTTCAAAATATATCACATTGCATAAATAAATACACCTTTTCCAGCAAGCCATTAAACTATTGCCCAAACAGAAAAGCTCCAGGAAACACTGCAATCCTTATGGATGTCTACGCAAAGGCTTGCCCTGATGACCTGAACTGGCTTTACTCTGAGGAAAGTGTGTACAGGATTGCAGCCTTAGAAATAAGGCAATAGTCAAGCTTTCTGAATCCATGAACGTTTTAATCCATGTATTCAAGTATCCACAGCTTGAAAATATTTTTAAAAAAATAAAAATTCTAAAAAGCAAACCTGGATTTTGCCATTTTGTAGAAGGGACACCATCTCACTATGCCACCGTATTTAATGGGACCTGAGCATCCATGGATTTTGGTATCCATTGTGTGTGTGTCCTGGAACCAAACCCCAGCGGATACCAAGGGCTGACTGTATTTTTGTAGAAAAAGAAAACCTTGTGATCTCTCTTTCCTCCTTATTCAAAAGTGTTCAGTTCCCAGGAACATAAACAGTAGACTGGATCAGCAGGCTTTCATGCCTCATAGGGGTGCAACCATTTCAAAGCCACAGCAGTAATGCCAGCTTGAATGTCTACCCACTCTCATATGCTGACCAACATGATACAAGACGCAGACATTCAGGTTCACATTTAAACTTTAGTCACTGACTCATTTATTTTCCATTTCTGTCCTCCTGACCATCTTTTCAATTGAGGGGAAGCTTAAAATATCGCTACCATATGCTTTAAATGTTCCAACATGAGCGTTTCACCCCTCTGGCCTGCAGCACTGTGAAGTACGTTTTATCTCCTCTTTGGATGACTCACAGCTGAATGCATTTACTATCTTGATTCAACTTTGTGATTTCATTCAAGCACACAAGTACTTTCTCATGATGTTGCAGCTGTAGCATCATGTACATGAAAGTGAACTTTAAACTCATCTTTAAATATACTTAGCAGAAACAAGAAGAGCCTTGCGTGTGATCAAATCAAAAGTCCATCTAATATAGGCTCTAGTTTTTCACAGCAGATTTCTCCGGGAAGCTCACAACTACACAAAAAAGGCAACAATTATCTCCACACAACAAGTATTTAGTATTCTTCCTTTAAAGAGACCAACATATTGTGACACTGAAGTGATAAGTGAAGTACATGCCATTGTAATAAGTTCCCTTCTTTTTTGGGGGCCTGTCTTGAACTAAACTGACAATTAATAAAGCTGGAATGAAAAGTCTAATATTATGGGAAAGGGTCTCTCTTCTTACACCATTCATGGTTTTAGAAAAATCTGTTGTCATCTTTATCATTATTTTTACCTAAACTAAAAAGCCTCAACAGTACTTCATAAGGTTTTCTTTTTCATATAAACAAGGTGTCCCACCCACTTAATCATTTCCATAGCTCTTTTCCATAGCTAAGAAAGAGTAATTTGCTTAACCTTTCCAAACTAGGGTGTTTGTTTGTTTTATTTGTTTAATCTTGCATTGTGAAGGTTGTGGGATCTAAAAATGTTCCATGTCCAATAAAGTGTGTTCTCCTTAACAAACAGAGCCAGAAAGCACAAGGTGTAACAAAAATGAAATAAAATTGAATAAAATAATTATGTACACTTCTTGAATTATGAACTGTCTGCTTATCACATTGAATTCCACTCTTGTACACTCTTGTCATGATTCAAAAAAGTTTTATTTGGGAATCATTACTTTGTCCCAATCCATTACACTGTATAGGACACAAAGTAACTCAATTGCAAAAAATCAACAGATGGGGGGGGATATTTTTGTCTCAGCCACTATTTGTATAATGATTTATTATATTTTTAAGGGGTGTATTTGTTGTTGATTGTATGGGTGTATTTTTTAACTGTAAGCCGCCTTGACAGCCTTGGCTAAAGGCGGGGTATAAATAAAGTTTTGTTGTTGCTGTTGTTGTTTTAAAAATATGTGGAGGGAAATAGTACCTTAACAAGTAGATGTAAAGATGGGACATTATTTGCAACCACATAGTTGGCAATGCTGTTAAATGCTTACATTGCAGGTTTAGTTTTTGGTGAAATCTACAAGAAAAATGTGTCTCTGGGAAACCAAAATGATCCATCCTGTGTGAGAGAGTCAAGGACAACTTCCCAGTCAACCTGAAACAAGTATCTCTCAACTACTGTTGGCCCTCTGTATCCACAGATTTTTTATAATCCACAGATTCAACCATCCACTATTTGAAATATATATATATATATATATATATTCCAAAAGCAAACCTTGATTTTGCTATTTTATATAAGGGACACCATTTCACTATGCCATTGTACTTAATGGGACTTGAGCATCCACTGATTTTGGTCTCTGCGGGGGATCCTGGAACCAAACCCCAAGAGCCCACAGATGCCAACTCCAACCCTATAACCAATTACCTGGGAGTATATATTCTGTGGGATTTACTTTTGAGTAGGGATACATAGTATTGCACTGTTCATCTCTTATCCACTATACTACAAATATCTGGAGGACAGATAAAAATTGCATTTTACCAGCCTTCTAAGGCATCTTTAGGCATCAGATCAGCTTCCTTTGCTACTCCCACAGCAGAATTTCTCATCATTGTTTCACTAGCATTTGGCATCATTTTCATTCTGCTTGATGAAGAATATGGGAATAATCCTGTAGTAACAGGTCTATCTAATTCAAGATTCTTCTCTGCCCACGAGATGCTTATTGGGAAGCCCACTAGAAAGGCATGAGTTCAACAGCATCCTCCGGCTTGTGTCCTCCCTGCCCATATAAGAAGGAGCAGCCATTATCCTTCATGGATTTGTCTCACATCCCTTTTAAAGCTGCCCCATGTTTTGTTGTTTTGAAACTCTTCCTTGTTTTCTCATTTTCTGAGCCAAGCAGGTGACCACCACCACAAGTTGTTGGCAGAATTTATATCTGGGATAAATCTACTAAGACACACTATTGCATTTTAATACTATGTTTTAACCTTTCAAGTCAATTAAAAGCTGTTTTATAAGCATGAATCTCAGACCACATGCAGGCTTGGACACAGATCTGGAATAGAGGTGTGGTTACCAGTTTGACTATATGGTGCATGAAGGATTGAATCTCCCTCCATTAAGCTTCAAAACAAAGAAGTCCTCATATTCCTGCACTAAAATGCACATTTCAACAAAGTATGTCACACTATATATTTAAATTCTTGCTTGTACTGTAAATTGTTTTTACAGTCTCCATTGTAAAGATTATTCAGACGTCCCATGTTGAAGACTTGGAGCAATACTGGAACAGAAAAATAAAGGAAAAATAAAAGATAAAAAAGGAAAGATAATAAGTTATGTGGGGGGAGGGTCCCACAGGGGAAAAAAGGGCAGAGCAACATCTCATACAAAAATGCCCCCTTCTAAACATCTGGTGATTATTAGTATTTATACTTCTTTCTAAATCTGGTACGTGTGCAGATGAATCTGTGTTTTACATGCCATCACTTGAAAAATGTTCAACTCACATATGGGCTATTGCTCCTAAAGAAATAATGTATTCCTTTGTCACACACCCACACACATCAAACACAGTACATCTGCAACAGCAAACTGGATAAATGATGCTTTAAAGAAAGCACTGTATATCTTGGAAATGGGAACATCTTTCAGCCACGTTTACAGTAAACTCAACAGTCCCAGAAAATGGAGCCTGCACTGGTTTAATAAATAGCAAATTGCTGTCTCGTGACTGCACAACAGGTTGCAAAGACCTGCTTCTAACAAGAAGCATTACTACTCTGAAAAGCTGTGAAAGCAACCTATCATTACAGAGACATACCGGTAGCTGTGTTA
>CM034701.1:240559461-240576016 GCA_020142125.1 Phrynosoma platyrhinos | reverse complement strand
ATTTGTGTGGATTAACCAGAAGATTTGCCCCCGTGTGATAACGTCCTAAGTAGATAATACTGGAATGATGTTGAACTTGTACAAATGTAGCCTAAATATATGGAAGCACCAGCCTGGTACTGGCATGGTCTGAAATCACATTGACTCTGGCAATAGACAGCTTTCCTGTCTTATGCATCAAAATCTAATATTCATATTCATTTAACATAACTGGTAACATTGGCTATCTTTTTAGTGGGATACTGACCATGTATGCTTATCTACCTTAAAAGAAAAATGGGATGGAAATGTTCTGAGTGCATCCATTAATAATAAAACAAATAACAGTTATATGCTTGTTTGTTTACTTTAAAGGGTGGAGTTCATAGAGAGTCCTTGCCTTCATTGTCAATGTTTGTGAGGCCCAGGAAGTGAAAACTCAGATTAGGAAAATGGGCTGGAAAGATCTTTTGCAACCCTTTAACTCTATTACTTCACATTAAATGGTTCTATACATGCTTCAGAAACATATCATGACTTCAAAGGATCTGAAAATGAAAACCATGGATGCAATAAGAATCATCAAATGGCTAAATGCTTTTTCATCTTGTCCTATATTTATTCTTTGCAGTATCTTTCTGCTATGACCAGCCCAAGACATTTTACCAATTGAGGCAGAGTAGCAAATGCTGCTGACACCCACATGAGAGTGCATAATACCCAAAGCCAGAGAAATTATTTCAGTACAAGAAGCAGTTAATCCCATAAGCACGTCTCCTCAGCAGTAAGCACACATTAATAACAAATATATGAATAATTTTCTGCCCTCTCCTGAAACCCAAAATCTACTGCCTGAGGAGGCCACTTCAGCCTGCCTAATGGCAAAGCTGGAATCATGTTCTCTAAAAAAGGGAGAAGATTCAGGCTACATCTGCACTGCAGAAATAATGCAGTTTGACACTGCTTAAATTCCATGGCTCCATGCTACAGAATTCTGGAATTTGTAGTTTGCTGTGGCACCAGAGCTCTCTCACAGAGAAGACAAAAATTTCACACACAACTACAAATCCCAGGATTCCATGGCATTGAACCATGGCAGTTAAAAGGTGTCAAACTGCATTATTTATGCAGTGCAGATGCAGTCAGGTCTAGGAACACAGAATCTTGCAAATACTGTATTCTGTGACTCTCTCAGTTCTTTCAAGACCAATAATGTGTGACATTACAGAAATTATCTTAAAATGTGTGGTCCACCTGATGGTCTTTCCAATTCCCATCCATCACCATTTGATATGCCAGTTAGCATCCACCAAGATTGGGAAGGCTACACATTTTCCATCCTTTTAAGCCTAGCTGATTGCTATCCACCAGGTAGAAAAGTAAAAGCAATGACTGCAGCAGCAATAAAACTTGCAATTGTCTGAAGCATAATGTACTGAGAGGCATCTTTTTTTTTTTTACATATTTTATATATGTAAATATTTAGAATCATAGAATCATAGAGTTGGAAGAGACCACAAGGGCCATCCAGTCCAACCCCCTGCCATGCAGGAACTCCCAATTAAAGCATCCCTGACATATATATTTTAAAAGGTAGTTAGTTTGAACATAACACAATTAGCAGCACCAAGAAGTCGAATCCCATTAAATAACACATTTGTATTCCTTTTGAATGTAACAAGGTAAAAACTATTGAGAGTGAAAGATTTTTTTTTAAAAAAATTCACTTTTCCACTTAAGTGGCTTCAGAGCCTAGCCTGTGAAACCTTGGCATCATATTGGCATTTATAGCCCTATGCAGTGAGCAAGCAATTTGCAGTACATTTCTCAGTCAGACCTATATTCTCCATGATTTCTCTGCTGAAGAGAAATCAGTGGACTGAATACTGATGGTGAAAGGAGACATGGCTTCAAATGTCTGCTAGGGATAATTATGTGGTTCTCTCACCACCACCCCCCCAACCCCAGCAATGAAGAAAAATCAGACATCTCTTACGTTGCAGAAATCATCTGGGTTAATACCACTTTAACTACTATGGCTCAATGCTTTGGAATTCTGGAAACTGTAGTTTTGTGAAACATTTAGTCTTCTCTGTCAGAGAGCTCTGGTGCTACAATAAACTACAGTTTCCAGGATTCCCTCACATTGAGCCAGGACAGTTAAAGCGATCTGAAACTGGATTATTTCTGCAGTGTGTTTTGAACCTACTCTTTTTCTCCCTCCCTCTCTCCATGTGTCTATGTGTTTTGGGTAGAGTAAATATCTTGATCTAAGCAAGGAAGACCATAACACAATTCAGATCACTGGCTGTAAAGAATTGGCCAAACTGATGGAAGAACTTAGAGGCTTGCAGGACCAAGACTGTTCTTGGGTCTATCAGCCTCGGCAGACGACTAATTAAGTCGTCTTGGAGGCAAGGAAGAGGAGGGGCAGCCGCACGAGCGGCGCCCCTTCCTCCTCCCGAGGTTGCCCTCGGAGCTGCCGGCCCTCCGCACGGCCAGCACTCCGGGGGCAACCTCCCGCCGCAGCGACCGCACGCGCTGCAGCGGAAGAGTCAGGGAAAGTGCGCCTGACGCATTTAGGGTGCACTTTCCCTGACTTCTAAAAGGAGCGCCAATTTAGCGCTCCTTTTGGGGACGCCGCCGGTGCGCCGCGGTGTGGCTGCTGCGGTCCCGCGGCGCACCGTCCCGCGGCGCACGGGAAGCTCTCGTCTGCTTCCCCCCTAAATCTTCAAGGAGATGCAAAGGTCACCTTTTTGGTCTGAACAAAAACATGGAGGAGAGAAGATTCAGCCAAGATGCCACTCTGGCTGGAATGGAAGGCTAGTTTTCTGTTTGCAGGAAGCTCGTCCTTATACTCTTCTTAGATGCTAACTTGTTCCTGATTCTGAGATTGTCTTTTTTCATAGCATGAAGTGCAAACTTTTTCTTGTTAGCCTTCATATGACTTCTGGAAATCCACTGAGTGACCTTGGGCAAATGATACTCTCAGCCTCAGAGGAACATGATGGCAAACCTCCTCTGAATGAATCTTGCCAAGTACACTCTAGGATAGAATTGTAAATAAGTCAGAATCAACTTGAAGACACATAACAAAGACAATTATGAAATCACTACTTTGAAGACTGTTTTACAGATGTGAGTAAAAACCTGACTGCACCATCTTAAAAGACTTTATTGACTCCTACATTCTAGTACTATTGAAAATTAAAAAAAAATCTTCTATTAATACTGTAAATGATTCCTGAAAAAATTGTCCAAGGTTTTAAACCACTTAGTATCTGATAGGACATTTAACAAAATATTTAACCTGCTGCTCACACTGAAATAAGGGCTTCTGAGTGCAATAAACCCTTTCCACAGGAAGATATTCAGAATGATTTAAGACTGATGGTTCCTTCTGGTGAACATTTGTTGTGGAATGTGCCATATTTAATGCAAGAAATATTAGCTTTATTATTCTTTCCATCCTAATTTCTAATTGAGATCCATTCTTAATTCATATAATATCACTATTTAATTTATTATTTAGAGACCCAGCATGGTATAGTGGTTTGAGCATTGGACTGTGACTCTGGAGACCAAGGTTCAAATCCCAACTCACTGGGTAAACCCACTGGGTGACCCTGGGCAAGTTACACTCTCTTAGCCTCAGAGGAGGGCAATGGCAACCCCCCTCTGATGAAACATGCCAAGAAAAACCCATGTTTGGTTCACCTTAGGGTCACCATAAGTTGGAAACTTGAAAGCACATAACAACAACTACAACAAAAACTATTTATATTTTCTTTCTTTGTGTCATCTCTAAGATTAGAACAGTTTGCTCTTGCTGGCATTCTAAAATTTGATGAAAGGTTAAAGTGAGTAAGAGGCTATACAGACAAGCCAAAAGGGCTGGCCTGGGGTAGAGTCGGGGCATGGCGGCTGCACACCGGCCACCCTGACTCCACTCCAATGTAGCCATCATACTACACACCCAAACAGATGGCAGGCGGCATCAGGGCACTCCCTTGGCATAGTGTTCACACACACTGTGCCAAAGGAGCGCTGAAAAGCTGCCACCATGGTGGCAAGGGCAGCTTTTTGCCACTCTAAAAAGGAGCGGCATTTACCAGCTCTTTTTAGAGCAGTAAAGTGCCAGATCAGGACCATGGCATGTGATTGCCATGGCCCCTATCTGGCAAGGAAAGGGGCGGTGGGACACCACCCCATAGGGGCCATCTGTTCAGCCCCTAAGTCTGGTTTTCCCCCTCAGACATCTCTTAATTTCTCATATATAGGTTATACAGCTCTGGCTATCAAAAATTGTGATCCTTCTGAAAATAAGTGGTTTAGAGGTAGAAGGGGGAAGATGGTATGTCAACTCAGAATCTAAACAAAGAATCATTTTATGACAGGGATTCCAAATTTGTGGGTGTCACCATTATTTTTTCAAAAAAAAAAAAAAAAAGAATGAAACCATCCATTCTACTATGTTCGTTTCTTATAAATTAACTAGGCTGATGTTCTCCATCAGGCAGTGAGACTTTTTTTTTTGGGGGGGGGTTCCCTCCTTGTAAAGGAATTCATGAATTCTCTCACTTTTTTCCTAAATGCCACACATGTTTTTATATGTATTTTCATGTATGCATTCTGTATGGAACATTCCCATTGACTAATGAATATTTTTTACATTATATGCCTGTTTAATTACTCTCATTCCTAAAATGTGCATGTGGTTTTGGATGTATTTTATTCCTTTAAAATGGACTGCAAGCTTCTCAAGTGTGCAAATCTTGGAGGCAAAGTGTTCTTTCAAAAAGAGTTGAGGTATGCAAAATGGATGCAAAGTGTGTTGAACCCAATAACTTCATTCTGGTGCAGGATGGGGGAATCCTGGAGAAGCAATAGGCTCTTGCAGACACACTCTGTTTTCAGACTGGGATGTGAAACATCCAGGTCAGGAGTGGAGAAAGTGCAGCCCATGGCCAGCATGAAGATCATAAGGTCCCCATTTTACAGCCCCCAATATCTCCAGACCTTTTAAATTTTACCATTTTTAGCTAACCCACTGTGAAACACAAGTTTTGCTGACACCCCCCAAGACCCCCCAGAATACTTAAATCCCAAACTGTGTAGAAATGAAGCCTAAATAGCAATAGCAAGTACATTTCTATACTGCTTATTAGTCCACTTAAGCACTCCTAAGCAGTTTACAATGTGTAAGCCAATTGCCCCCTACAAGGTACTCATTTTAGCAACCTTGGAAGGATGTAAGACTGAGTTGACCCTGAGCCTCTGGCTGGTATTGAACTCACAGCCTTGTGGTTTGTGAGTGAGTAGCTGCAGTACAGGCATTTAAACACTGCATCACCAGACTCTTAAAGTGATGTGATGCCATTTCCAATGATGCCAGAAATATTGATGGAGTGAATAGAGGGGTAAAAATGCTTCCCTCCACATTTCCCACCCCACTTAGGTGCAGCAGCAAATGCAAATCACCAATATGAAGCACTTTGTGGATATGACCAGGTGTGAACGAGTGGGATGACTGAGCTGAGCAAACTTTGCAGTACTCTGGACAGCATTATGCAGGACTTCTGAGGCTGAATCCAATCCTCTCTAGAAAGAAACTTGTTCTCAGTCAGCAAGAAACTGCAAGTAAGTGTAGGGTAGCTCAGATCCTTGAGAAGTTCCACCTGTGCTGATTTCTACCTCCAGTTCTTAAAGAGCTCAATCTCCGTTTGCAGATCATGGCTTCTTCATGGCTGAGAGGACTATGATGACCTTCCAGAAGGTGGAAGTAGAATGGTGGGTCTCATTCCTGGTCCCATGGAACAGTGCTGACAGAGGGTGAACTGAAACCCCATCAAGCTCAGAGTTTCCTTCACAGTTATATTACTTACCACAGCTTGGGTTCATGACACTCCATGAAATTCTTTTCCATCCTTAGTCAGTACCACTACACATACAACAGAAGAAGTATGAGACTTCCTTCTCTGTGACACACATGAACAAGTCTCTGACTGGAGAAGGAGGAGTTGCATGGACATCAAACATACATCCTTAAACTCAACTATTCTGGCAATCTTTGTCAAATACGCTGCATTGACCTGCTGTATTTCTTTCTTGTGGTGTTATATAAGTTCTCCATATATGTGATTTGATTTGTAAATGGCAAACATATTCTTGCCCATTCTAGGCATCATCCTTCATCGTGAACATACATCTCCTTGTTCATAGGATTAGACATCTCACAATCATAGCTGCTGAATATTATACAATGGGCTCAAACTGGGGTTTTGTTCCAGGATCCCCCATGGATACCAAAATCTGTGGATGCTCAAGTCCCATTATATATAAGAGTGTAGTCAATGTTAGGTTGTTCGGATTTTTTTGTGTGTGAATATTTTCCAACAGTGGTTGTAATCTATGGATGCAGAATATGCAGATGCAAAATCCATGGATATGGAAGGCCAACTTAGTCCTAAATTATTTAGGAATAATTAATCCATGTCTCTCAACAGTGTTTTCCTTATCAAGCATATGGTTTAACTTTCAGTAACAGCTTACCATTCTTTAAAAAAAAATCCAGCCGATATATGATTTTTATTTTTGTTTGGGATCTGTGTGATCAAGGGAACACTTGGCACCATGACCCTTTCTAATTACCAGCTTAGAGTTCCCATCTAAAAGAAATGAAGCTCAAACAGTGCAACTGGGGAACAAGAGGTAAGCTTCAGAAATTCAGAGGTTTGAAGGATTATTCCTTGTCCAAACATTAATGCAACTTCCAACCCACAGTAATCACTAGGAGGAATAGAGTGTTGTTATGTCAGCTGCAAAATGAATGTGGAAACCTTAGAATGAGGGAAAGGTGAATTGGTTTGCAGGGAGGTTTGGTGGCTTCCATGTTGGTAAGGTGGCAGATATACTCTGGGTTTTAGCCTGAATTTTAAAGGATTTTAAATTTTAAAAGGTTCTGAATTTACAGTATTTTGGAGATAGGATTCACAACATTATATGGCTTCTTAAAAGTAGGACCATAACCATAGTAAATTCATCACTCTGTTGGTCTGGTTTGTTTGCTTGAGCCTCCAACAGCTGGCAGTATTCAAAAAGAAAAACTCTCCTGTAAATAGAATGTGGATAACAAATGCAACATTTTTATTGTAGGTTCCATTTGTGCTTTCTACAAGTAGTAAACTCCCATTTTTTGCTAGGACAGCCATCTGGAGAACATAGAGTCCTTTTATTTCCATGTGCTCATGTCCTCTTGACCCCTGTCTGTACAACATAATTCATAATTACTATGGATGCAATCAACTGAATGCACAGCACACAGATTCTGTTTCTCAAGAGTCTTCATATGCATGCAAATTTCACTGGCTGGAAAGATCAAAGCTTGGACTTTATGCCAATCCTCTGTGATTTGCATTCTCTCTCTTTTTAAGCTGTTTGAATGACACCTTGTATTTAGCAGAAGGAGTTTGTGGAACTGAATTCAATTTCAGTGAAGTTTTTGGGAGCTGAAATCCAGTAGTGGGTGAGGCCAAAAGAGAAAGGATGATGTAATGATCTGGAGGGCCTAGTCCATTCAAAGCCTGCTCAGTTTCGTTTCAAAGGATACATGAAGTAAAGCTAAGCAAATGAGAGTACAAGATATAGTTTTGTTGATAACAAATCAACAGAGATGCAGAAATCTGAACTGACAAAGAAGGTGTTGTCTCATCCATTTGGGCCAAAGCTAGCACAGGCTCTAGTGGAGATGGTCCCTAGATGTGTAGTGCTGGATATTACATTATTCTCTTAGCTCTCTATTGTTCATGTTCTTGGGCATGGAAGGAAATATCTTCCAGGTATGAGTATATACCATACAGGGCTGGCTGGGTAGAAACTTCCTTTTTCCTCCTTCAACTTTAGACTGAAACAGGAAGAAGATTTATGCTCTATCAAAGAGACTTCTTATCTCTCAGTAGCCTCATCTCTGCTTATTGTTCTCCTTAAGGCTTCCTTAACTGAGTACAGGAAACTCAAAAAGAGCAGATTGAAACTTGTTGTTGTTATTAACTGCCCTCGAGCTGATCTCGACTCATGGCAACCCTATGGATGAGACATCTCCAAACCCTCTGTCCTCCACTGCTCTGCTTAATTCCTGAACCCCTTAATACCCATGACCTCCTTTATTAAGTCCATCCATCTGACATGTGGCCTCCACCTTTCCCAACATTATTACTTTTTCAAAAGAGTCCTCCCTTTTCATGATGTGTCCAAAGTACTACAGCCTCAGTTTGGTTATCTTGACTTCCAGGGAGATTACCAGTTTGATCTGGTGTCATCCACATATCTTAAATTATTGATATTCCTTCCTCCTATTTTCAATCCTCTCTTCTGTGTCCAAACCTGCTTTTCTTATAATATGTTCTGCACACAAGTTGAACAGATAGGGTGAAAGGATACAGCCTTGTCTGACCCCTTTGCCAATTGGGAACCATCCTGCTTCTCCGTGTTGTGTTCTGACAATAGCCTCTTGTCCTGAGTACAGGTTCCTTATCAGGACTATCAAATGTGTTGGCACTCCGATGTCTTTAAGGGCGTTCCATAGCTTTTCATGATCTATGCCAGGGGTCCCTAGACTTTTTGATCTGAGGGCCGGTTCCCTGGCCCCTAGATCTTCCGGGGGGGGGGGCGGAGGCGTGCGTGCATGTGCATGACTCCAGATGCCATTTTGTGTTCCAAAATGGTGTCTGGAGTCATGCGCATACGTGTGGCATCGTGCGTGCATGCGCACAACTCCGGATGCTATTTTGGAACACAAAATGCCCCCCGAGTAGTGCGCATGCACGTGCGATGCTGGGCACCATTTTGTGTTCCAAAATGGCACCTGGAGTCATGCGCATGCGTGAGCGATGCCTCACGCATGCGCATGACTCCGGACGCCATTTTGGAACATAAAATGGCATTCGGTGGCGGGCGCGAGTGGCAGTGGCGGCAGGACCAGCTGCGGGCCAGTAGGAAGGCCTCAACAGGCCGGGTCTGACCCACGGGCCATAGTTTGGGTACCTCTGATCTATGCAGTCAAAGGCTTTGCTATAGTTATAAAGCACATGCTGATTTTCTTTTGAAATTCCCTGGTGTGCTCCATTAGCCAACTTATGTTTGCAATGTGGTCCCTCTTCTTTTCCTGAACCTCGCATGGACCTCAGGGATTTCTCTCTCCATGTATGGTTGAAGTCTATGTTACAGAATTTTGAGCATACTTATGCTTGTGTGGGAGATCAGTGCTATGGTTCTATAGTTGCTGCAGTGTCGTGTGTCTCCCTTTTTGTGGATGGGGATGTATATTGATCACTTCCAATCTGTTGGCCATCATTTTGTTTTCCATATCTGTTCACATATGTCGGTTAGCACTAGAGTTGGTTAGCATTAGAGGGTGCAGTTCAATTGGAATATCATCTGTTCCTGGTGATTTGTTTTTCGCTATTTCTCATATTGCAGATTCCACCTCACTTTAGAATTTGGGGTTCATCTTCATATGGCTCGTCATTCCATGTATCCTTCATTTTGTCATCTCTTTTGTATAATTCTTCTGTGTATTGCATCCAACGTCTTTTTATTCCTTCCTGGTCTTGAATTATGTTATTTTTATTGTCATAGATCACCCCAGTCCTTGGTATGAATTTTCCTTTGATTCCCTGGATCTTATGAAATAGATGTCTTGTTCTTCCCTTTTTGTTGTTGTCTTCTATTTCTGTGCATTGGTTGTTGTAGTAATTTTCTTTATCTTTCTGCACAAGACATTGTACTGTTGCAAGTATGAAGCAGTTAAATATGGACTTACATATGAAATTGCATATATGTTTCATAGTTCTAGGTCACTTCCTTCTTGGTTGGGCCAACAACCTTTCAGCACCTTCTCAGATTCCACTGTTCAAAAAGAAACCAACAGAGTTTGGGCCATAAACTGAGAGAACTATGTCAGGTCTGGAGCAATTTCTGGGAGAATATATCATTATAGGAAGAAATCTCAATATAACATCTAATGTTTAGTTACATATAGTCTTTCTCTTAAGAGGATGGCAATGGCAAACCACCTCTGACGAAGCTTGCAAGAAAACTCCATAATAGGTTCCCTTTAGGGTTCTCATAAGTTGGAAATGATCTGAAGTCACATAACAACAACAAATTCCTGGTGCAGTGCAAAGTATTTAGATGTGGCTTATTCCTGACCAATCTGTTAAGACTCATTAGATTTATGAAAGAATAGCTCTCAGTAAAGTTTAAATTGGTCAAACTAATTTATTGCTATGACTCCACAGAGCTGTGACTATCTTTGGCTTCTCCTTTGGTCGTGGGACTGTGAAGACTGGAAGTTTTCATAAAGAATCCTGAATTTCAAAACTTACTACCATACCTTTGCTTACATAGAAATAAGTCTGTTCAAAGGATCAAGACCCTTGTCTGCATGCCACCCCCATCAGTTATTTATTAAGTTTATATCCCCCACACACCTGTTTTATATTCCCCCCCACACACCTGTTCTTGTGTCATCCTGTATGGATGACACACAATCCAAACTCTGGTTCTGATGTGGGCAGTATGAATTACAATGAGCACATTCCACACCAGAACTGGGCTATAACATGGTAAAGATAAAATAACTTACTTGTTTCTCTGGATCTTCTGGGAAGATTTGGAATCTTCCATTTCTATGCTGCAGTGTCTGCCTGTATGGGCATCCCACTGGGCCACCCAGTACATCTGCTGTCACTGCAGGTCATTCGTTCTGACAGATGCAAATGACCTGCGATTGTCAGGGGATGGACTGCACAATCCAGTGGGATGCCTGTGCAGACAGCTGCTGCAGTGTGGAAATGGAAGTCCAGGTAATGGGGGTAAGGTCAAGGCAGGTGTGGAGCCAGGATCCTCTGGGCAGCCCTTGGAGTAAACTGGCCATTGCAGACAGATTGCAATCTGACCTTATCAAACTGTAGGGCTGCTGCTGCTGCTCCTTCTCTTCCTTCCTTCCTTCCTTCCCTCCCTCTTTTCCTCTTCCCAGAAAGGCTTTCTCTCCTGGTGCTTATTTAGTCAGCAAATGGAGGTTGGCATTTGATTTAATGAAGAGATGTAGCAGTTTAATTTGAAATTAATTGTACCGGGGAGGGGGGAATAACTTGACTCTCTGAAGTCAACTGACCTACTGAATGTTGCTGTTTACTTGCAAAAGCATTACAGTGCACTCACAAATACTGACTATTGTGGTCAAGTACAAGATGCTTTCAAAAAGCTTCAGTAAAGCCATTAATGACCACCCTACAGAAAAATAACATTCATTTTGTGGGAGCAAGAAGAAGAAAACTCACTACAATGGCTTCTTTTATGCTTATTTTTTGGCCTGAGAGTTGAAAAAAAATTAGGCAATAGGGGGCACTGCAACCCATGTGGATATGTGGACTGCTGCAACTATATTGTTTTAACAACAGTATTTCTTTTAGCATTTTTCATGTAGGAGGCTTAATATGGCTTTGTTTTCAGTGAGATCTGTCACCTGGATATAAGTCCTGTTTTATCCAGGCTGTACATTTTATTTTATTTTATGCCCCACCTCAACCAAAACTAAGAGTATTCATATGGGACAGTGGGGAGAGGAACTACCAACTATGAAAGCATTGACTTCATGGATGCCATGGCCAGACTGGGCAATTACTCTGCTAACTAAAAGGAAGAGTAACCCTAAGGAAGAGCAAAGTAGAGCAAAATGGTTCCCACAAAGGCATTTTTCATACACGGCAATAGTAGCTTCAGGCTTCACCTGCTTTAGTACTTTGCTGCTGTGTGCCTTCAAGTTGTCTGCTTACTACTTATCATGGGGGTTTCTTGGCAATATTGTTCTGGGGGGGGGGGTTGAATTTGCTTTCCTCTGATGCTTAGAGAATGTGCCTTTCTGAAGGTCACCCAGTTGGTTTCCACAGCCAAATGGGGATTCAAATCCTGGTCTTGAAGGTCATAGACCAACACACAAGCAGCTACACCACACTGGCTCTTGCTTTAGCACTATTCATCTATTATTCATGAATATCCATGGATACATATGGATAATGGACAGGGCCAGCCCATTTCACTAGTGGACACTCACTCACACAAGTCAAGTCACATAGTGTACCCAAAGCCATCCATGTTACACTAGAACAGGGATAGGCAACCTTTCCCCTTTAAGGGCCGAGGGACTTCATCTCCCAGAAGCCTCAGCCATGTTGGCTAATAGTCCCATGTTGGCCAATAGCTCCTGGGATTCTGGGAGCTGAAGTCCCTCGGCCGTTAAAGGGGAAAGGTTGCCTACTCCTGCACAAGAACATAAAGGGGGGGGGGAGTTGCACAAAGCTTGTTTTGACATCCCTGCCTAACAGTAAAATAGCAAAATAACTAGGTAACATTCTGCTGCCCTTTCATAGCAGCCACAGTCTGCTGCCCAAGCTAGCTCACTTTCCGGTAACAGAAATCATCACTGCCATTAGCCTCTCCCCCAATATCCATGCACTGAGTATGATTGTTGTTGTTGTTCTTATTTGCTATCAATCCTGCTTCAACTCAAGGTAGCCCTATGAATGACTTCCCAGAGCCCTGGTTATCAACTTCCTTGCCCAGGTCTTGCGAGCTCAAGGCTGTGGCTTCCTTGATTGAGTCAATCCATTTGTAATGTAGTTTTTCTACTTCCTTCTGCTCTATTGACCACCATTCTCTTTTCTATTGATTCATATAGATATGTAAAATTACTCTGATCAAATCTTTTTATTTTTTTATAATTTTTTTTTCATTGTGATCTACATCCTTAGACCAACAAGCTACAATAATCCATCCAAGCATATCTAACACTTACATAGACAAGATGATTAGTGCAATAGATATCAGGAGACCTTTCTATGGGGGGGGGGGATATTCAGCCCAATATAAACAGATTGGCAGAAGTGTGTTCTATTGTTCTGTCTTGTTCTGTGGCTTATATAGCTTTAGGTTTATATTCAAAGATGGCTATCATGTCACCTCTCAGTCTTCTCTTCTCCAAGGCAAATACATCTAGCTCCCTCAGTCGTTCCTCATTTCAAGTGCTCTCATCATGGTGCAGCATCTACAGAAAATACCGAAAAGTGGTTTTCATTTCCTAAGAGAAACAGAAAAATCTCAGGGGTGTTTTCAGAAAATGCCTTCTGAGAATGTTCAACGCAGTTCTATTAAATCAGTAATATTCAATTTTTTTTTAAGAAACAAGCTCAAAGGAAAAATAAATGCTGACATGTTGACGATGTCCCTCAAGTCCATTCTCTCCAGTTATCAGTGTGACCTGACTTCATATTTCAAATCAAAGTTGATTTTGCCTTTAATTATAGAGGCAAATGAATATTGCCATATTTTCAATGACATGGTATAGTCAGAAAGTCTAACAATCAAAGATAGCTCCTGCTTAACAATACTCTCAAAATAGGACAAGTGCCTGTGAAATGAATAATTGATCTAGCATAGTGCTGTAGATAGTTAGCTGATTCACTAATTAATATTTTATCCAAAGACCCCTTCCAAGGTAGTATTTTCTTTTACTGCAGTGTTTTGTGAATAAAACCAAGTAAAGCAATTTGCAAAAAAAGAAAGAAAGAAAGAAAGAAAGAAAGAAAGAAAGAAAGAAAGAAAGAAAGAAAGAAAGAAAGAAAGAAAGGTTACATTGGGTGGAATCATAATGATCATCAGAGATTTTTCAGAAAATCCAAGAAAGTTCCTTGAAAAAGCAACAAACACATTCAGTAAGGAATTTCCAACAGTACACAAGACTGATGGGTTTGGATCAAATATGAACAGCTGTACTGTGGTAAATTATGGCAATGCAGCATAATTTAGTTAAAATGTTTTCATTTTTTGTAACTACTGATAAAGGTGATGCAATTGACTGGGGGGGGGGGTGACACCAAATCCTCTCATGCCCAGCTATCTAATTTTGTTGTTGTTAACTGGCCTCGAGTCAATCTCGACTCATGGCAACCTTATGGATGAGACATCTCCAAGACCCTCTGTCCTCCACTGCTCTGCTTAATTCCTGCAACCCCTTAATACCTGTGATTTCCTTAATAGAGTCCATCCATCTAACATGTGGTCTTCCTC
This sequence comes from Phrynosoma platyrhinos, assembly GCA_020142125.1. NCBI lineage: Eukaryota > Metazoa > Chordata > Lepidosauria > Squamata > Phrynosomatidae > Phrynosoma > Phrynosoma platyrhinos. The sequence continues at coordinate 240,561,910 of CM034701.1, read as the reverse complement.
TCTTCCTACTTTCCTCCACCTTTCCTAGCATTATTGGTTTTTTTTTTCCAAAGAGTCCTCCCTTCTCATGATGAGTCCAAAGTATGATAGCCTCTGTTTGATCATCTTGGCTTCCAGGAAGGTTCCAATTTGATCTGCTCTAGGACCCACTTGTTTGTCCTTTTGGCTGTCCATGGGATCCTCAGCACTCTTCTCTAGCACCACATTTCAAAGGAACTGATTTTCTTCCCCTCATCTTTCTTGACTGTCCAGCTCTCACATCCATACATGGTAATAGGGAATACAATGGCTTGTACGATTCTAACTTTTGTGCTGAGTTGTGTATCTTTACATTTTAGAATCTTTTCTAGTTCTTTCATAGCCATACTCCCCATTCTTAGTCTTCTTCTTATTTCCTAACTGCAGTCTCCATTTCTAACAATGTTTGATCTCATGTATGGGAATTCTTTTACTATTTCTATTTCTTCATTGTCTAGGCTGAACTTGTGAGGGTCCTAGCTGGTCATTATTTTTGTTTCCTTTATGTTCAACATTAAGCCTGTCTTAGCACTTTCTTCTTTGACCTTCCTTACTAGGTATTCCAGGTCTGTGAGGCTTTCTGTTAGTACTATGGTGTGATCTGCATATCTTAAGATTGTTGATATTCCTTCCTCCTATTTTCACTCCTTCTTCTGTGTCCAAGCTCATAATATGTTCTGCATACAAAAATATTATATCTATCTAATATTAATCTATTTAACATTAGGTCTATCTAATATTACATCCAAAATAAATGTTGATACCTTCAGAGGGTGCAACCCACCCCACGTCCCCATTATTCTAGCTTTCAAACTTGACTGACTTCTTCCACAGGCAATGATGATAAAAAATATATTCATGGGAAACAAAAGTGATGTCACTGTAGTCACAAAATTGTTATAAGCATCATTTTAATATAAAAAACCCTTTGTGGGTCTCCTGTCAAGACACTAAAAGCCCAACCACCATGGATCCAAGGTGAAGACCTCAAGTAGGCATCTGAGAGGTCACATCTGTCTCTACAATGAATTAACAGATCAAAAGGGTTAGGAGCTGCAAAGTAGGACATTAACACCTAGGAGATTTATGAGCATGAGCCAGGATGTGTCCAACTGAGGATGAGATAACATCAACACCCCATCTCCCCTCTTTGAAAATTGACTTCAAAGAGTATCAGTCTGGAATCCTTTGAAATACAATAGCAAATTTTGCCTCAAGCTAGTTTTAAGGGTATAAAAGACCCCCAAAATCTCAGGCACATTGGGTCTGGTTAGATTTCATGGTGACACTGCACCACTGTGAACTCTGACTTGGATCCTGGCTCTTCCCATTGTCCTTTTCCTTTCATAAACAGTTGAGTCTATCCATCTTCTTTCATTGTTGGAGCAACCTCCATCAGATAATTATCACCCTTAGAAAGCCTTCTGTTTCCTATCCAAGCTAACTACTTTATTCCTGAGTTCTTGTCTACTTGAATGAATGTTGAATGAGTGTCTTTGTATGTTTGAATTCCCAAATAAATCACAGACTCTTTGAGAAAGCTTTGCCTCTATCAGTCTATTCCCTAGCCACCTCCTTAAACATAGGATAAAAGATCCTATTGGAGACTTGATCTTTTAACAATTCCCCAGGTTCAAGTTCTTTTTTCAAAATCCTAACTGTCTAATATTAACCATGTAGCTTCTCCTATTTAATCATATATAGAGATACACTAATCATTTTGTAAATGACCTTTCAGTTACAAGCCTATGTGACAAATCCCATGTGTCCTGATGTAGTCAAAAGCCTGCCTAAATAGAAAGGTCTTTGTCTTTTGACAGAAAGATAGCAGGAAAGAAGCTAACTGGACCTCCTGTGGAAGGGGTTCCACAGCCTGGGAGCAGCCAATGAGAACATCGTCTCCCATGTCCTCATCAAATATGTCTGTGAGGAAGAAAAAAAACTTTTTATGTGTGGCTGTTCATCCAGATTACAAGCTCTTTCACATGATATTTGTCCATCTAGAACTTTTATGATACATATGAAGGATGGTTACATGGGAAAATCCAGCCACCAAATGTTTTTTTTTTATTTCCTGCCTAGACCAGTGACATCAGAAAAGAAAAGTATCTCACCTCTGAACATAACAAGAGACAGTCTCCTCTAGAGAGGTTCCTATAATAGTGAGTTCACGCTTGGGACCTCAGATCTCCACACTCTTGCTAGAGTATTGCTGTCCTCTGGATCTTCACTTGACCCAATTCCAATAATATTGTATATAAGGCAGAGGGGTAGGGTTTAAAAAAAATTCTCAGGCTCTAACATGTGCCATTACACTGATATAATGACCAGGTAGTTGGCATGATTATGATGAATAATACACATAATTTTATAAAATGGAACTCAAGGAATCATATGGAAATTATCTCAGTCATTACTCTCCAGCATATAC
>CM034701.1:240502502-240513926 GCA_020142125.1 Phrynosoma platyrhinos | reverse complement strand
AGTATTATCCATTTAAAATTAAAAAGTTGGTGGCGTTCCTCAACCCCTCAATTCGGGAGATAGCATAGAGGTGGATGTGGCCTCGTAACTCACTGCAGTCCTGTACTTCTTACTTCTTTCTTGCTTTTTCTCTGTTTTTCTCTGTTTTCTTTCTTACTTATATTTCCTGCAGCCTCAAACTTAAGCCCTCCGAGTCCCCCTTACCAGGAGGACAATTCAGGTTGTCTATATTTATATCTGACAACCTTTTTCCACTAGTAGCTAGACGGTTCCCACAAGAGACGATGTGAAACGCGTCTCACCGGTCCACCATCCCAACCCGGAAACCGGACAATTGAAATTTATGACATGTCAAATAGGCAACTATCTTAAGATGGGCTGGGTGCATAGTTATTGATTTTGTTTTCACAGGGAGAATGAAAAAAAACCCTTCAGTTTTCTCCTTGCTGTGAGAATATCTTTGAAAATTTTAGAGTTCTCAAAGAGTTCTTACAGGGACTATGTCTCCTTCCCCATGATTCACTGTTTTCCTGTGTCCCTCCATCCATGTAGACCATGTAGTGCCTGGAGGAGTCTGGAGGGGCCAGAAGAACAATGCAAAATGCATATACACAAAATATCCTATAGAACTTCCTGGAAATCTCCAGATGTCCCAGAGATAACAGCCTTGTCATGAGTCTGGCTATCAGAACATAGCTGGATGCTAGGCTGCCTTGCACTCATTACTGGCCACTACATGGGTTTGTTGCCAGGATAGGGAGGCACTGAAGATTGTCTGGCTTTTTTTAACTGACCCCTGCTATCCTTCAGCCACTGCATAGCCAGTTTGGGAGGGTGGCTGACAACTGAGGATCATCTGGGTCTGTTCTGATAGCCAGGTGCTTCATCAGTTGTATAATGATGCAGGTATCCTTCATGACCATTAAGGACCTCTGAGGGGTCCCAGAGGATGCCTATATCATAGTTTGTACATCTATCAAAACATAGTCTACATGGTGGTGTCAGGAGGGTAAGTGGGTGGTTGAGAATGCATCTGGCTATGATGCAAGCTACAGGAAAAGATTAGGAGGAATTTCTTGACAGTAAGAGCTGTTCAGCAGTGGAACATACTCTCAGAAAATGGTGGAGTCTCCTTCTTTGGAGGTTTTTAAACAGAGGCTGGATGGCCATCTGTCAAGTATGTTTTGATTGTAATTTCTTGCATGGAAGGGAGCTGGATTGGTTGGCCCTTGTGGTCTCTTCCAACTCTATGACTCTATGATAGCTAGAAGAATGTTGTCTTTGCTGTGTATCTGGCTATCAGACATAGCTAAATGCACCCTCAGCTGCCCCCACCTTCTCCTAGACCCCAGCACAGCCAGGAAGTTCATAAAGTTAGTATTCTTGAAAATGCTAAATCTCTACCTGGCTATTCTACATTTCCTTAGCTTGGGTTTGGACTAGGATTTCTTACTGAGGCCAGTGCTTTGCAGAATTCTTCTCCTTGGGGTTTCCTGATGCAGGTGGAACTCTTTTTTCATTCTTTGCCAAATTACATGCAAATATTTCCCCCCATTCTTAAGTTACTTCATCTTGGGAATCTGTGCTGATCTATGACCATAATAAAGATTCGATCCTATTTTACCATTTTTGGATTTTCCCCCCCATAAATATGAGGATTTACCTGACAACCAATTCCATTTACAGTCTTAAATACTGAATCTGAAATACAGAAAATGAATTCTTCAATAACAGTTTCATAATGGAAACAACAGAAGTTAAAGGACTGATTCAGCTGTGTCAAGGAAGGAGAGATGCCTCCATTCACTCCCCAAAACCGTGAGGAAAGAAAAGGACATTTCACCTTGCTAGTCATTTTACCAGAAGCCATAGTTGATTAGAGTGTGGAAAGATAACGTTTTTAGGACTATAATGTCCCCTAAGGATCCTGAGTAATGTAGACAGAGAGTAATTTTCACCAGTGCTGCACTTGGCCCCACTTCTTGCCAGGGTTTGGTAAAAGTTATGTTTTGGACTACAAAAACTTGACCATCCTAACTGTAGACTTCTGAGAGCTGTAATTCAAAAGAGTGAGTTTACCATGTTCCACATCTTTCTTCTCCTTTGGTTTGGAAGGTTACATGCATTCTCTCAGGCAAAGAGATATGTGCATACTAGAGTTGTTTTCCCCGCTTTATTTCCCCATGCTATAAAGCTGAAGCATCGTTGCCTCCATGTATTTTATCATATTATTCCTGTGCCATTTTGAGTTCATTAAATGAAGAACACTGGAACATTTTTTCTATAATCATTAGGGCAGAAAATGCTTGGTAATTACAATGTTCACTTAATCCTGTTAATATGCTATTTATTATCATGCAAAGCTAGGCCATGCTTTATGCCTTTACGCAGCCAAGAGAAATATTAATTAACACTAACCTCATTTCTGTGTTGTTTAAAATGTTATTTTGCACTAACCCATTATCATTCTTACTGATGCACTAAATATGCCTTCAGAAACCTCAAAGATTTAGATTTAATATTGCTATAAATATCTTAGCATTGCTTCTTCCTCTGCTCAATTGCTAGAGCTCCGTCCTGTACAAATTTTTAGTAGCTGAGTCTTTTCTTGTCTGGCAGGAGTTATAGGAGAAAAAACTCTCATGGATCCCTTTACCTTTGTTCCTTCTCTCACATCAGCAGAGATGGCAAGATGCTTCTAATCTTTCTGCTAATTACTTAGGAAATATTATTGTGGTAAAATGAGATGAGACCAGTGTGGCATATATAGCCAAAGCAGCTATGCTATGGCTCCAAAGAGCAGGTAGCTTCTATATCAGTGGGGCAGTGACTCCAGTGTGGATTTTAATTCATCTTTAAAGAACTATCCAACTCTTTCCCCCAAATGCGTGGGAGTAAACCCTGTAAAATTCTGACTAATACCAATAATGAATTCTCTGTCCTACGGACATGGGAGTCACCAGCTATTAACTCTTAGTTTTCCAGTGGATCTGGCAATGCATTTCAAGATTTCCTGCACAAAGATACTGTTGGAATATGTTTGCATTCTCCTGTCCCTTCTTAGTTAGATAGAGACTTCGGGGCTAAGCAGACGGGCGGCCGTGGGCCACCCTGGGAAGCTGCGCCATGGGACCAAGGCATCCCCACGCCTCGATCCTGCGGCGCAGCTTCGCCGCCCCTGAAAGGAGCACTAAATTAGTGCTCCTTTCACAAGTCAGCAAAAGTGTGCCACAAAAGGCTGCAGCGCACTTTCGTCAACTTTTCCGCCACCGCATGGAAAGGCTGCGGCGGGAGGTCCTCCTCGGAGCGTCAGCTGTGCGGAGGGCCGACTGCTCCGAGGATGACTTCGGGAGGGGGTTGGGGCGCCGAGTATGCGGCTGCCCCTCCCCTTCCCTGCCCCCAAGACGGCCTTTTAAGCCATCTGCTTAGGCCCTTCCCCCCTCCCCCCCTTGTCTAACTAGCATGTGATTTTGGTCACTAACTCTTGGAGACAATTTAACAGCTCTCTTCCAAGATTCTAAACTGCTTCAAGCTGTCAGTAGCTTGTTGTGGTTTCTTCCTGCTATCTAAAAGATGATGAGATTTATCTCTCTTTACCCAAACCATCACGAGTTAGATTAGGTATTAGTTCTTTTATGTAAATATTTATTAAAGCCATTATTGATTTTCTTTTTACCTGCATGTTTCCCCTCTGACATGCTTGAATCCCATGGCCCTATGCATGCTTGGGGGTGGGGGCAGTTTGCATGTTTGTTGTTTTTCTAAGTAAGTCTTTATTCTTTAGGAAGACAGATTTAAAATAATAGTTGTTCTGTTAATGAAAGCTAGACTCTAACTTTCATACTTGTGTATTTTTTGTTTCCTTTCAAAGGGTTAACACTGCCCCTTGGCATGCATGGGGCCATGGGATCCAAGCATGCCAAGGGGGCAATTCCCCCCCCACTGAGTCCATGACACCATGAACCCATGCAACTGTGACCCTGCAAAGGAGCTCAAGAGCTGCCAATTTTTTTTTTATTAAAAAACTGCACTATGTCCCCCCAAGGACCCCTTGATTTCTCTGACCTCTGCCCCACAGTCAAAAAGGGCACCAAAATACCGGCAGAATACCTGGGAGACCCAAATGTGATTGGACAAAAATACAGGAATTAGCAAAGCAAAAGCAGCTTATTTATATACCGCTTCATATCCCACTATGGGATGTCTAAGCGGTTTACAACTGTGAGCTGATTTCCCCCCAACAAGCTGGGTACTCATTTTAGCAACCTCGGAAGGATGCAGGCCTGAGTCGAACCTCAGCCCTGGCTGGTATTGAACTCGCAACCTTGTGGTCTATGAGTGAGTGGCTGCAGTACAGGCATTTAACCACTGCGCCACCAGGGGTGTATTAGCAGCTGGAGCTTGGATATGGTATTAGGTGAGGCAGACAAATTAGCACAAACATGTTAATCTGGGTAAAGAATGGAAAGAAAATAACAGACAAGGAGCCTTTTCTTCTCTGTGTATATTTTTAGTGCATGGGAGTGGTGGTGGTCTACCTCTGAGGAATATAGACAACGGGTGCTTTGCAGCTTGTCCTAGCTCTCCAGCTTAGAAATGGATATACCATTTAGTCATGAGTGGGAAAGCCAAAATCAGATGCTCTACATATGCAGTGTACATAATTCAAAACCAGGTCATTCTTTTTTTGAGTAAACCTCCCTTAGGCAGACCTAGCATCTGGAAAACAACTCTTTTTCTGGAGAAAACAAGCAATCCCCTGCAGTTCCATGACAGCAGCATGCGTGTGCAGAAAAGAATCTGAAAAGCAAAGCTGTTAGCAAAGCTCTCTATTCTTGAGAGGCTTACTAATTACTAATAAGTGGAGCTGTGGAGCAATGCTTGATCACACTCATAGAAAGAGAGCATAGGGAGCCAATGGTAACAACTGCTGTGTTGAGACACTGACTTAGGTTTCTTTTGAAATTTTCTCCATAGATCCCCACCCTTACAAACCACAGTTATTCATTCATCCCATCCCCCAATCCTACATGAATAGTTTGTGTTGCTCAGATATTTCCAGTGGTGTCTCTCACTATTCTAAGACCGGTGAATGCTTTCTTGCTTGGCAATATGCCCTAATCAGCTCAGTTTGACCTATTTCTGGTAAACATTAGCAGTGCACCATTTCTAATCCCCAATAAACATACACAGGACTGGATCAAATGTCAGATTTTTGTTTATACTCTTTTCATAGCATATGCATATTGAATACTAGAAATTAATTACTCAAAGAAAAATCCTCACTTTTGGTCAGTCCCTATGGTTTTGGTCTATATTTTTCAGACTGTTGAACTGTAATTCTTTCACTGCAGTTGGAGAAAGAGAGATAATGTGTTATCTTTTTTGCAGCACTGTATCATCACTTTTTTCCCTTACAAAATAATATATTTTCAGCTAGGAAATGCATCATTTATGTTTGATCTAAATAAAATCAATTATTCCAAGGAACCGTTGCAACTTACTTTAATATAGCTCATAAATCTCCTTAGATGCCATCCCAGTGCCACATTACTCCTTCATAATAATGTATGAATTTGGACAGCCATGCTAACAAACAAGATGACATTTAATAAGCACAAATAATGGCATGGCTTCTTCATGCTGGCCACCATGCATTTTAGACCTGAAATGCTTTCATTGAAAGTCATAGGCTGCTACTACACTGAAGAATGAATGTAGTTTGACATCATTTTAACTGCTATAGCTCAATGCTATGGAATCCTGGGATTTTCCATTTGTTGTGACACCAGAGCTCTTTGACAGAGAAGGCTGTCTCACAAAACTACAGTTCCCAGAATTCAATGCCATTGCGGCATGGCAATTAAAGTGGTATCAAACATCATTCATTCTGCAATGTAGATGCAGCCTAGTCACAGAAACCCTTTTAAGATGCTTCTGCATCCACTAGTCAGCTGTTCTGGTTGATTCCAGAATCTCCAACTCTACTGCCATTGCCTAATTGGACTAGCAAATCCTGACCTGATCTCCATTCAACCATGAATCTCAGTCTGGGCATCTTGCATGAGCCACTTTTTTTTATGTGCTCTGCATGAGATTTATATAAACAGGCCCAGATGAAGTTTCTTAACATGAAGGTAAAATGGCACTAGGATAGGGTTTGCCTTAGAAGAACCCTGAAAAATAAATATAGTGTGAATAAAGGAACTAAGGTCAGCTGATAAAGGAACAGAGAAGAAAGGAAAATGACAGTAGGTTGTAGATCTTATGAGCAGATACATAGTAGAAAATGTTCTTTGCCCAGAGTGAATTTTTAGAAGTCAGTGGGTGGTAGGCACCTCATCTTCCTGCACTTTTAAAAACCAATAAAATGCATAAAGAGCAGTGTTTAGTTAGCATTCTCCAGAAATATTCTATTTATCTTTTTTCAAGTTTCATAAAACAGGTCAACATCATTATCAAAAGGCGCTTCATATTTAAAATAATATGGTCAGTTTACATATCTTTCCAGGCCAAGAAACAAAGGGAGCCTGGCTGAATTCTGAATGTGCATTTGGGTCAGAAAAAGCAAACAATGCTTGCTTTTTGCTCAGGTAAGACAGCACTGCCAAGTATAAAGCTTAAACTCAATTTAGCTGACTCATTCCTTCATTAGGTATTCTTTTTTAAGTTGACATCAGATAAATCTGAATAGTCATTTCCTTTTTGAACTGCTACTCCTCCTTCACTGAGTGTTCCAATAAATCAATTATTTTTTCATGTCACACCAGTTTAATACTTTTTTATCCTAGGTGCAATGATCAGCCTCAAAGGCTTTTGAATCAAGAGCACAAGTTAATATTGGAAAGCAGGCATTTGGCAACTTCTGTTTAAGAGCAGGATTGCATCAGTTGTGGCCTTAAAATTCTGGAGGTCTAACGTGATGAGATAGGACATTTTCAGGAAAGCATATGAGCTTATCTAAAAACATGTACGCATGCAACTGGCAGCTGAAGTGGAAACAAAAAAGAAAGAGTAATTGTGTGTGAACCAAAGCAGGACAACCAATACATTGCCTTGACTGGTTAATATGCCCAAGCTTGTACTTGCCATACTTTATCTGGACAAAGTCGAAGTTTCTAATTTCTCAGTTCTAGATGTATATTTTAATTGACAGCAGGGCTGAGTTGCTTGGTAACAATATACCTGCAAACAGAAGACCAAGTTGAGTCCTTAGCAATTCTAATTAAAACTAACCCATGGAACAGGACAGAAAAGGAGCTAGTTGGGAGAGCATCAGGCATTCAAAATAGATAAACCAGTGATCCAACTTAATATATGGTTAAATTATTTTGGTAGATCAAAAGGGGAAAAAAGAAATACAGGGAAACCAAGATAATTAATTCCAATGTTTGGAAATGATCTTTTTTGGCTATATAAACTGGGAGATGTAGTCCAAAAGGGAACTTACTAAAGTTCTTGAAGTAATACAGAAATGACGGTTGCTTAACCAACATAGAATGAAGATAAGCCACTGGGTGTCTGGAAAGGTGGTGGAGGGAAGCAGTGGTGGACCATCCCTCCCTCCCTTCACTATCTCATTTACCTGCCCCCCCCACCCACCCATCAGTTGCCAAGACCTAGAAAGGGCTGTTGTGGGGCAGCTAAGAAAGCAAGGCAGCAAAAAGTTCATGCACCCATGCTTCCTTCTCTGATTCGTTGACTCCCTCAATGCTGGCAGAAAGATCCAGGGTAGCAGAGAAGCAAGAAGGGGCATGTGTTCATCCCTTCATCTCCACTGGCTGGCTACCCCAGCGCTGGTGGAGAGAGCCAGAGCAGTGGAGAAGCTGGAATATGTATGTACTTGCCCCTTCTTTTCTGCTCAGTGCTGTAGAGAGAGCAAGGGTACTAGAGAAGCCAGAAGGGGTGTGTGTCTGCGCTTCCTTCTCTGCTGCCTTGGCTTCCTTGATCAAGAGACCCACAACAACAGAGAAGAAGGGGTGGGTGCCAGCAACAGCACTACCCCAGTAGCATCACTAGGGGGGTGCAGGGAGTGCGGACTGCACTGGGAGACACCATTGAAGGGGAAAATCCCACCTCCCTGACGTGCACCATGGTTCACAGGAGGGAAGCAGAGGGCCTAGCGCCCCCATCCCTGCCAAAAGTGGCTTTACTCTAAAGTAAAGCCACACAGCACAGGAGTTAGGAGCGAATCATTTTGCTCTGCCTTGAAGCCCCACCCACCTGCCCCCCACACTGGGTGACACCCTGGTGCAAGAAACCACTGCACCACACCACACCACACCACCTAGCAGGAGAAGGGCCTGACCAGATGTCACCTCCCAAGGTGACACCCAATGTGTTCCATACCTCCCAAACCTGATGGTTGGCACCCCTGAGATAAGCTTTATATGAAAAGAGGCCTCACAGTGGAATCTCTTTTCCTTTTGTACCTGAAAGGATGGCTGTGCAAACCTAGTACATTTATTTACTACTTCTGTTCTCTGCTGTCAACTCCTCCTGGATTGGCCTGTCAGAGTAAACCATAAGCAGGAGGAAACGGACAATGGATATGTTGCTAAATTATATATTTTTTCACCAGCCATGAGGCAAAATGAAGCAGAGCTTCATGTGAGCTAGGAAAAACACTGACAATAATATAAATTGCACAGTAGCCTTAGTACTGTACTGCCAGTATTCTCCCACAAAGGAGAGTGGAATGTAATAGAGCAATCATAATAATATTAATAATAGTCTTGTTTATCAGACACTGAAAGCTTCTGTATACATGTCAAGAGAGCAATTTGTGTGCCTATTTTGGATCACAGAATGGCCTCTTCAGCACACGTGCAAAACCCATGGCATTTTTTCTATGTAGCTCAACATGCAGTGCTTTTTGATATCTCCACTGGTGCTGCAGAGATGTCCTTCAGTTTGGTTTCCAAGTCTTTAAGCTAAAAGGAGGACATTCACATTTTTCTAGCTCTGTGTTCAAATGTGATTTCTTTTTGCATTCATTTTTCTCTTCTGAACATCTTTTTCTTTCTGCTTGACAGCACAGACTTGACATCCATTGTCAGATGCACTGAATTGTGTTAAACAGAAGCAGATGAACATGTGGCAGAAAAAAAGAGAAAAATTGTAGGACAGTCAATCTACATGTTCCAAAATAAAGCAAATTCCTCTTTTTCCTCTAAAACCCATAATTTCATCATCAAATGTTATACTACAAATGAGTTTATTTCAGAATATGTCTTTTGGTTCCTGACTTTTAATGTTTTGCAGGTATCTATTTATAAACATATGGGGTATGTCATTTCTAGATTTGGGAATAGGTTAAAGAGATGGCAACATTCTCAGTGAAACTCAAACCCCTACTCTTAGTTTAATGGACAAACTCCACAAAACAGAACATTTAAAGCAATCTATTTTTACTGTGTTGCTGTTGTTGTGTGCCTTCAAGTCATTTCTGACTTATGCCAACCCTAAGGTGATCTTATCACAGACTTTTCTGGGACTAAGAGTGAAGGGACGTTATCACATTGGGGTCTCAAAGTGGCAAGAAAGTGGAATGGAATCAATCTAGAACCATACCGGAATGGACCCGGCAAGACGGAAATCATTACCAGACACAACTGGAATCATTGCGGAATTGATGATGCCATGATGGTTCTGCTCTGGGGGCCCGTATCTGCTGATCACACACAAATGGAAAGATCCCTTCCAGATTGCCTTAAAATATAGAGAGGACCATGTTTACACGTTCTGTTTGTTGCCCGATCCAAACAGGAAGTACACGTCATAAGATGCTTCCTCACAGATCCATGGGAAATAGCATGGGGAGCCATGGGCCATGACGGGGAAATGCTCCACGATACGGATCTCGTGATCATACATACGGCGAAAGCAGCATCATTCCGGCATCATTCTGGCAGCGCGATGGTAATTCCTCAAGATACTCGGAATTCAAAAGAACTGGAATGATGCAGCATTGGCGCAGGGATGATGCAGGGATGAGCGGGGTTATATGCAACGTCATGTGAACACACGGAAAAAAGAACCGGAATGGTGCAGGAATGATGCAGGATTCTTTCTGCTTTAGGGCCAGTGTGATAATGTCCTATGACTTGCATAAGGTCCCCTAATGGGTTTCATGGCCAAGTGGGGAATCAAATCAAGATTTCCAAAGACCTAGTCCTGAGCTCAAACCACACTGCCAGGTTTTATCTCACTGCTCTTTATAATAACAACCAAAGATAGATACTCCTGAGGAACAATCACATATGGGCTGAAATATAGAGAGTAGGTTGGAATGCATGTCTGTAAGGTTTTCTTTGCTGACAAAGTATAGAGTATTGGTGGAGGATCAGCTAAAATCAGTAGGGTTTGGATTACCAGTATTTATACACTTCCAAAAGAAATAAAATACATCACCCCAAAGGAAAACAAAAGACAACATGGATTTGCATGAAATATGCATGTGGGGAGTACATAGTAAGCAAATGTTAAAATAATAATCATTAAAATACACATACAAATTGGGGAAGGCTGTGACCAGGTGCTCAGTCTGCTCTCTGGGTAATGGCTGCTAATCGGCAACCTCAAGGACTCCCTTCTTGTGGCTACTAGCTTTAACCCAGGTTCTGGCAGGACAGACCTTTAAACAGAAGACTACCTTCCATGATGGAGAATAGATGGGCACCTTAACAAAGGGTAGCTTCCAGAATCTCTTTTTTGCATCCTCAGGTCAATGGCTAACTCAAAATTTCATGCATTTTCCCCATAGGATAGTTTATGAATTCTGTACATGCCAAGGAGAAATGGCATGATTGATACAATCAAATTGGTTGCCTTATATTATATTTGGAGATCCAGAATTATGGAGTTGTCAAGTTATCCTGGCCAACCTCTAAAACTCTTGTGAATGAAGAGAGAATGATTTTTATACAGTGTAGGGCAAGTACAGGAGGGCAGGCAGCACTAGGCAAAAACTGCCAGGACTAGGACAGAAAAGTCCCAAATTGTGTGGAATTTGTGTGGAAAAGAAGGCTCCATCCAGAAAACCACTTTGTTTGCATACTGGACAGAATCTTGTTGAAACACAACAGATATTGGAAATGCTCTGAACATGGAGAGGTGTCATTCCTATTTCTTGGTCCTGCTCAGTTATTATCCACATCTAGCAAGAGGAAAAGAAACCTATCACTGTATTAAGGGCAGTATTGGATTGTTCAGTGTACCAATGGGTACTAGGACACTTGCCACCAGAATGGACCACTGGGAAAGACGCCCCCCCCACGTGTCGGGAGGGGCCTTCTGTTGCGACGGCCCCATAAAAGGGCACCGATGCACGATTGGCTGAGCAGACCAGAAGTCCCGCCCTTGCTGGCCTGCTCAGCCAATCAAATGGAGATCTCGCTCCAGGGTCTCGCAAGACTTCAAATC
>CM034701.1:240447258-240459713 GCA_020142125.1 Phrynosoma platyrhinos | reverse complement strand
TTTAAACAGACTACAAACAGATTAAACAATTTAACAAGTTAGAACAAGCATTTAAAACCAGTTAAAATAGTTAACAGCATTTTAAAATGTTGTAAATGTGCAGATTTGGATGAAATCAATTAGTTCTCAAAGGCTTTAATAAAAAGTAATGTTTTTGAAACCTGCGTTGGTATCAATTGTACCTCCACTGGGAGGAGATGTTACAAGCCAAGTGTCACAACAGAGGAGGCCCTTATGGTCTTGTATCTAGAAGGTTTAAAAGGACATTTGCCCATGAATTTCATAAGTGTAACTGTATCATATGCTTCCATACCATTCTCTAGATCAGGGGTAGGCAACCTTTCCCCTTTAAGGGCCAAGGGACTTCAGCTCCCAGAAGCCTCAGCCATGTTGGCCAATAGTCCCATGTTGGCTAATAGCTCCTGGGATTCTGGGAGCTGAAGTCCCTCGGCCCTTAAAGGGGAAAGGCTGCCTACCCCTGCTCTAGACCCTTTATTTATATATTTTTGTCCCCAGTTTTCAAAAGTACATTAACAGACATCTTTATGGGAGCTTCCTAATTTTGCAAATTGGCCATCTGAGTGCAGCTAGGAGCCAAGATCTAACCAGGATTTAGGTGGAATGCAGTCAGATGGTGGCATTGGCAGCATTTTCCATGCAATAGTTCCATAAGCAACTGTAAAATGGAAGGGGTAAGTTACTTTTTTAATGCAATGAACTTCAATGATATCTGAGATTTAGATTTAAATAACACCACATGTTTTAGTCAAAATCAAGATGATGTTTCCCAAGTAAGGTCCATTGACTCCTTCATTTCCTTTTTTCTCATCTTTGCAGTTGAACAAAAGACTGATGGAGAAACAGCATGGTGTAGTGCTTTGAGTGTTGGACTATTAACCTGGAGATAAGGGTTTGATTCCCTCCTTGAGCATAAAAAAAAAAAACACTGGTTGTCCCTGGACAAGTCACACTCTCTCAGGCTCAGAGGATAGCAATGGCAAACCCCCACTGAAGAAACTTGCCAAGAAAACCTTATGGTAGGGTCACCATAAAGCAAAAATGACTTGGCGGCACATAACAGCAACAAACAACAGATTGATAACTAATGGCAATGACTAAAAAAGGTATTAATTAATTGACATACAGAGGTTGCAATCCAACAGCCTGAGCAGAGCATAAATACTTATATATGGAGAGACACTATGCCAGCACAACTCAATCCCTAAGTAGAATAACAACATTGTGCAACACATGTCAATGACTGGGTGCCCTTGTGAAATGTGCAACTGTAATGTGGAATGCGCTACTGCAGTGTGCAGTGCACAACCACAATGTGCAATGAAGAATACACAAATGATATATATGTACACCATTGCTCTATGCACAACTCTATGTTCATCACTGTCAGCAAAACACATTCATTGCACTAAGCTGAAAAATCACCCCATGTGAAAAGTGTGACTTATGCATGTATATGTCCCTAGCAAGATACCAGCCACAAAGATGGAAAACCCTGTTGGATAATTTTAATGCTAATGTTTCTATGTATACAATTGAGAATCCTGAAATAGATACTGATTTTTTAAGGGATGCTTTTGAAATTAGTGTGTTCAGTTTTGCAGATTGATACAGAAGTTTTTCAATCAAATCAAGTTAAATATTACAAAGAATTTAAAGACCAACTGTTAACATTATTAAAGATAATATTTAACAAAGCCACGAAAGGTGAAATTCCATCATCCTGGAAAGTGGCCAATATAACACTAATACTCAAAGAAAAAGAGGAGACCCTGGATATAAAGAAATTTAGAGTGATCTCACTCCTGAACACCAATTATCAGAAAGGCTGAGAAAAATATTAGTTACACACATCCATGAAGATCAAGCCAACTAAATCAATACCAATTTAGCGGGGAACAAGACAAGGCTGCCCCCTCTCTCCATTACTCTTTATAACAGATTTGGAAGTTTTAGCCAATAATATAAGAGACAATAAGGAAATTGTAGGAATTAAAGTGAAAGATCTAGAATATAAAGTGAAACTGTATGCTGATGACATGTTGATCTATCTAGCAGACCCAGTACAAAATATTAATGCACTGTTAAAGAAATTAAACCATTTCAGTCTTGTATCTGCTTTAGTGTGAACAAAGAAAAAACTAAGATGTTAACCATAAATGTAATGAAAAAAGAAATAGAAGAGCTGACTAGGATCTCTCATTTTCACTTCAAGAGGAAAATTAAATACTTGGATATTACATGTACGATAAAGAATACAGATTTTTCAAAAAATAATTATATTAAAACCTGGAAATTAAATCTGATCTAACCAAATGGAAGAACTTAAAATTATCCCTGTTGGGGAGGATAGCACTAATAAAAATGTCAATCCTACCAAAGATGCTGTTTCTTTTCCAAAACATTCCAATTTTGGCATATGATAAGCCATTTCAATCCTGGCAAAAAGACATGAATTTTATTTGGTCCAGCAGGGAACCACGTATAAGACTGAAGCTGCTACAGGATGATAAAGCAAGAGGTGGGCTAGGAGTTCCACATTTAAAATTATATTATGAGGTATGCTGCCTAGAGTGGTTGAGAGAGTGGATCCTGCTACAAAACAAATGAGTCCTTCAGTTAAAAGCTAGCAGCAACCGTTTTGGATGGCACACATATCTTTTCTATGATAAGGCCAAAGGCAACTGCAATTTTAGAAATCACATACTTAGAAAGGGGTTATATAGAACTTGGGTCAATTATAAAAGATACTCAAATCAAGGTCTTTCTCTGAGGTTGTCATCTATGGAAGCTTTCCAACGCACTGAGATAATAACAGAAGGAATATGGCTGAAATATGTGGATGTTATTACAACAGATACAGATAATAAATTAAGATTAAAATTAAGGGAAGAATTAAGTGAAGAAAGCTTTGAAATTTCTCAGTTTCCCTACTGCCAATTGGTAGAGAGATTCAAAATGGACTGTAAAATGGAAGGTTTGGGAACAAAACACACAGAACCAGATAAAATATTGATGAAAGAAAATGATAAAATCATATTCAAATTATATAAAAAGATTATGGAAATAGAAATGCAGGATGAACCAATAAAAAACTGTATGATCAAATGGTCACAAGAAATGGTGGAAAGCACAAATCTAAGAGACTGGTAAATTGGGAAAAGAGAATAAAACATACTTTGTCAGCATATGTCAAAGAAAATTATTATAAAATACAATTTAGCTGGCATTTGACCCCTGAGAAACTTAATAGAATTTATAAAAATTCTGGCAACAGATGTTGGAAATGCAAGAGAGAAAAGGGTACCATGTTCCATATGTGGTGGACATGTGTGAAAGCACGTAAACATTGGAGACAGATCTGTGACAACATAAAGGAAATCCTACAATTAAAATTGAAAATGGAACCAAAAACATTTGTACTAGGAATGGTAGAAGAAAACATGGGAAACTATTATATTAAATGATTTCTGTTACAAGAGTTATATATGCATAATAATAATAATAATAATAATAATAATAATAATAATAATAATAATAATAATAGAAAGAAATTGAGGCACCAGAGATAAATGGAGGCAAAAAATATCAGAATATATGAAAATGACAAAGTGACAATGTTACTTAGAGATGCCCCAAAAGAATTTTTTTAAAAATGGGAAAAGATGAAAGACTATTTAAAACACTCAGATTAAAATTTGTGCATATATATATATTAGATTAGTAAATATCCTGAGAAGATTCCCCCCCCCTCATTTATCTTCAAGTTAAACTAGAAATGCAAATTCTTACTTAGGGTGTAAAGAATTATTAATTACAACAGCCTACACAGAAAAGGAGGATATATAACAGAGTTACTTAAACAACACTTGAAGTATGAGATAGAAATATAAAAAAATATAACGCTTGAGGACCTGTAAATGGAGGAATTTATTGTTATGAAATAGATTAGATAAGTCAGGAGAGGAAGTATTAATGTTAGTGGATGTATTGTATGTATGTATTAATGTTATCTTCTTTCCTTCTTTTTTTGTTATTTCATGTTGGTATAAATTTGTTTGTCTTTTGGGGATTTTATTATGTTGAAAGAACTTAATAAAAACTGTTTTAAAAAATAAACAAACATGCAAGTAAATAAACAAACATGCAAGTATATATATATATATATAGAGAGAGAGAGAGAGAGAGAGAGAGAGAGAGAGAGAGAAAGTATTAAAATAAAATAATAATGAACTTTTAAAATAATAACAAACCTTTTAATAAAACTATATAAAATATTAATTCAAAAACATGGATTAAAAATAGTACAGCACTAAAACAGAAAACCCACTGTATAAAACAGTTAGTCCTCAAATGTATTTTCCAAAAAGTTCTGAAAAGGCAGTAGAAGAATAAAATAAAATGGGGGGGGAATCTTCACTTCTTATTATAATTTGCAACATTTCTGTCTCAGTCACAATAAATTAACAGGGTATAAGAAGGGGTAGAAGCTATGTTGAAGATTCTGCCTAATATTTGACATAGGATCTGTGGGCACACTGTAATTGAGAGTGTACAGCCATGCACACCAAACCGATTCTCCCATTTTGGAGCTAGAACATTTTTACTACAGACTAGGTTTTTTTTAAAAAAATGTGGTCTCAAATCCATGGGATCTGAACTATTCTGGTCTTTAGTCCATAGGACATGCTACAGTCCTGTTTCCTGTACATGTTATTAGGCACACACAGACTCTACTGCACTGGTAGAGAAGTTGCAGCTCTCCAGATCTTGTTGTTTTCCGCTGCTGCTTCTGCTGCTGCTGCTGCTCTGTGCCTTCAAGTCATATCTTCCTGCATTACAATTCCCATCACCTCTGACCATTGGCACGATGGGTGGCATTAATGGAAACTGGGATCCATGAACTTGTGGCGCACCACAGATGGAGTTATCTAGGGACACGTAAGGAGGCAGCATGCATATAATTTTGCATGTAAAAGGAAAAGGATGCATGTGGAAGGGAATTAGGTTGGCCTAGTAGTGACAGGAGCTCCACATTTTAAAAGCTTTAATTAGTTTTCATCCAGCAGCAAAGGACTATATTTCAGCAATCAAGCTTTAAACTTAGAGTTCATTTTAGTTTAATTTGAGCAGCATTACTGGGTCTATGATTTCTAGAATCCCCCAGCCAGTGATTTCAATGTGTTGCCAATAAACAGTAAAATATGAAAGATGGTAATTTTTTTTTCTATCATGAATCAATTGCTGACTATTGTGTTTTGAATGGTTTTACACTCCCCACATAGGTTCCTGGGTGTACAGCTTGCATGTCGCGGCCAGCATTTTGGTGCTGGTGTGCACCTGTAAAAGACATATTATGCCTTAGGTGACACATACTGAGAAGCCAGAGGTCAATACAGTTATTTTACATTTGATTCTACCTATTGGGTTTTGTTGTTGAAAGCACAATTATGACAACCTAATAAATATGTCTATTTCTCTGTTAAAGAAAATGAAGACACATAGCCTGGCCATCTTCATATGTGAAAAAAAGGAGGAAGGGAAAGAGGGAAGGAAGAAGGAGGAAAAGAAGGTTTGGGCTGTCCTCATATTATTGCTCGCTTGATTTTTTTTTTTAATGGAGGCAGAGTCTTGGGTTTTGAAGTTTTGGTATGGAAAAAAATGTCATTGGATCTTGAGGGCTCACCTCATCCCTGGCTCACATCATTAGTTGGCTAAACTATGAATTAAAAGGAAGACAAGGAAAGAACTGAGGATATTGCTCAGAACAGTATTTGGTTGCATCTGCATTGCAGAAATAATGCAGTTTGATACCACTTTAACTTTCATGGTTCAGTGCTATGGAATTCTGGGAATTGTTTTCTTGTGAGACATTTAGTCTTCTATGTCAGAGACCTCTGGTGCCACAAGAAACTACAGTTCCCAAAATTCCATAGCGTTGAGCCATGTCAGTTAAAGTGGTGTCAGACTGGATTATTTCTGCAGCGCATGTGCATCCTTTGTTCCTTCATTTTAATACAATATAAGTATCCTCAAGGCTCTAGAGTGCAATGAGGGGTCAGATTCAAAATTCAATCTAAGAATACTAGGGACTAAAAAATACCTTGAGCAAAAGGTTGTGACCAAAACCATCTTGAACTACCAACCAGTGACATAGCCCTTTATATCCCTAACTGTTTAACAAGGACAAATACACATCATAGCCAATAATGTGGTACAAATAATGTGACAGAAGGACAAAATCCTGATTGCAAAAGAGGTCAGTAACTCATAGGTTTATTGTTGGCTATCAATTTTCACAATGTCAATACTAATAGGGATTCAGATTGAATAGAACTGGATAATTGCCATTATGATCAGTGATGCATCACAAAGCTCATTGCCTTGGTAGTTTAGAAGAAACATTCCCCTGTGCCCATGTTAAAAAGATTTAAAGAGATACTGACTGAAATTCTATCCTAAAACAAATACATTCACTTTATTTCCAGGTTGGCTAGGAGTGTTAATATTAAACTAATTTGTTCTTGCAAGTGAGGAAGAATAATTTTTCCATTTTAAAAAAGTGAATAAATAAAATGCCTTTCTTAAATGAAGGTCATTACCAGTGATGACCAGGATTTGTGCTAGTGAAATATAATT
This sequence comes from Phrynosoma platyrhinos, assembly GCA_020142125.1. NCBI lineage: Eukaryota > Metazoa > Chordata > Lepidosauria > Squamata > Phrynosomatidae > Phrynosoma > Phrynosoma platyrhinos. Next base: position 240,453,056 of record CM034701.1, on the reverse strand, counting down.
CTGTTGGTAGTGGAAGTGGGCATTTGTAGTCCTCCACATACCATAGTACAGGGGTAGGCAACTTTTTTGAGCTGGGGGCCGGATTGTTGTCCCTCAGACAACTGGAGGGCCGAAGCACCATAAATAAATAAATAAATAAATAAATAAATAAATAATAAAAAAATTAAAATTACAAAATAAAAAAAATTAAAAAAATATGCATGCACACTCTCACAATATGCAGCCCCAGAAAAGCCATGGCAAAAACCCTGTGGAGATTTTGCCAAGAAAACCCCAAGAACAAGTAATAACAACAATAATCAATATCATCATGGCGGGTGGCAGCAGCAGCTGCAGCAGGACCGGCCTGGGGCCGGTCCAAAGACCTCAGGGGGCCACATCTGGCCCCCGGGCCTTAGGTTGCCTACCCCTGCCATAGTAAATCAGTTTAGTTTGTTGAGAATGTTATTAAATATTGGCAAGGTCAATAGCTTTGTTGTGTGGGAAAGTCATTTGATGGCTCTTGTTAAATGCTAAAATACTATTTTATGGCAGAAGAGGAATGATGCAAAACTGGGAGATACTGAATAGTTTCCATGCTTTCATGCTACTTTGGGGGAAATAAGTATTTCACTGAAGTTCTCATCCAGGATTTACACATACACATTACGCATTACACATACACATCCTTACACATTAAGGAAAGTATTCTGCATAGATAGATATGTTGATGTGTATGTGTGCATGCGTGTAAGAATTGTGATTTGTTTTCCAAAAAGTGCCACTCTGTTTCCAGATAACCATGTGTGTTACTTGTCCAAGATTGCTGTTTTATATAATATATGCATAAATAAATAAAAATAGCATTATTGTACCAGAAAACTTCAGTCTTACACAACAAAACAAGTAATTATTTCTGTGTGTGTGTTTGTGTGTGTGTGTGTGTGTGTGTGTAAGATTGCTGCTTTCAGGGCAGGTTTTCTTGTGAATGATTTTTCTTGAGCTACTGTTGTTTTTTCAGTGGCTAGGAGCCAAATTTTCACTTACCAGAGGTCACTGCAGGCCTTAAAATACCAAGGAAAAATAGGAGAAAGGAATGGGGGGAAAAGAGGTGGAAAAAAATCAGAAGTGACTAGACATCCACTTTGAGTTTTGGTTTTTCAGTTGAACAAGCCTCATTGCATAAATCAGCATTAAATTTTTTAAATTCTTAAATTCATTGGGAGCTCAGTGGACATGGGATACATGAGGTCCTCAGGTGTGTTTGGTCCCATTTTACAAATTTCCACATGTTAGTTATGTTAGTTAGTTCCTTCCTGAGTTTATCTGATTGTGAGTGTGTGTGTTTGTGTGTGTGCATTGTTTTTCTGCTAAAATCTATCACAAGCCTTGGGGATATTCAGATTTCAAAGCTAGACACACTTCAGATGATTGCTTGTGCCTGGAGTCATGAAAGTGGCATTTTTGTTGGGAAATACAAATGTAATGACTTTCTTTTCTTCCCCAAATCAGTTACAATCAGAAACTGGAAAACTATTTTCAAGTGAAACCAATATAGTGCCGTGCTGAAGCCATTTGTAACTGAGCATAACTGAACCTAGAGCATCATCATGCCACTGTTCAGTCATGGGTGACTTCAACATGTGATCATATTAATTCTTCCTAAAATAACTTTCAATGGCCTGGTAAACAGCAGAATGGTTTCCATCAATGACTATTAATTTCATACAGATTTTTGTCCATGTAATATTGTTCTCCATGTGTATGTGTTAACTATACATATTTCCAATGGGTTCTTTTACTAATTCATGACATCTACTCCTCTCTCCATTGCAGGTCTCTTTGAATCTTTAAAGACATTTAATCAAATAGAGATTTCTAGTGACCATATATGAAACAAGACACAGATGCAGTTCTACTACTTTCTGTGAAACACATGCATATGTGAAGGAACACAATGGAAAAAATAGTGACTCTGGAATCCAACACTGGTGACTTACATTTGTCTAACTAGATAAGGAAGGGGAGGAGCAGCCTCACACTGGGCACCCCAACCCCTTCCCGAACACGTCATCGGACCGCCCATCACTCCACATGATGGGAGCTCCGATGACGTCCTTCCGCTGCAGTGTCCAGACATGCTGCAATGGAAGAGACGTCGAAGAGGCGCCCAACGCCTCTTGCGGCACACCTTCGGCACCTTGTGAAAGGAGCGCTATTTTAGCGTTCCTTCCAGGGCCTGAAAAGAGGTGCATTGGGACTGAGGAGCTGGTATCTCGGCCCCAATCTGTGGCTTCTTGGGGCGGCCCATGGCCACCCGTCTGCAGAGGCCCTAAGTAATGTCTTTTGGCCAGACTCCCCCTTCTGGTCCATCTTAAAAGCCAGCTGATGGATTGGGCAAAGGAGGTCAGTTTAGTTTCTGACTGGGTCCAAGGAAAACAATATTTCTATTCTGCTCCACCTTACTGGCATGTTGTCCTCTTGATAGGAAGTTGAATGGACCTCGTTCATCCAATTTGGCTCTTAAAGTGGCTTGGATTGGCATTTTGTAGGTTTCCAGTAAGACTATCTAGGTTATGAATCTGTAACTGTAATAGTGAATACCAGCAACTATTACTGAGTATTACTTTTTCCAAGAGTTTATCAGAGTATTAGTGCATGACAAGAACTACATATATGATCTGTAAGGAATAACAAATTGGAACAGAACAACTTTGGCTAAACTATATATACCTATCCAGGACTTTGAGTAACTTCCTTTGAACTCCTTGGGGCTTAGTTCTGAGCAGATTATATATATATGAATGATCAGCTCATAATATAATAATATTGATTTTTGCTTGGGACACTGTGTACATTGCCAAAGAAAGATGGAATTGTAAATGTAAACAGGAAAGATTGGCCTCTTGAGATCATCCACAGATATTGTCTTTCAAAAATATATTTGCTCAAGAATTCAAGGCAAGAAAATGAAAGAGACAAATGGAAAGGATACATTGCTTAAGCTCAGTGCTATTAAAGCTTGCTTCCTCCTCTGCTTTGAACATGAGAAAATCAGAATGATAGTAAAAGGAAAAACCTTGAAAATACAACTTTAATTTGATCCTTTAATGGGCCTTTAGGGAAGTGCACAAAATATAAGAGAGAGAAGGACTGTGAATACTTTAGAGAATACTTACCTTCCTTTCAGAAAGTTTGTGTTTTATATCTATATAAAACTTCCTCCCCCACCCCAAACATGGGGGAATGGGGAAGAGAGGGGGACTTTTTTTTAGGAAAAAGACAAGATCAAAATACCATTTCTAAATGTTTGTTATTGGTTGAAATCTATTATTCTGTAAATCTGTTGAGATTACAATGAAATTTAGCATTGTGATTTGTGATAATGCATTGTTGTAGACCAAGAAAGTATGGGCAATGGGGGGCTGGAGCAGCTTGGCAGGAAAAAAAGACTTGATCCTACTTTTCCTCAAAGTGGGTCAAAACCCTGCTGCTTGCACTGCCCACTCTCAAGGTGGGCTAAATGCATACGGCCTGACTGCAGTGGGTATTTTTCTCTCTCCACCATACATGTGCACCATTGCATGAACATACTGCTGGCAATCCCCAAGTACCTCCCATGTTCACCCAGATGCCATCCCATTGCATGGCCACCCCTTTAATCAGCCACACAGTTGCAAATGCGGTGTTCTATTTCTACAGGGCATTGGTGCAGTGATATGTGAGCGATACATTGGGAAACACAATCATGGAACTCCCTCCGTATATGCCCCCTTCACCCCTGTCCCTCTATTGGACTATCAGGTTTGTATATATTGTAATTACATCCATTGGAGTTGTCGCACTTTCATTTCTTTGCCTTGCCGCAGCCCCGCACTCACATCAGGTAATATGCAGGAGCAAAGATGTGCATCTTCCACACTAAGCTGAACTATTCCAGGTTCTGTTTGTTTTGGTTTTTAGCCCCAGGATGTGGCTTCGGTCCAGTTTCCACCCACTTTGGAGGCATGCATCATTTCAATACTCTGCCTTCAAAGCAGTTAGAAACTACTTTATTTTGTCCATCTATTCCACTTTGGGGTCACCAAAATTCAACAGGATGCCAGTGGTACCAGTCCTCCCTCCCCCATTAAACTAAGGTTGCTTTCCCTTAAAATTGGTACCAGTCCTCCCTCCCCCATTAAACTAAGGTTGCTTTCCCTAAATTGCACAGGTTTTAAGCAATTTAGACCAGAGGTAGACAATCTGGTGTTCTCCAGATGTCCTGGATGACAACTTCCATGGTTCCTCGCTTAGTGACAGTTGGTGAACTGAGGAGGAAGGGCCTCACACAGAAATAGTTGGGGAGGTAGACCCTCCCACCCGACCCGACCCCACCCCGCTCCGCCCCACCCCGCTCATTACTTAAAACCATTCCCTGACCACTTATCATGGTGGCTGAACATCTGGAAGATTGCATCCAAAAGATCTGGAGAGCACCATGTTGGTTATACACTGACAGCGCTCTAGAAATAAACTTTAATAATAATAATAATAATAATAATAATAATAATAAATACCCCAGTATAAACAACAGGAATGTAAAAAAAAACCACACATTTTTTTCCTCAATAAGAAAGAGTGTCTCAACACACTTTTGGTCCTCAGCTGTGAATTAATTCATGTACTGAAGTTGTTTTATGAAAAAATGTAACAAAATTTAGCACTTAAGACACTATTTTCTATGAAAAAAATGCTTATTCCTTTCCATTTTTTGACACACACACCATGCGAAAAGTAATAGCAAAATGTAATTTCACCCAGAAGGGAGAAAACCTTGAAGTTCTCCATGATTTTTGGATGTTATTTGTTTTGGCATGTGGCTGAAATAAATGAAATTATGAAATTATGCTCACAACATTTTTTTTCTTTTTATATTTTTTTACATATTTAAATATTGGTATTATATAAACATTTTTATATAATTTTAACCCTTCAAAAACATTTCGGCTGATCAGTTATCTGGTTCTTAACTGTATGAGCCAATATAAATAATTGTTCCTGTTAATGAATCATAATACAGGTTGATTTGCCCTTATCTGCAATGCTTGGGATCAGAAGTGGTTTGGATTTTTGAGTTTTTCAGATTTTGGAATATTTGCAAATACATAATGGGATATCTTGGAGATGGAATTAAATATGAAATTCATTTATGTTTCAAATACACCTTATACACATAGTCTGAAAGTAATTTTGTACACAATATTTTAAATAATGTTGTGCATGAAACAAAGCTTGTACACACTGAATCATCAGAAAGCAAAGGTGTCTCTGTCTCAGCCACCCATGTGGACAGTTTTGGGTTTTGGAATATTTTAGATTTTAGCATTTCAGATAAAGGAGACTCAACTTGTATACCTGACTTTTTAGAGGAAACAACAAGAATCTACTGTTGATGAAACAAAAGCTGGCATTATTTATTAGAATTCATTTAAAAAGAACATTTTCTTCCATTCTCTCTTGTTACCAGAAATGGAGCATTTTTCCATTCTCTCTCTCTGTGTGTATAGTTCTGACATGACCCTAAAATGAAAGTGCAGTTTCAGCCATACACTTAAGAGCAATTTGGTCACATAGGCCCTTGGAGGTAGATGGTCACATAGACTTCAGCATCCATTTACAGATCAAACACTTAGTTTTTAGGAGTTGCAAACAGAAAGATTCACACCTCAGAAGCCAGGGAAGCCAGGAAATGTACAGCCTGGGTGAGCTTTAGCAGCAAGACAGATAAGCCCATTACCCTCTGGGAGCTATCTATTTCAAGGAAGCCTCTGTAGTGT
>CM034701.1:240437006-240447158 GCA_020142125.1 Phrynosoma platyrhinos | reverse complement strand
TCTGATCTAGCTCTGACTCGTTCTATGTCCCCATCCATTCTCCTGGTCAAGTCTAACTTCATATCGCTTCATCTAGAGCACTCCGAACAGGTAATATCACCCTTAGAAAGCCTCATGTTTATTCCTCCGCTAACCTGCTTTATTCCTGAGGTCTTGTGTGAATGTATGTGTGAACATATGTCTTGTATGCTTCAATAAATATACAAATTGATTTGGAAAAACCTTATATCTATACATCTATTTCCTTATTCACCTCTGTTAAGCTGGATTTGCCTCCTGCTAACTATTTGAGCTATATTAAAATTCCCATAAGTCAACTTCATATTACACTCTTTAAAAGCAGGAATAGAACAAAAATGCACAAACCCTCCCTCAAACAAACACATTTATATTTCATACATGCTAATTAAAATTTTCTGTCAATTCTCTCAAAATTTTCTCTCTGGCTAAATGGGACTTGATTGAGATCTAAATATGTCAGCCAGATAAATCAAGAGAGATGCATCACCACCCTTGATAGATAGGGGAAAATATAATATAACAGCAAGAAAAGTTTAATGAATAAAACAGGTATAGTCAGGTTTCAGAGTGGCTAAGTACAACTAAATTATGCACCACTCAGTCATTAGCAACACATGGAACCTGCCAGTTTAACAGTGATGATTTTAGGCCTTTCCCCCCTTTTTCTTTTTTTAATGGCATTGATTCCTGAGTGTTCAATTATGACTCTTAAAAGGGAGAATATTAGTAGTGACTGATGAACAGCACATGCTTTCTTAATAAAAGGGAAAAATAGAGAAAATAATCCAGAAGATAAACTAGGCTGCAGGCTCTTTGGGGTCTCTTCAGGCTGGCCCTATGACCTCTGAAAGCATATTTCAGAAGGAACATCAAACTAGATAGATAAATAGATAGATAGATAGATAGATAGATAGATAGATAGATAGATAGATAGATGATAGATAGATAATGAGATTGGGAGAGGTGCCTGGAGGATTTTCAGTCTCCTTTGCCAAAACAGCCTAAATACCTAAAGGGACCAAGTCTGGTCTTAAAAACTAAGGTTAGTACTTTGAGTACCTTGAGTACTTTGAGACTGCCAATGAATAGCAGGTGCTGTAGGCTAAATTTCAGATGAAGGAACTGAATATTACTTTCCTAAGAAAACCCTATGAACTTCATTGGGTTACCCTAAGTCAACAGGTGATTTGAAGGCACATATGCTTGCATGCACACACATACACATGCCCCCCCTCAAAAAATGAGTGATTTGGGGCACAGTGGATACTTGGTGAGTAGTTGGCATGTGACACTTGTTACTCTGTCTCAACCAGCAAAATACCTTGCCTTCACCCTTAATTATTCCATAAGCTCAAAAGAGATGTAATTATTATGTATGGAGGAAGGAGAGGAAGTTCATTGTCAACTCAGCTTCTGATTCTACATCAGTAGCTGGAGATGGACAAGGAAACACACAATATTATGACATTGTGGGCCCTTTTACACAACACAAGTATAGTACTATGATCCAGCTAATTGCCATGTGTGCATCCTAGGATGTACAGTTTAGGAAGGGATATTTAGAGTCCTAAAAACAAGAACTCTCTGATGCCTCACTAATATGCAAATACCATATCTTTCAATTATCTCATTATTGGGGAGACAGAGGCATTCTGCATAGAGTAAGCATTTCTGTGGACAGCCCTAAGTTTCATGCTTATTTGTTTCTATTAAAATTCTAGTTTCCCTCTTAGTTGATCAATCAGCCATCCCTAATAGCCAACCAAGATCTCATTGCAATGTTTACAATGAACATGTGAAGGAGGGAGCAGGGTGACGTACATTAATTCCACCCCAATATCCCTGAACATTAAACTTGAAATTGTAAAGTGGTCAGGAGGCAAATGTTGCCTTTAAATTGCTGTCCCAAACTGACATTTTCCCATTGGTCCTCTGTTGTTATGGCAGCAGTGGCAGCTCATATCACGACATTCATGTCTTCAGGATACTGAATCTTCTTCACATTTTATTCTGAACATTAAAGGGAATATCCATGACATAGAACCTGATATCCCAAATAGTTTCAGTACCTTGGATAACTCCCTTAGAGATCAGATTAAAATCCAGAGTGGATTCACTGTCCCACTGACATAGAAGCCACCAATTAGTGCTGCTTTTTTGGTTTCTGGGGGACTTTGGGGAAAATTGCCATTCCCTCACTTACCCCAAAGTCTTTCAATGACAAATCACTTGAATCTTGAGCATCATCTGAATTATAGGATGGAATGGTAGTTACCAGCCACTGAGTGAAGAATTGTGCTCATCCACAAGTTTGACAATCTCTTGTTCTCACTCCTCTTCATAAGCCACCAAAATTTGAATTTGGCAAACTTTTAATGGGATAATGAAATGGGGAGACATTTAATTGGACTCCTGATGGCCATTGGTCCAGAATTCACTCATGCCTGTCTAGAAGGGGGTGTTATAGCATATCTTTGCACACACAGTGTACAATAAAATGTGGTGCAACCCTTGCAAATATCTGGCATAGAAGTATTTTCCCTCTGTACATGCACTGCCTGTTCATCATCTGAAGGGTCTACCTGACTCCCTACCATAAGAAGCAACAACAGGGGGCCCTCCTGGGTTTGAAAGATGCTAGGGAGGAACTGTGCAAGAAAAGTCCCCTCCTTAATGTAGGATCTCAGTAACCAGTAATAAAATAATTAACCATTCCATTCATGAAGCAGTTGCAGCCCAATGCTAGGGCTGGCCTGATAAGCATCTTCCATTCTGCCTGTGAATCCATCATCTGGTGCAAAACATGAAGGTAGCTGTGTTGGCCAAACAGCAAAATACAAGAAAATCTTAAATCCACAAAACAGTGATACTTATATTGGGTCAACTAAGGGGCTATACATACCAGCATAAAGAAAAGGCATGGGACCAGAGTGGGGGCATGGCAACCACACGCCAGCCACCCATCTCCACCCCACACCAGGATGATACTGCCCAAGCAACCACACAGTGGGCAGCATCATGCTGAGTCTTCAGCACAGCATTTACACGCTCTGCACTGAAGAAGCAGAGAAAAGCCACCAGCGCTGATAGGGTGCCCTTTCTGTGGCACAAAAGGAGCCACTTTTTGTGGCTTCTTTTTGTGCCATGGAAAGGCCAGATAACACCATGACATGCAGTTGCCATGGCCCCAATCTGGCAAAGAAAGGGGTGGCATCACACTGCTCCTTAGGGTGTGTACATCCCCTAAAATGCACAAAATACACCAGTCAAGTTTCCAAAGCTTTTCTGGCTTCTTCATCGGGCAAATACGTTAGGAGAAGAAAAGTAATGATATTAGAGTCACAGACCTACATTTTGTCTGAGATGTTACTGAAGTTCAGATGGTCTAGGCATATCAATGCAGGCAGAAGCTCCTCCTCTTTTTGACCATGTGGGGATGGGGACAAAAAGCAGTAGAATACAGATAATAAAATTTCAAATCTATTAGCAGCAGCGAAGTAACATCCATTGAGATCCAAGCAATCTCTGTCCTCTGTGAGGCTAACTGCTCCTTTCCTAGGCAGAGAACACAAGTCTCTATACTTGAAAAACTGGAAAAACTTTAAGTGCTGTATAGGTAAAACTTGCCAATTGTAGTCCAAATGAAAGAATCTTATTTTTGTTGGAAGTAGCACCCTCAAAGAATTAAGTTCCAGTTCCTTAGCTCCTTCTTGTTAATGTTTCCCCTGTTGTAACAAAATTTGTTATCTTCAAATCCCAGAAATATATTCAGGGATAGCCATGTTGGTTATCCTAGAAAATACAACAAAATCCAAAACCTACAGAACAGTGATCCTTTTATGGGACCAACTAAAATGCATCATGCAAACTTTCAAATCTTCACTGGCTTCTTCATGAAGCTTAGGGACAGCCTGGCCATAAAAGCATAAATATCACCCTCAATGAAAAGATTTTCAGCAGTGGGTGTTATTGCAAAATAATACTGCACAATAGGTTCATGCCTTTTCTGTGTGGGCCAGGTTCCCCATAGTGTTAAATTGTTCTGGGATTCTAAATGAGCATAACTTGTTAGACAGAGCACTTAGTTACTGGTTGTCTACTAATAAGTGACAGGCAAAATTGCTTTAAAAGTAATAATTGGGAATTTGGCAGAGTGTTGCTTGGAAATTTAAAATATAGCCCATGAAATTGAGATGGAACTGCAGGAATCTAAAATTGCAAACCTTTTCTTTAATAATAATAAAAGAGAACTGAGCATGCTGTGCATTTGAGATGAGAAGGCTGAATGGAGCTGTTATTTAAAGCTACAATGAGACTTTCTAAATGTGCAATTGACAAAAGATTTCAATCACCTCAGGGTTCTGATCTAGCTACTAATAAATGAGACATGAGTTGCTTATTGAAGTTACTTTCACAATGACTTTTGTATAAACACTACCAGAGAGAAGCTGAGGAGGAATAAGGGAGGGAGGGTAATGCAATTTCTGCAAGTCAATGGATGGATATGAGTAAATTCAAGTTTTTTAAAAGAAAAATGAATATGGTTTTTAAATTTAGCTGTCAGCAATGAAAATGATCACTTGTATTTGAAGAATACAGGGTTGGATTGCTGTGCTTTCAGTTTGCTTGTTAATATTGATACTGCTAAGGCTCTTTTTAAAAAACTAAAAGTAGCACTTAGGATATCAACTTGTTCAAAAAGACATCCTGCTTAATATCTCTCTCTTTTTGAAAAATACAAAACAAAACAAATAGCATAAATCTCTACAAAGTCAATTCAATTAATCTTTCCAGAAATTCACTGACAAATGTTGTTCCTTTTTAGAGTGACAAAAAACTGCCTTTGCTATTGCCGCAGCTTTTCCATGCTCTTTTGGCGCAGCGTGTATGGAAGCTGCACCAGGGGAGCACCTTGACACCACCCACCATCTGTTTGTGTGAGTGGCATGACAGCAGCATCAGGGCGGAGTCAGGACAGCCGGCATGTGGTCACTCATGCCCCGACTCCACCCCCAGGATGGCCATTTTGGCTGATCTGTACAGCCCTATAATGGGCATGAACTACTTCATCCTTCCTCAACATGCTGCCTGGGAATGATCAGGATTAGAGTCCAGCCCAACTGCAGGGCACTAGGTTGGAGAAGACTAAGCTATATACTCCTCTGGAAAACTTGTGCTTATATTAGTGGAAGCACTGGATAGACATAGGAAATACATAAAGAATATCCATGCCTGTCATTATGCATAAAGAAACAGAGGTGCTACAGTATACCTACAGTCATAGTGATGATGGGGGAGGGGATGTTAAAGAGCTCCAAATAGTCTTATGAGGATTCCTTGGACAAGAGAAGAAGAAGAATTGTGCCATAGAATTTGGACAAGAGAAGAAGAGGAATTGTGTCATAGAATTTGAAGCATTAGTAACTTCTTTGAGTTCTAGCTTGAAATGTCAATACACGGCTTCTGTAAAAATGAGATAAATCAGTACAATGTGAATTCAAAAGCACACCTGAGAGAAAATATCATCTTCCACCATTCTTCCCCCTTCCCCTTGTATTTTGAGCTTTGTATAGCAGGGACGAAAATAATGAGGCCCGTAGCATCTACAACTACTCTTACTCTGAAATGTGTACTGGGCATGATAGGGGCCCAAGTAAGAGAGTCAAGAGATTTAGTTTGGCTGGGATGGCACCCTGCAAATCCTGACAACCCTCCTTCTTTTATAAAAAGGATGTACTCAAGGAAAACACTGGAACAGCATTTACCTGTTGTCTATCTCTGATCACCCCAGTGATGAAGAATCAAGCCTAGATGCTGGGATTGTCTACATGGAGTGTTTACTTTGAATCCCCCTTGGGCTCTCTGAATCCTGTTTACATGATACAGGACCAAAACCCTAAATTGTGCATGGATTGTCTTCATGATATCCACACACAGTCTGGGCTTTCCTCCCCTTAACCAAAATTTTAAAACCTTACATTTTACTCTGGGGTTTTGGCTCTCTCTATAGCAAAGATAGGACCACAGCTCTAATCTCCCATGCAAGCAAAATTATGCTTAAAATTCTGCAACATAGATTGCAACCATACATGGAGAGAGGAATCCCAGAGGTTCAAGTGGGGTTCAGGAAATGAAGAGTCACTAGGGACCACATTGCAAACGTATGGTGGCTAATGAAGTACTGCAAGGAATTCCCAAAGAAAATCAGCATGTGCTTTATAGACTATAGCAAAATCTTTAACTGCATAGATTATGAAATGCTATGGAATGCCCTTAAAGAAATGGGAGTGCCAACACATTTGATAGTACTGATGAGAAATCTGTACTCAGGACAAGAGGCTACTATCAGAATAGAACATGGAGAAACAGAATGGTTCCCAATTGGCAAAGCGGTCAGGCAAGGCTGTATCTTTCCACCCTATCTGTTCAACTTGTATGCAGAACATATTATATAAAAAACAGGCTTGAACACAAAAGAAGGAGGAATGAAAATAGAAGGGAGGAATATCAACAGTCTAAGGTATGGAGATGACATGATACTGCTAGCAGAAAACATCACCGAATGAGAGCAACTACTAAGGAAGATCAAAGAAGAAAGTGCAAAAGCAGGCTTATTGTTGAATATAAAGAAAACAAAGATAATGATCATGGAGAATTTGCACAAATTCAACCTAGACAATGAAGAAATAGCTATAGTAATAGAGTTCTCAAACCTAGGATCAGACATTGATCGGAGTGGGGTTTGCAGTCAAGAAATCATAAGAAGACTAAGAATGGGGAGGGCAGCTATGAAAGAACTAGAAAAAATTCTAAAATGGAAAGATAGACAAGTGAGCATGAAAGTGAGAATCATACAAGCCATTGTATTCCCTATTATAATGTATGGATGTGGGAGCTGGACAGTTAAGAAAGTGGATAGGAAGAAAACCAATTCATTAAAAATGTGGTACTGGAGAAGAGTGCTGAGGATACCATAGACAGCCAAGAAGTCAAACAAATAGGTCCTAGAACACATCAAACCAGAAATCTCTCTGGAAGCCAGGCTGACTAAACTAAGGCTTTCATACTTTGGCCACATCATCAGAAGTCACAACTCAGTGGAAAAAATAATGATGTTAGGAAAGGTGGAGGGAAGCAGAAGATAGAAAGGCCACATGCTAGATGGATGGACTCTATTAAGGAGGTCATGGGTATGAATTTGCAGGAACTGAGCAGAGCAGTGGAGGGCAGGGAGCCTTGGAGATGTCTCATCTACAGAGTCATCATGGGCCAAGATTGACTTGAGGGTGGAGAACAACAACAAAAACAGTGATGATGGGTAACTGCCTTCTTATATGGTCCCTGCAAGTCACCTGGCACTGCTGTTGCAGGCGTGAGTATTTCTGAGGTAAAAATACTGATAACATGGCTGGGTGACTTGTTGGGTCCAAAGTGCTAGCGTCGCGTGACAAACAGGGATTGCATGGGAAGGCAGCCACCATTGTAACAGGGAGAACTGAGAACCTGAATACACCAGAGACAGCCCAGAATATTCTGGTCAGAGCTCTCTGATTTCTGGCCATACTTTTGGAAGATGTGATGGAATGCCAGAAATCAATAGATAGAGATAGATAGAGACAGATAGAGACAGGCAGAGTGTCTAAGCTACATCAACTTGCAGAGATTTCATAGCATTACAAGAAAACAAACAAGCAAGCAAAAAAGAAAGAAAAAAGGACCCAAACATTCCCATTTCTGGAAGTTTTGTTGTTGTTTCTGGTTTTGTGGGTTGTTTTGTTTTGTTTTTATGGTTGGTTTCTTTCTTAATAATGCCATATTTTTCTTTCTTAATAATGTTTGGGTTTTTTTGGTGTGTTTTTGTTAGTTTGCTTGTTTTTGGGGGGGGTTGCGATGGTTGTTTTTTGTTTTAGGATTTTTGTTGTCTTGTCAAATGTGTTGTATGCAATGTTTTTAATCTAATAAACTTTATAAATAAACAAAAAAAATAATGCCATATTTTAATCTGAGTTCTTAAATTGTAGTTTATTTATTGACTGCATTTAAAACTGTAAATTTTAAATGATGAATTTTTAAATGTGGATTGTTTTAATATATATATAGGTATTGTTTGTTCTTTTGAACTGATGTATATTTTTAACTGATGTTGTGTATTTTTTGGTCCATTTTTGTTCTCCACCTTGATCCATAGGCAAAAGTGAATAAGAAAATTATTTTTATTATTGTTATTGTTGCTGCTGCAGCAGCAGTTTTCTGGGCTTCACTGAAAACCATTTGATTCCCTCTTGTTGCCCTCTTTTCTCCAATTATAGCTCAGGTCACCAGTTTTATGTGTCACATCCACATACTTATTCAATATGAACAAATAATGAGCAACAACCAATGAAGATGCAAAACTGCTGCAGAGGTCGTCATTTGCACACCAGATCATATGCCAGTTTTTAGGAACTGAAAGTGGCTCTATCCAGCTTCTCAGGCAAACATATGTCTGCTTTAAAGACCTGCGTGCTTTTTGTTTGTGTGACTTTTTTTGATTTTGTTTTTGTTTTTTGGAGTGAAGAAAGGTTTTATTAGCCCTTGCAATGGCAGAGCAGAAGCATGAAGTAGCATTTAGACTCTGTGTGCCACGTTGAAATGAGCTTACAGTTTCTTGGAGAGAAAAGACAGGACCACTCTGTTTTATGCTTCATCTTTGGCAGACACATTCCTCCTTGTCTCTGGGAAGTAATAGCACTGTCTTTGGTGAAAATTGCCAGGTCTCAAAATACCAAGGGACCAATTTACTGGTGTCAAATGACAAGAAGAACTGTTTGCAGTTTTGCACTGCTCCTGTAAAATATGAAAGCAGAGAAATGGGTTGCTCAACTTGTTTTTTAAGAAGGAGGAAATATAGCTGTTTGCAAAGAGAGCACAGTTTTTCCTCTGTTAAATCATAAACTATCATCTATACCCAATACATTCACATGAGGAACTAGCCCAGCAAAGGAGTTCTTTTGTTTAGGAAGGATCACATTTTAAAATGGTTCTGCCCAGGAGTGTAGTCATGTTTGTTGTTGTCGTGTGCCTTCAAAACATTTCGGATTTATGGCAACCCTAAGATGAACCTATCATGGGGTTTTCTTGGCAAGATTTGTTCAGAAGAGGCTGAGAGAGTATGACTTGCCCAAGGTCACACAGCTGGTTTCATGGTCAAGCTGAGAATCCTGGTCTCCAGAATCATAGCCCAATGCTCAAACTGCTACACCACGCTGGTTCATGCGTAGCTATGGGGCTGAGTAAAAAACAGCACCCCAAATAAGAATTCCAAGTTAGCCCCCTGTGAAATTTTCTTTTAGTCCCCAGACCTCTAGAATTCCAGAATGTGAGAGACTGATAGTTGTCATTATAGTGAATGAACAGCAGCAGTTTGTTTAATGGCATACCCATCCAGATGTCAGCATTGAAGCTGAGCAATCTGACACTGAAGCAAATGTACACTTTGCCAATTGTAGTAGTTTTGCAAACTTTACCCATTAACAGCATGCAACAAATTATTAGGAAATCATAGGATTACACTAGACATGTATAAGCCAATAATTAAACAGCAGTCATTAAGCCATAATGAAAAATAAGTAATGAAATGCGAAGTAAAAACTATTCATGTTCAACTTACCTTTGTAGTCAAGGGTCAAAATGGCTTGGAAATGCTTAATCTGCTTTTCCCTGAGATTTCTAGTAGCTTAATAACTCTGCAGCTTCTACAATTTCCCCTGGTTGAAGATACATTTTTTGTTCCTTCAGCATGGCTTTACCTTCCTTTGGCCTTATGGTCACCATCTGACCTTTTCACATCAATATATTTTAAAGTTTCTGGATAAATAAGGAGATGGTTATTTGTACCCTCCATGGCAGGCACTGGCAGACACACTGACTGGCCTCCTGTGCAGATGGTTGAACTTGTTCTCCATTCTGTATTAGATCCTTTTCACACAGTTTGTTTCTTCATTACATCTTGAGTTGAAAATGTGAAATTCAAACAATGAAACAGTGAAGAAAAGCAGTACATGATCAAAAGAAGAGAGTCATCAAATGCAAGCTGTGGAAAAGTTCCTTTTTAAAATATATATATATATATATATATATATATATATATAT
>CM034701.1:240412890-240436193 GCA_020142125.1 Phrynosoma platyrhinos | reverse complement strand
TCCAGTTCTGAGCATATGCAATTCTAGCCATAGTGAGTAGATAGAATTGTGCATTTGCATTTCCTCCAAACAACTGAATTTCAAAAGATGACGGTTAACACCAGTTTCTGTCCACTTTCTGTCCAGTTTCTGTGCGACGTCGTGCAAAAACACGGGGCACTAATCCAGTTTCTGTTTGAGTTTTGTGTGGATTAACCAGCAGATTTGCCCCGGTGTGATAACATCCATAGTCTTCATAAATGAGTATAAATTGGAGGATTGATTTAGCTCAATTGCCAGAGATGGGACATTTATTTTCCCTTTGGAGGCACTGTGAGAGTTGATACTCCCTCCTTCACAGTGAGCAGGCCGGCTCAGAGAACAATTTGACTTCATCCCATATCCAGCTGCAAACTAATGACATCAGCACCGAGATCCCTGAGGCTACTCCAGGGTATTGCTGTGATCATTTTGCTTCTGGCTTTGGGGATATAGCCACGTGTTCCTCTGCCTGTTCACTGTGTAGAGCAGCCTCAGGGGCTTTATAGTAGTTTGGGGTGTATATATGGTTTAGTGTAGCATAGATGCACATGGGGATATTTATACTCTGCTCAAGAGATATAGGACAAAGGCCATAATGTCAAAGTGCTATGCCACTTTAGCACTATAACTGTAAAAGAAGAGAACAAACATTCAGTCTATTCACTAGAAAAGTAGTAGAAGGAAGGTCAGAGCAAAACCTCTGTGGAAAAGGTCACATCTCCATTCATATGCTATCAGTGGGACCACTTAGAAGTACAGGAGGAATTGAGTCAGTGGGTACAAACCCAGTAATTTACCCCTGCCTGTATTGGAAATTCATAAAAAGAGCCAGCTACTGTGCTGGGTTTAAAAGTCATGACGAATCCCAGCATTCATGAGAAAATAGATAGGGACAAGGAGATATGTCACATGATTTTAAAAAAATCCTGATAAATCTTGCTAGGACCTCCATCAAGTCCCCAGGCTTTTGGCCAGTCTGGAGGAACTCTTTGCTCCAAACTAAAGTGCTCTATTTTCCATTTTAAGAATAATGTTCCATTTTTAAAAATAAGATTTCATCCAGTACTCAATGTGTCCTTTAGCAAAAACTTCCCCATCCCTCAAGATTTCCCCTGGTTTCTTCAAGCCAAAAGTCACTTTAGGGTTTGTTTTTCTTTTTTAGAAAAGAGTTGAAAGTCCTAACATGTTATTTTATTGCTGTCCATCTAGCTGGAATTATGGTCTCATGGTAACTGTATCCCTTTGCCCCAGTACAGACGTGAGTTTCTGACAGGGGCTGCAATTTAGCATAATTGTTTTCTACGATCCTCCCAGCAGGGGTGTATGTTAGTCACTTACTAGAAGTGCCACCTACTTGAAGTGCCAATTTGCACAGTGGGACCTTGTAGAGCAATGTCGGTGAGGCAGGAAGTATATGAAACTTGGTCTCTGTGTGTGTAACTGAACAAATTCAAAGCTAAAGGCACATACCAAAGGGAGAAAAATGATTGCATTGCCAGCAGGTTTGTCTTGTAAAGAAAAAAACAAACATTTTCAAACAATTTTCATAGGAAGGAAAAAACATGTCACTTACAAAAAGTTTTTCACTCAACAAATGCTTCCAGATGAGAGATTTATAAAATGCCTCATCCTAGAAGTTTCTTTGGAGGATGAGTGCAAAATATTATTGTCTTTCAACTGTAAAAAATGGTGGGTTGGTGATTCCCATGTAAATGGACTGGTAAATTCATTTCAGGTTTTGGTCTGAACTTTAAAGGAGTTATCAATAAAATACGTTGAATCCCATAGTCAGCTTCTTCATCCTACCTAAACCCTGGAGCAGATACACACCTGGAAGCCACAAGCCATTACTGCTTATAATCTTTCTTTGTTTTTCCACCATTTTTTCTGTCTTTTTCCTTATCACAGAAAATTCATGAAGGAGAGAGATATTGGATAGCTGCATGGTACCTTCTGTTCATGCAGGAACTGTTGTGCATTTTGTGTATGTATTTCTATTCATGGGGCAAACCCCAACCATCTGCAGGCTCTACCACTGGGCAGAGGGAGCATCTAACTCAAGCATCTGATTTGAGGTCTCATGAAAGGGAAGGAAATTTTTGGTTGTTAAGTTTATTATTACTGTATTTTTGTTCTCAGGGAATGAGTGATAGAGGCCCTTGCAGGCAGTTGGGTACTCTGAGTTTTTACTTTCAGAAAGGGGTAAGCACACTGTCTGTTGTTCCTAGGTCAGCCATGGACAGTTGAGGCTGTGGGCAGACACTTGCATCCATAACATTGTTATAACAAGTTTGGCATTTGTTTCCTGAAACTAAAAGTTTTAACTTCAAGTGCTGCTGAATTCCACTCTCACCTCACATATGTAACTACCAACAAAGGTCAACAAGCATTCCCTACATGGAAATATAAATGATGCCGATTTAGTATACTGACTATTACTGCCCCAGTTTTAAAAGCAACCAGAAATGTCAAGATGATATTAAAGAACCAATTTTTAAATAAAACAAAATAAAGTAAAATGTGTGCATGTGTTAACAACTATTAGAACTAGCTACATTGTCTTTCAAGGAGCCTGTCTGCATTTAATTCCTGCCATCACAAGGCCTCAGAGCACATAAGGGCTGGAAATAACACTGCCGGCATTAACATGACTGATAGGAAATGAAAGGTCATTTCGGCCCTGTTGTGACTGAGAAGGTCCTAATGTACCTATCACCATCTCTGCCAATTTGTCTTGGCACTGATAATAGGATGTTCTGTGCCACTCATGAATATTTATGCAGAGGGAAGATAAGCAGATGAGAATTTGCACTGTGATGTCAAAGTCATCACAGGAATGTTTTCAAGCAGAATTTAGCCACTTTCAGCACTATTGTGTACTTTTATGTCTTCAAAAAAAAATCAATTCTCAAAGGCCTATTGGAATAAAAAGGGTTTTACCTGCCTACAGAAAGATAGCAAGGGGAGTGCTAGCCAGCCTTTCTGGAAAGAGAATTCGAGAACCTGGGAATAATCTTTGAGAAGGCCCTCTCCTGTGTTCCCACCAAATGTTCCTGTTATGGTGGTGGGGCAGAGAGAAGGGTATCCCTAGGTGATCACAAATAAGATCCTCAGCAATGAAGATGTATCACTATGGTCCAAAACACACTGCAGAAATAATCCAGTTTGAGACCGTTTTAACTGCACTGGCTCAGTGCCAGGGAATACTGGGAAATGTCTCACAAAACTACAGTTCCCAGAATTCCCTAAGCCAGGACAGTTAAAGAGATCTCAAACTGGATTATTTCTGCAGTGTGTTTTGCACCAATCTGCTAAGATCAGAATCATTCATGCCATAGTATTTACAGTTTCTATATATGTTTTTGAAAGATGGATAATGAAGACAGGTGGCAGGAGGAAGATAAACTCATTTGAAATGTGGTCCTGGAGAATTCTGCAGATATTATGGACAATAAATAAATAAATAAACAAGTCTTAAAATAAATCAAGCCTAATGATGTATTACATATTCTAATCAACTTCACTTTTCCAATAACTGTTGTATATTTATATGTTTTCCAATCCTTTCACCCATGCATGTAATACATCACTAGCAAAGGTATTATACATTTTGACAATGAAGTCATTTAAAAATAGGAAACTTTTATATTTATAAAGCAATGATTATATATATTATTTGTAAGATAATGTAATCGATATAGTAAAAGTATAGGCAACATATTATAGAAATATAAAATAGTATTGCTAGAGGAAACATTTAGTTCCATTAAGCACAATCAGTTGATAGTATACGGAAGTCTTTTATATTTTTGTAGTAAATGTTGTGTTTTTAGCTGATTTAAGTTGTGTGTTGTTAACAAGTCTGGTGTCTTTTTATTTTATTTTGTCTTTTTATTTTATTTTATTATGTATGTATTGTTGTTGTTTTGTCTTGTCTGTTATTTTTGTTTTAAAATATATAATAAAAATTTAAATAAATAAATAAATAAATAAATAAATAAATAAAGTCTGACCTCACCCTAGAAGCCAAAAAATGACTAAACTGAGATTATCATACTTTGGATATATCACAAGATGACATGACTCATGAGCAAGATTATAATGCTCAGTAAAGTGGGAGGGATAGGGATGCAGTGGCTCAAGTGGTTAAGATTCTGTTGATTGCAAGGTTGGTAGTTCAAGGCCTGGTTGCTGCATGATGCTGCATGATGAGGTGAGCTCCTGTCACTAGTCCCAGCTTCTGCCATCCTAGCAGTTCAAAGGCATGCAAATGCAAGTAGATAAATAGGTACTATTTTGGTGGGAAAGTAAACAGCATTCTGTGCAATCATGCTGGCCACATGATCACAGAGTAGTCTCTGATAATGCTGGCTCTTCGGCTTAGTAATGGAGATTAGCGCTGCCCCCTATGGTCGGACACGACTTGACAACCTTGTCAACAAGGAATACCTTTAACTTTACCTTTAAAGTGGGAGGTAATAGGAAAACAGGAAGATCATATTAGATGGATTGATTTCAATATAGGAAGCTATGGCCTGAGTTTGTAAGATGTGAGGTGGCAATTGATTACCAAGGGTTCATAGATGTCTCTCATTTATAGGGTTGCCATGAGCTGAAGCTGACCTGATTGGAAAGCTGACTGTTCCCCCAAGAGGCAATAAGAGCACACAGCTCAAATTTCCTTGTGTGCTTCCTCTATGTTTTGGCTGCTCTGTTGCTTCCTAGTCTATAAACCAGCCCTCTAAGGCCAGTTTTCAGTACCTGTCCTACACCACTTCTTTTCTTCTTCCTGTAGTCATGGAGCCAAGCCACTTTTCTGTCTTTCCCTATGTGGATCTATAATGTGACTCTAGAAGGATTGTCTTTCTCTTCACTGAAGGTAGCCATTTGTTGATCATCTTCTATACAGGAGAACAGGAAAGAATGCCATGGGGGGGGGGGTCTGTGAAAGAAAGCACAATGTGCACAAATAGGAAAATGTGTGTTTGAGGCCAAAGAGAGATGGGAGAATGGTGAAGCAATTATATTTTTAGCATGGATTGCTCCTTGTGGGGCAAAGATAGCATGGATTGTGTGAATGGGAGTTCCTCCATTTATCAAAGCCTTCCTCCCAGATAACAAAGGGTTAAATGTTAAGGTACATTTTAATGAGGGTTTACATCACAGCTGATGAGATGGCAACTGTGCAATAAGATCAGCAGTTGGGGAGAAGTGGGGAACCTTCGAAATGGTTCTGAGAGAGAGGTCTTAAAAAGCCTGGATGCAACATGAGTCTTTTGTCTGTCTAGGGTCTGTCTGCCTGCCAGCCAGCCTTCCTGCCTGTTGGCTGGTGGCCTCTGGCTTGTGGGGCAGACCATGAGGAAGCTGGTGGAACTGGACAATGGAGCCCAGGCTCCCAGCTATACAGAAACACAAAGGACTGCAAATTTCATCTGAGTTGTGAGTGATATTAGGAACATGCACTAGTCAGTGGTGTTAGAATTTTGCTTTGTTTTACTAGTTTGGATGAAAGAATTGTATACTGAAATTTACAATTTCTGTTTGTGCCTGGAGGACAAGTTGATCCTTCACGTAGTGATATCCTTTTGCTCTAGAACTCCTTTAGTTAGAATAAAACTTTTCTTTACAGTACTATGCCTCCTTGCACTCCTTTTTCATGTACCTTGGCTTGGCTAGTTCTTTCCTAAGTTAGCAAGGGAAAATACCAGCAGAATCCCTGGCAATGTTCCAATGCATTGCTCAAGTGTAATAGGTTATTCATTGGATGGTGGCAGTGAGGTTTATTTTAAATTTTAAAAAGTGGTCTCAAGAGGTCCTATCCAATTCAGCAGGAGTGGAGGGGGACCCAGAGAACTTTCACAACAAGAACTGAACAATCAGGTAGCGAAGGATGAGAAAAGAAAATGAGCCCAAGGCTAGAATATATAAATATAGAAACATTTAGCAAAGGCTGTTTCTGGAAAGCTTTCAGATGAAACTAATGTTTATTTTCCCAACTATTAACTCTGTAAAGTGAAGCGGAGTCCAGTTGGTGTCTTACGTTCATGTAAGAGTCTTTATTCATACGTTTGCACTTTTTTGGCAATATCATATATTTGTCATCAGTCCACAGAAGTATAAGAGAAGTTCTGCAAGCATAATTGTACATTTTTAGACAACAACATAATAGATAACGACATAAACAACATAATTTTTGCATATTGTTAAAGGGTACATTTACTACAGTGTTCTCAGTGTGCCTTTTGATTCATGGGGATTGCAAAAATAGAAGGTGCATTTGCAGATGTACAATTTGTTGCATGATATTGTTCTTCAGTAGAGAAATAGAATAGCACAACCACCATTTAACAACTGATGAGAGCCTCATGAGCTTGGGTGCATTAAAAACTGTAATTGTGGTGATAAAGAATCCCCTAGTCACCACATGAATCAACATCCAGAGAAATCAGGGCCAGAATCCTTTGGGGGCATTGCATATTTGTAAGTATACTTACATCTGTGGGAATTTTAATTGTCCATTTTAGCAGCAGTAGTGGGCTGCTGATATGTAACTAAATAGGGAGCCAGCAAAAGGACTGCTGAGCATCAGGTCCTAAGAGAATTGGGCCAATGTGCTACAGTCCTTGACACATATCAGTCAGGTGATCCACATCATGCCACCACCCCCACCAAAGGAGTGGGGATGAGGGAGGCACCACACACACCTGGGGAAGTTAACAGTGACCCTACGCTAGCTGCACAATGCCATCCTGCCAGGCGACCGCCACTGAGCTGAAAACTCTTCCTGCCACCACGCTGCCTGCACTGGTACACAGGTGGCAGATAAGCTGACCAAATAAGTGCAGTTTCAGCTGCCAAAATACACAATCAGTAACAGGGTGATTCTGTGAGCACCATTGTAGGCAACCTCTATAGATGATTTCAACCTCTGGTACAGAGTCATGACATAGAAGAACAGGGGTTATTCCTTCTCACCTGTCAGGAAGGCAGAGGAAGGTAAGAAGATGATGCAAACACATCCAGCTCACACACACACACACAGAGAGAGAGAGAGAGATAAACCCCACAGTGGTGTATACTCACCAAACAACCACCTTGAGCCAGCAGGGAACTGAGAAAGCACCTCTGTCACGCATGACCACTGGAACACAGAGACATCCTGTCTACTCCCTGAAAATCACACAGACATTGGGCATCCACCATATGCTGGGTATTCAGACTGTGGAACCCCTTGAGGTTATGATACAGACATTAAGAATCAGCAGAACCAGTGGTTGGGATGCAGCCCCAAATCCCAATCACCCTAGCATGCCAACCACATAGTAGAAATGTTCTTTCATGCCAGATTCACCTCCCCTACTGGGAAATAAAGGAAGTCATGCTCATGGTGAAGCATGGCATTCACAAACCTTTACAGGCACCTGATCACAGATGCTTGGGAGATATGGATTCTGCCCTCCAACCACATGACTGTCTGAACGGAGCCCATAGCTGGCACCTGCAATGCATTCAGGAGTTGCTGCATGGGGGGATGTACAAGCAACTCCACCTCTGTGGTTAAAAGACTCCATGTCCAGGAGGTAGGTCAGATAGTCCCAACTCAGCCTGTCTTTGTGACTGCATTTCCCCTTGGAGACCAAGAAGTGTTCACAGCAGAGGTCATGGAGACAAGCCTGCTGCCAGAGGTGCCACTGCTTCACCATCCACCCACACTCACACAGTGAAGAAGAAGTAAAGTACCTATCCCATGGCAACAGAATTGTGGGGAAAAGCACAAGCCATTTTAAAAAGGATGCAGGCCTGCTGAAAGAGGGTAGGCCACCCATGGTTTGGACTCTGCAACACCCTTGGCAAGTTAGTTCTCTGTCTGTTTTCCCTTTTCCTAGTGGGATGTGGAAGAGACCTAGTCCTAGCATATTGTGTAGACTTCATCTATATGTGGTGCAAGGGGGGCATCCAGACATGGATGGGGTTCAATGTCTCACACCCCTAATCCTGGACAACCAAGAGAGTGTTCAGCCAGTTCAAGCTGAAAGGTGAGGATGGATGTATCACAATCTCTGGCAATAATGGAGAATTCCAGGAGTCACATGACACAGAAGTGGGCCCTTGCACCTATTTGCTTTCTATTAATGGCCTCCTCACCTCTCTTCTTTTTCATCCCCCCATTGCAGTGGATCAACTTCACAGGGAGCTGAGGTTCCTTAAGCACCTCGCCTATCAACAGGGAGCCAGTTGGCCGAAGAGCAGTAGGTGAGACACATGAAATGTTGGGTGATGTACTTCCCCTTTCCCTCACCCTCCATTTCTCCCCAGTTCTAGCCTGGTCCTACATCTCTCCCTGCAAATAAATGTAAGATTTGTTGTTGTTGTGACCACCTGTGTTTGCCTACAACCCCCCGCATGTTGTGCCAAAGGTAGGTTTTAGTCCATGTGGCAACTGAACCTGACTGGTTCTCCTTCGGTGTAACTGCTGTCCTGGCTAGGGTCTGGTCCATAAGAGGCACACTAATGCCTGAAGGGACAATCATGGGGTGGGGGTGTTCTGGTGTGCACTGGAACTCTTCAACCACATTAAGACTGTCTTGCCAGTGTCCCATTCTGCAGCTTCACTATTCAGTTACCAGGTTTCTTAGCTTCTTTGCTACATAGGACTTTATCACATGGGGGAAATCCCATGCAGAAACAGGATTTAAAAGCTGGGGAAAACCTGCAAAAGTGGGTTGATTTTCACACACATTGCTGTTAAACTGTTGTTAACCCAAACAGAAAGTAGTCAAAAGTCACTCTTTTTTACTTTTGGGATTTTCCGAAAGTAAAAAGAAGCGGCTTTTGACTACTTTTCGTTCAGGTTAACAACAGTTTAACAATGACGTCATGTGAAAATCTACCTGCTTTTGAAGTTTTTTTGAAAAAATTAAAACCCTGTTTCTGCATGGAATTTTCCCCATATGATAAAGTCCATAGTTAAGTATACACAAAGGGATAGCAGGTCATATAGGATTCTAGCCGAGTTTTCTATTCATATATATATATATATATATATATATATATATATATATATATATATATATATATATATAATTCCTAGAAAAAAGAAGGAAATAACACATTCATTCTCACAGCCATCTCTACCATAACATGATAAATCACTCTAATGATTAGACATATATCTCCTCCTTCTAACCCTGATCAACTTGAAGTTGAATTTTGACTGATTGTTGGAAATCTGATGTACTCTCACTGTTCTTACCTGTGTCTCCCTTCCATGACAGTTGATGGTGTGAGGTTTGATTGTTTTCTTTTAAGAAGAAATGGCTGTGTATTCCATAACAAAGCTGAGGTACTTGTTTCTAGGTTCTTAACACCATAGCAACACTCAGAAGCCTTGAATTACTGACCCAAGAACATAAAGAAACACATTTCAAAACTAGCTTAATATAATCTTTAAAATGGCACCTCTTTTGTGATTGTGGATTATTATGACACAGAATGCACTTAAATAGTGGCAGAGTAGTTGCTTTAATCAGAAATGAGATACACAGTGTCCCAAAGAACCTGCTCTAGGGATAGCTGGGGTGAAATGATCTGGCAAGCTTGTGTGAAAGAAATTCAACACTCAAGTTCCAGAAGTTGACTTAGCTGCCTGCTCTGCATGTCAATATGAGAGACTAATCAGTCAAGCAGTGATCAGTAGTTGGACAAAATGTATCATCTCCTAGCCAGATACTGGGAGCAAAAGGACTTGCTTTCCAAATACAATGGCCAGTGAGCTGCAGAGTTGGAGGTATTGAAAGGAGACCTCAGCTGTGAACATGGTTTGGGTAAAGGAAAGCCAGTGGGCTTTAAAAAAAACTACAAGATTGCAAAGCAGTGGGGAACCTACGTCCCTTCAGGTTCTGACAAACTACCATTCCCGTCATGCCGCACCACCAGCAAACTTAAGGAATCATAGAGTTGGAAGAGACCACAAGGGCCATCCAGTCCAATTCCCTGCCATGTAGGAACTCGCCATCAAAGCATCCCTGACAGATGGCCATCCAGCCTCTGTTTAAAAACCTCCACAGAAGGAAACTCCACCACACTCTGAGGGAGTGTGTTCCACTTTCGAACAGCTCTTACTGTCAGGAAGTTCTTCCTAATGTTGAGGTGGAATCTCTTTTCCTGGAACTTGCATCCATTGTTCCGTGTCCTATTTTCTGGAGCAGCAGAAAACAAGCTTGCTCCATCCTCAATCTGACACCCCTCAAATACTTAAACAGGGCTACCATATCACCTCTTAACCATCTCTTCTCCAGGTTAAACAGACCCAGCTCCCCAAGTTGCTCCTCATAGGGCATGGTTTTCAGACCCTTCACCACTTTGATCACCCTCCTCTGGACATGCTTCAGCTTGCCAATATCCTTTTTGAATTGTGGTGCCCAGAACTGGACACAGTATTCCAAGTAAGGCCTAACCAAAGCAGAATAGAGTGACACTATTACTTCTCTTGATCTAGACACTATACTTCTATTTATGCAACTTAAAATTGCATTGGCCTTTTTAGCTGCTGTATCACACTGTTGACTCATGTTTAACTTGTGTTCTACTAGGACTCCTAGATCCCTTTCAGATGTAGGGGGGTTGCAGACTGCCAGAAATAGTGCAAATTGAGTCCACTTTTAGGGTTAGGGTTAGGGTTAGTGCTAGGGAATCATGGGAATTGTTTGTTTGTTTTTTCTGACACATTGAGCTCTCTGTCAGAGAGCTCTAGTGCCACAATAAAATACAGTTCCCTAAAAGTGGACTCAATTTGCACTATTTCTGGCAGTCTGCAACCCCCCGTAGTCTTGTTAAGCCAGGTGTCCCCCATCCTATAGCTATGCATTTCATTTTTTCTGCCTAAGTGCAGTACCTTCATTTCTCCTTGTTGAAATTCATTTTGTTAGTTTTGGCCCAACTTTCTAATCTATTAAGGCCATTTTGAATTTTGATCCTATCCTCTGGAGTATTAGCTACTCCTCTTAATTTGGTGTCATCTGCAGATTTGATAAGCATGCCCTCTATTCCTTCATCCAAGCCATTGATAAAGATGTTGATTCTATGATTCTATGTTGAAGAGCACTGGGCCCAGGACAGAACCCTCTGGCACCCTGCTAGTCACTTTTCTCCAAGATGAAAAGGAGCCATTGCAGAGCACCCTTTGGATTCAGCCAGTCAATCAACTATAAATCCACCCAACAATTGCATTGTCTAGCCCACATTTTACTAGCTTCATGTAGCATCACCATAAGCTACAACCCAGCCCTCATGAGCCTGTAGGTTCCCCACCCCTGCCATAAAGGTGAATGGATCTAGTGTGTAAACTACTGAGGGCCAGTTCTACCATTAGGCAGAGTAAGGCACAAGAGCAGTGGTCCCCAAACTTTGGTCCTCCAGATTTTTCAGACTTGAGCTCCCAGAATTCCTGATTGTTGGCCAAGTTGGCTGTGGCTTCTGGGAGTTGAAGTCCCAAACATATGGAGGACCATAGTTTCAGAATCACTGCATGAGAGTGACAGAAGTGGCATTGAGCTCTTGAATGCACCTCCTAAGCTAGACTGTTGCCCCCAGATACAGTGGGAGAAACCAGCTCAATGCCAAGGTAAAATAAAGATTCATCTGTCAGTCTGGTCAGTTTGCTTCTGTACATGGAATGGGAGGGCACACAATCCTTACCCTACCTTTAACAGCTTGGACAGCTGAGTGCTACCATTCTGATTCATTTTGGATTGTCTAGTCAAAGGAGGGGGCATTTTCACCCTAAACTCTTTGGGGAGACAACACAGATGCACCATACCAGATGCAAAAATGGTGTGATTCCAGTTCCAGTTTTGCATTTAGCCTAATATTGTTTTTTTTTAGTTGCAGAGCCTTTAAGAGTGCCAATTTTGTAAGCATTAATCCTTAGTGGAAGTAGTAATAAAGAAAAGGTGGTTACATCAAGAGATTCCCATATTCAGATCTTCATCTCAGCCATGATTGACATCTCTCTTCTCAATCTACTTTATCTCACAGATAGGTCATAACAGGCAAGGTTAAAAAATACTCTTCTTTTTACATACTGAACAGTGCTTTTGATCAATAATTTATGAGTGAAGTGAAATAGAGAAAATCAGAACTGGGTCTTAAAAGCAGATGAGCAAAAGGATGGCAAGGATAGAAAGGAGAATACAATTTAAACCACCATTGAATTGGGAGTGGAGGTTTTGACTTCTCACTTGATAATGCAGCAGCTGCATTGAATAAAAAGGATGTTTTTGACAAGTGATCATTATATGTGAAGAACACTTTGCTCGCTTGCTTACTGCCTCTCCCTCACATTGTCTGCAATGGCTATTTGTGTGTGTCCTGCCCTCTAGATATCTACTGTCACATATGATGTTAAGACAGGGACCAAAAAAAAAGTCCTTCTTTTATCCTTGAACAAAAAGCACAATCACTTTATTTTACATTGTTAGAGACCTGTACCAGAAGAACATATATTTTCTTCCTTGATGGGGATAGAAATATGGTGCCTTCACTCATTTACTAGTCAAAGTGCAGTGTAACCAAGTCATTTTGGAACAGAAATTGGAAAATCCCACAAAGACTTGTTCCCTATCCCTGGTATCAAAATAATAATCATAATCATAATGCTCAAAACAGCTGGCTATCTGCTGCTCTTTGATAAAAGCAATAGTCTTTTGCTGGATGCAGTCATCTCACTTTACCTAATGGTAGGGCTGGCCCAGCTAGAGATGTCACCTCCACCTACACATATACACTTCAGTGACTCAGATTTTTTCAATCAAAATCTGTTCTTTTCTGCCAGCATTTATTTACACATTTCCTGATTGTGTATTTCTTTTCTCCTTGGATTATATTTGTGAAAACTAAAAAACAAAATTGCAATGAGAAAGAACAGAAGACAGTGTAACATTCCTTGTTTGAAATAAGACAATTACATGCTGGAAGCCTCATCTGAAACAACTCTTTTTCTAAAAGTGAAGGATTTCCCATCAGGAGGGATTGTTCATTTGTTATGTAACCCTGGGTTGTACATCTGTCCAAAAAGGACACTCAAACACAAATGCTTTGGGGAATTATGAATTAACTCAAAGGTAGCACTGTATAGTGGCTGGGTTACTTAGCCTTGGGACCAAATCCTTATGTACACCAAGTCCAGAGACACTAAGAATTCTAGAGGCAGGTTTCCAAACAAGTAATAAGTTTTATTTTTATTTAAACTTATGAACAATCAAACATAACAAAAATTCAAAGGTGTTTAGACAGGAACAGAATAAGACTTATAAGGAGATGCTGCACCTGAATGGATCCAATTCCTGAGGGTCCTACATGGGATGGAGGATTCTGTAGTTTCCATAGCACATGGGGTTTGGGCAAGCTGCAGAGAAGCAGAGTCAAGCAAATTGACAGCATGCTGCCAGCTGCTGGACTAAGCTGATGAACAAAGGAAAAGCCCCAATATTTAAAGGGAATTTCTGCCCTGGGGCAAAATCTAGGTTACTGGGGAAAAAACAAATGGTAGAGTATCCTTTGAAATGGGTTTAGACCATTTTGAAGTCGGTTTTCTGGGAGGTAACACAGGAGTGTGAATGGGTGCACTGGGAGCGCATTTCCAAGGCACAAAGGCTTAGCACACAGGACTGTGGATGTTTTGACTTATCAGTACCATCCCTTTATCCTAAAGCTATGGCTTTTTCTTACCTCCTCAAGGATGTCCAGAGAAGCAGGGCCCAGGTGCCTCCTATTGCTAGCTTACGTGTGATGAAGGAATCCCAGTAATGGCATCCACAGTAGAGTCATAGACGGGCAAATGCTAGGGAATCATGGGAACTGTATTTTTTTTCTGAGACATTGAGCCTTCTCTGTCAGAGAGCTCTGGTGCCACAATAAACTACAGTTCCCATGATTCCCTAGCACTGAGTCAGAGCAGTTAAAGTGGGCTCAATTTGCACTATTTCTGGCAATCTGCAAAGGCCCTCTGTCCTGCTGTTCTGTTAAAAAGGCCGGGGGGGGGCTTTCATAACAATAAAAAGCAGACAAGAGAGTCCATGCTTTCAGATATACAGTCTAAAATGATACAATCAAGGAATAGGAGATGAAGTACAACAGAAATAAGAAAACCCAAGTTGTTGTTGTTGTGTTCCTTCAAGTAATTTCTGACTCATGGTGACTTTCATGGGGTTTGATTAGCAAGATTTTTTCAGAGGAGGTTTGCCATTGTCTTCCCCTGAGGCTGAGAGCATGTGACATGCCCAAGGTCACCCAGTTGGTTTCATGGCCAAGTGTGGGAATCAAACTCTGGTCTCCAATATCTTAGTCCAACACTCAAACCATTGTGTCATGCTGGTTCTCCATGCACAAATAGTTGATGCTTTCAAGTTCCTAGATTGACCAGCTTTAATGCTGTTGTGATATATTATAATATTATATAATGCAGCCAAATGAATGAAGGGATTGTGCTAGCACTGTTGCTGGGTTTGTTCTCAGGTGCCCACTGGAGGCCACACAACACATACACACACCCCAGCCAAGCCATGGGATGATGTATCTATATCCACTTTAAAACCATAGGAACAGCTGCACTGCCTTATCATGATACCAGTGTTACATCAAGATCCATCCTCTTTTCACCCTCTCTTTTCTGATATTAAGTTGATATGTGGGTCCTGGACAGGTCTACATATTGAATAAAGCCACAAGGAAGGGCAGTCAGATACAGAGTTTACAGGACCCTGAACAAATCCATGAAAAAAGGCTACCTAGCTCAGCATTCTGTTTCCAAAAGAGATCAGTCAGGGAATCCTGGTGACCTTAGAACCAGGATGTAAAGAAGCAGTCTTACTGTCAGTCTTGCCTCCACAGCAATATGTATTGAGAAAAATTTTGCTTCAGGACTTAGAAGTTGTTTTCAAGTTTTGGTCCTCCAGATATTTTGGAATTCAGCACTGGCTGGGACTTCTGGGAGTTGGTCCAAAATTTCTGTGATTAGCATGGTGGAGAAGAACATTACCAGACACTGACACTCATCTCAAAAGCAACCTTGATGCAATCTTATGGGTTATTGTTTCAAGATCCCTCTTTTGTACAAAGCTTTGTTGATGGGCATGAACACACTAGAGAGCCACCATGGTATTGTTTGAACTTTAGACTATGGGCCTTTGCAGACTGCCAGAAATAGTGCAAATTGAGCCCACTTTAATGGCCCTGACTCAGTGCTAGGGAATCATGGGAACTATAGTTTATTGTGGCACCAGAGCTCTCTGACAGAGAAGGCTCAATGTCTCAGAAAAAAATACAGTTCCCATGATTCCCTAGCACTGAGCCAGGACAGTTAAAGTGGACTCAATTTGCACTATTTCTGGCAGTCTGCAAAGGCCATATAACTCTGGAGACCAGGTTCTGAATCCTTGCTGATTTGTGGGAATCCACTGGATGACCTTGGACACACTCTTTCAGCCTCAGAGGAAGGCAAAGTAAAATCCCTCTGAACAAATCCTGCCAAGAAAAACCCATGATAGGTTCACCCTAGGGTTTCCATAAGTCAGAAGCAACTTGAAGGCACATAACAACAACAGACAGGCACACTACATTTGAAGAACTGACTTGATAAAATTTATAATATTCTTGCACTTACCTTTTTACAGTATTTTATCCAACCATATACATCAACATGCAGATAGGTAACAAAATCTACAAACATAATTTTTATTCATTCATTAGTATAGTTGCATGGTTTCAATACACACATTACTCTGTGGGGAGAGATGAAGAAACTGAAGCCTGTGAGAACTGGCAGTCTATATGAAGGTGAGAGTTTTTCCTGACTTTTGGAATTTAAGAAAATATGCCTATTTGAAAATATGCCTACTACATACAAACTGTTCTCTTTGTTATGCCTCAGCTTTGGTTGCTGTAATTGGTGTTGGAAAACAATATAAGAAGAAAATTTTAGAAAGCCATTCAACTCCCACCCATCCCTTGCACATTACTGAGCTTTGAGCATTTGCCCAGCTATCCATTTTTTCTCTCTCTCACCCCCACATTCACATTTTTGGCAACACAATCAAATGATTACAATCTAGCCATTTCAACCCTTCCCCAAAAATCTTTAACATTTGAGTTAATGGTATAAGAAAATACCATCAATACACTCCTCAGGTTCAGCTGCTAAAAAAATGTTATCAATTTCCAGCTCCTCTGGCAGTTTTTCATTAAAACGATTAAATTGCAATGGAGTCTTTTTCCTATCAGCTGCTGTCTGTTAACTTATAACATCTGTTCTGGAAGACAATAACTGTTTTATTCTAGGTTGTAAAATGTTCCAAAATGAACAAACAAACAACACCATCTCATTATCATGTACCTCTGAACTGTTTTAAAAAGTCAAATAGAACAAAAATTTTATGCCATGACATTTTTCTGCCTGGCAAGAACAGAATTTCATTTTCTTTTATTAAATTTAATCTAATAAAAATTTCATTAAAAATATTTGAAGACAAGGATTACTGTATTAATTTGCTAGCTACACTGATTGGAACCTCTACTTTATGAAGCTGCAACAACACTTGCCTCAAGTATGTGCCAGAACTGAGCCGCCTTTATCACTACTGTGTCCTCAGGAGGCAGACACCAAGGGAAGCAGTCAGCAGCCTTAAGCAGAGTTCAACCGGAACTGAGATTGCAGGTAAGGTTATCCAGATCACAGAATACAAACCTAAAGGCTTGCGCAATGGGAGTCACAAAGTTTTCAGGACCCTGGACAGGTCCACATATGGACTAAAGGAAGGGCAGTCAGATACAGAGTTTTCAGGACCCTGGACAAGACCACAAAAAGAAGCTGTTCAGAGATATAGCAGTGTAAGCATTCTCACTTATATTTAACCCAGTTTGCGATTCACTTTTACGTTGGATTGGTGAATCAATTCCAGTCAATGTGGCATTACCCCTATGAAAGCTGGTATTTTCTTTATTTGATTCTTTTTTGGCATGATTGTTGTTCCCACTAGTTTGTGCCCCTTCAAAATGCCTGTCAATCATTCATCTACATGTCATTGGTGATGCAACTGGCAACACATTCAAGAAAACATGGGAAGGAGGCATGGGTGCCATGGTCAGAATCCCATCCCTCATTAGTATCCCATCCCTCACTAGTTTTTTGGAAATCTGCCATTTCCCCCCTCCATTTTCCAGGATCTATCCTACATTGTACCCTTCTGTCCAAGAGGAATTCCAAAACATCCTCCATTCTGAGCTTGCCTAGGAAGCATGTCCTCCACGTCTGCAAGGCTGGGAGGGCACCACCTCAACTCCTCATGTTCTCCATGTCCCCGTAGGATGCATGCAGCCACGGGTGTCATATGGAGACACTCTCCTGGGATGCATCAGCTATGGTTGTCATATGAAGGACTCTCCCCTTGGATGCATACAACCATGAGTGTCATATGGAGGACTCTCCCCTGGGTGAGATGCTGCCCTCCCAGCCTTGCAGGACTTGGAGGACATGAGGAGTTGAGGTGGTGCCTCCCTAGCCTTGAAGGATTTGGAAGACATGCTTCCTAGTCAAGCTCAGAATGGAAGATGTTTTGGAATTCCTCCTGGACCGAAGGTTGGAATGTAGGATGGGTCCAGGGAAAGGAGGGGGGAAATGGTGGATTTCCCCAAAAATTGGTGAGGAATGTGCCAACCCTCTGCTACAGTAATCCCTCCCCTCCAATTTGATGCAACTCAGGCCCTTCATTCCCACTTGCTGAACATGCTTGCTAATCGTTTCTTTTGTCTGGAAAGAGCGGTTCTTCTGTGTTTATCTCACTTCATCACAATTGAAACTGAGTGCAGTCAGTTCGGAACTGGTTTCAAGTGGGAATGACAGACATATAACCTGATCAGAAATTCATTTTAAATCATAGTGGGAACAAGGCCCAAGTCTGGAATATCAGTTTGCAAAGGGATCTTGTAACACCTTTGAGACCAACTGTGAGAAAGAAGACATAGCATAAGCTTTTGTAGACAAGTCTATGAAAGCTTATGGTACAACGTCTTCTACCCAGTCTCAAAGGTGCTACAAAATTCATTTGCAAACCCTATTCAAGCATTTATATCTCCACACCTCACTTAAACTAGCTCTGACCAGCTGTCATGTTGCAAGTTGACCCTGTCCTGATTCTGCTCACTCACTGAAAGGGTAAATTTCCTGCCACCCTTGAGCTGCAACCTTAGAGGAAGAGGTTTCTATGTTCATCTATCAGTTCTATGCTCAAATAACAATGAATAATCAGACATGGAATCTATCTGGCCTGCAAGTGAGAAAGGAAGACAGCCTAGGATTGTCAAAAGTGTACCATGTCCTATTACAACAATAAGCAAAGACTAATATTTGGTTTAAGTCTAAGGCACAAAGAAAAACTCATGTCAAGCTCCAGAGAGAGTACGTTTGTAAACAACCAGAATGGTCAAGCATGTGCTTTACAGAACAAAATGGGCAAAGATTTACAACTCAGCATGGGAGAATAGCATTGAGAGACAGCCTGGTATAGTTGTTTGAGTATTGAATTAAGATTCTGGGAGACGAGGGTTCAAATCCCCACTCAGCCATGGAAATCCACTGGGTGACACTGGGCAAGCCATCCTCTCTCACCGTCACAGGAAGACAATGGTAACCTTCTCGTAACAAATCTTGCCATCAACAAATCTTCTTGTTGTGTGAAAGCACACAACAACAACAATGGGAGATTAATGTGGAACAATAACAGATAGTAAAAACAAAGCAGCATCAACTGAATGGGATTCTTACCCTTGTTGGCATGTTGTGGCTGTACTTCCATAAACTGAACATCATTTTTTTTTTTTAAGAAATCAAATGTTTTCACACCGAACATTTCAAGGTATGAAATGTTCACATTTGCAGGATGAAATTTACTTGGTAAATTTATATGGTAAACTCAGCTGCCTGGTTGCCTGATTCCCAGGAACAGAAAATTATTCAGGTAAACCCCAGAGGTTCCCCTCCATTGCTTTTCAGGCAGAATGCCTTTTCAGCTGTTTGAAGACAATTTTCCCTTCAAGGAAGAGAAGGTCTAGCTTTATTGTCAACTATCATACTCTGTTGTGTTCTCCCTTTCCCACTGTCTGCTATACACAAAGATCAAGTTAAGGACCAGCTTTGCTATCTGTTTCATGCCCCATATTCTATAATTCCAACACACAATTTGGTTACTCTGA
This sequence comes from Phrynosoma platyrhinos, assembly GCA_020142125.1. Taxonomy (NCBI): domain Eukaryota; kingdom Metazoa; phylum Chordata; class Lepidosauria; order Squamata; family Phrynosomatidae; genus Phrynosoma; species Phrynosoma platyrhinos. Next base: position 240,416,927 of record CM034701.1, on the reverse strand, counting down.
GCAATTGTTGCCATACCACTTGACAGTAGTGCCAACCATCTGCAAAAATGGAATTGGAACTACAAAAACAATAGTAATGAAAAGCCAAACCCTTAATGGCAGACCACTCTTGGACTCACAAAAATGTTGTTCCTCCTGGTTATCTGTTCTTTTTTATTTGGCCAATAAAATGCCATAATGCGTTTTTTTAATGCATTTATTGCATAACTTCAGAAGAGGTCCAAACATGAAACTAGAAAATTAATAAGTACTACAGTACAAGAAATACATGCTTTGTTTCCTAAACTATTAAGCCTGACCCCATTTTATAACTTGACCGACATTTCTTAAAATGATTTATACATCAGCTAGTCTATACTACAATTTAAAGTGTTAGTCTGGTATGCTGCAAAAATCCATATGCTTGATTAAAGAGTCACTAAACATGGTCTGTTTTCTAATGAGATGAAAACAAAAACCCAGATAAGGTTTGAGAACGCATCTAGCAATTGCTTCAGGTATATTTCAAACAAATCCTTTGAATTTCTGTATCTTTTGCTCTAGAAAGTACAGTTATGAAACAATTTTGACCAAAGTTATTATGCAGGCATAGACTGGCATCACCAATTTAGAAATCAGCACACCTCACCTTGTTTGAAAAAACCTGTGGTTTTGGGTACATTTTGAAAGAAGCATGGCATGAACAGCATTTTTAAGTACAGTAGATTCTAGAAGTCAAACTTTTTCTTCATTTAAATCACAAGCAAAATCATCAGCATCCACCCAGACAATGCTGAGGAAATTTCCTAGTCAAACTATATCCATTCAACCCGCCAAAGTCTTGATAGATCTGCCTGCCTAGAACCTGATAGAGATAGATTGTTGAACAGCAGACAATCCATGAAACACATTTGGATTGGTGAGTCATAAAATGGCTTGAATATTGTAGGCAAGCATAATAATATTTTGGGAGGGGGGGAGATATTGTGGCCTTCCAGATATTGTAGGAACTACAGTGGTCATCACTTCTGATTATTTGTCATGCTGCCTCAGAAAGATGGCATTAGAAGATCTTCCATAGTATCTGGAAATTCAAAGTTTCCCCATTCCTGCCACTAAAAACAAAATAGAACTGAGCTCATACCAATCTCCCTTGCATTATTTTTTTCTCAGGGCAAAGAACCTCACTTCCACCAACCTCAGCTAGCATTATTAATAGCCAGTGATTATAGTATTGCCATCTAGCATTAGCAGGGTGATGGGATCTTCATTCTTGATCTTGCACTCCCTTTTTGTTATTGTTTCTGCACAAGCAGCTGTATTCTCTTTCTGCTTGCCCCTCAACAATTTCATTCCTTGAAGCAAACTGCCTTTGGCTCCTGCTCTTAATGACTTGCCTTTACAGAGTGCCAGAAATAATGCAGCTTAAAGCCACTTTAACTGTCCTGGTTCAGTGCTAAGTAATCATGGGAATTGTATTTTTTTTCTGGGACACTGAGCCTTCTCTGTCAGAGAGCTCTGGTGCCAATAAACTACAGTTCCCATGATTCCCTAGCACTGAGCCAGGACAGTTAAAGTGGCCTCAAGCTGCATTATTTCTGGCAGTTTGCCAATGGAAATCATGATGTTCAGACAAATCACTGCTTTTGGTGGGGGTCAGGGGTCACAGGCCACATATGTTTCCTTGCCTTACAGACCTTATCCTGTTTTTTGTAGTGTTGCAAGGAGAATTCTACCTCCATTCACCTGGACCTAATACAGGGTTAAAAATTTTGCTTTTGGAGTAATACCCAGAATCTCTCAGCCAGTATGGCTAGAAGCTATGCTGGTGGGGTATTTCTGGGAGCCATATCCAAAACAGCATCTTTCTCAATAGCACAGATGGAACCAATCTTTGGTTTACTGAACAGTGCAGCAGGGAACCACCCATATTCTCCCCAGCACAAGAATGCACCCTTCCTACTCTTCTAAATTATGGGATAGCTGTGTTGCTTATAGGCTAAGCATAGCTATTTGTCATATAATTGCTGGCAACTGCCACCATCCTTGCAAAAACATATCAGTCTTCCCAAAAGGGCAAAGCAGAGTTTAGTTGCTTTTTACCAGGAAATTAAACCAGCAGCACATGTGTGATTTGACTTTACTGCTGCAGTATGACATATGACCACACTCCAATGAGGACAAATTACTCTTGTTTTCATTATTTAACATCTGGGGGCAGGCTGCTTAGGAGGCCAGTCCTTTTCAGCAGTGTATAGCTTGCTTTTATTTTATTTATTTGTGCCTTTTATTCTATTTAGGCCCAGCAGAGGCTTTTTTATCATCAGGAAACATTCTGGAAGTCACTTCTTGTTCATTTCTCTTTTTTTGAAAAAGGCCTCTGCTACACTTAGAGTGGCCCAGGAGGGCCCATAACATTGCAAAAATGCTCTCAAACACCTAGCAGACATTTAAGGACAAAAGTTTGATTTTTTAAAAAAAATGTTTTGACCTATGGGGAGCCCCTTGCAACATAAAACAGTCTCATAGACTGCATGTGGCCCATGGGACATTCTTTGCCTATCCCTATCCTGAGAGTACTTTGAACACACTGCATAGTAAGTTTCCATAATATAAGTATGCATAAAACTATTTTCTTAAGTCTCCCTGGAAGCCAAGATGACAAAACTGAGGCTGTTGTACTTTGGCCACATCATGAGAAGGCATGGCTCATTGTAAAAAACAATAATGCAAGGAAAGGTGGAAGGAAGTAAAATGAGAGGTAGGCTGCATGCTAGATGGATGGGCTCTGCTAAGGAGGTCATGGGTATGAAATTACAGGAACTAAGCAGAGCAGTGGAGGCCTGGGAATCTTGGAGATGTCTCATCCACAGGGTCACCATGGGATGAAATCAACTCAAGGGTAGTTAATGACAAAACCCACATATTTTACTTGTTTTTTCCCCCTAGAGTCCCAAGACAGCAAGATGTGCTGTACCTCTGTTATTAATGTTTGTGCAAAAGAGGACATTTTTCTGGGTTTACATCATGAGCTACATCTGGCAAAATTTATTCTGATGGATGTAGAGGATATTTATACATTTTTCTCATCTTCAAAGAAAAAGTCATTATAACACTTACAAGGCCCTGCCAGATAGTGGGGAACAACCATGACATTATTCCCACTTTATTAGCTGTTTCAGACAATTTGTTAGCACTTAAACATGGGCTTTTTTCACAGAAACATTTGTGTGAGTGTGTGGTACAGAAAAACCTGTCTCTCATGCTGCAGTTCAACAAATTGTTGAATTGTTTGTTCTTCCATGCAAGAATGGAATAAATATGATTTACATTGTTTCACTGGCCATTGCTAAAGTGTACAGGAACCCTGTCTCCCTTTGTATCAGATCATCTACCTATGTAACAGAACTCAATTTTTTTTAGACCAGTAGTATTACATTGGTTTTGGCTCCTGGTTTGGAGTTCTGGGAAACAGGCAAATACAGCTTGGACAGATCTTGATTTGGAAACCCATTTGTTCATTAATTGATTGACACTGGAAATAAACAGTGTGGGCTGAGATCTGGTACAGGAAGACATAGTGTGAAGTTCTTTATTCCTTGCATAAAGAACCCACTTTCTTCCTGCCAAGAGCTCCCTGACTTGGCCATGTAGTGTCTGGTAGGGGGCAGGGAAAAGCCAAGGAGCATCCAACTATGTTTTGATTAATCACTGGATGTGTGATAATGAGGGCATTCTTCAGGAGCTCCTGGAGGTGGCATAAGGGATATAATAAATTCATCTTTCTGCAATGCCCATAAAAATAATTTTAAAACCCCCATGGAGAGGAAAACCCTGAAATTTTGGATTCAGCTTGAATTATGACTTTATATATCAGTAACTGGATACCATCCTACATCTATTTCTGTTTCTCAGAACTTCTTTATAGTATAGTAAACCTTTAGGAATGACATGACCATACTCAGCTGCAGACAAATAAATGTAGGGGCTTTAGTAGTACAGGACCAACCCTCCCAGCTCTCTCTCTCTCTCTCTCTCTCTCTCTCTCTCTCTCTCTC
>CM034701.1:240402355-240412792 GCA_020142125.1 Phrynosoma platyrhinos | reverse complement strand
GCACATCTTTGGTGAGAGGGAAGCCCTAAGTGACAAATGCTGTTTTTTTCACATAAAGTATATATGTTACTCTTCTGGTACATATTATCCGGGAACACTAGGGAGGGAATAGAGATTTCTGAGCTCCAAAAGACTATTGAATGGGAAAGAGCAACCATTACAGGTGTTTTTTTAAAAAAACAAAAGAGTAGTATTTATCACCTGAGTTTCCAAAGAGAGGACAGGGGCATATTTATTCTTCCTTGGTTTTGTTGTTGTTGAAAGTAATTGTTATCGAAGTGACATAGAACAGAAATGGCTCTGTTGAGGAACCCTGCAAAATTTCAGAAGGAAAGATGGGAAAGTGTTCAGATATCTTACGTTTATAGGGGGGATTCCATTCCTCTTAGCTGCTACACAGAGATGATTGTTGTGGTTGTGGTGATGGTTGTGGCAATCTATATGAAAGTGGGTTGGGTCACAGATGTCTTCAGCTGGAAAACATGCTAAAGAAAATGCAAAAGGGTAGATGTAGAGACTAGGGGGCTATAACGAACAGGAAAATAGATGGATATAAAATACTAAATGGCAGGGACAGAAGGACCTGAATATCTTAACTGTTTCAAATCTTATCTGTCAGGTAGATCTTTTGTGGTGGTCATAGGTGGTCAGGACTTGTCTCCTGTTCCATTGTCTGTTGGAGTTCCACAGGGCTCCATTTTGAATCCCCTGTTGTTTTCTCTTTCCACCTTGTCCTTAGATAATCTCATTAACTCCTTTTCCATCTGTACGCCGATGACACACAGCTGTATCTTTCTACCCCTGAACAGAAACTTTCATCTTATCTTGCAGCTGTCTCTGACTGGATGCTTCACCAGCATTTGAAGCTTAATATGGCTTAATATGACCAAGACCAAAATGAAAGAGAAGAACTAAGCAGCAAAGATGTTTAGCCAGTCTGCTTATTACTGAGGGCCTTTTTTTATTATTATTTTTATTTTATTTTTTTTTTTGGCATCCATCTGTTGGGGCTTAACTCTCCCTGAAATTCTGTGAGCATTTGCAGGAAAGAATATGAGGGAGCAGGATTAAGATGAAGAAAGCCTTTGCTGAAAGGAAAGCACTTTGGCTTTTGAAAACAGCTTCCAGCTGGACACCTTATTCCCTCTCTGTTTCTTGGATAAGTCTAGGAAGGATGTTCTGGACTGGCTACCCATGGTTTAGCCACTGGTTTACCCACCTGATCTTGTCTTGTGCAGTCAGATTCCTCAACAGCCTGTGTTCCTTTGACTTCGACTGAGGTTAGGGAGTTGCTAATGACCCAGCCTCATCTTCTGAGGACATTGTTTGGATGCATGTAACAGTCCTCGTGAGAAAAGGGAAGCTAATTTCCTCTGCACCTTGAAAAACACAAAGGGTGTATCTACACTGTGGAAATAATGCAGTTTGAAACCATTTTAACTGCCATGATTTATCCTATAGAATCCCATGATTTGTAGTTTGGTGAGACACAGAGCACTCTGACAGATAAGGCTGAATTCTTCACCAAACAACAAATCCTGGGATTCTGTAGATAAGTCATGGCAGTTAAAGTTGTGTTAAACTGCTTTAATTATGAAGTGTGGCTACACCCAAAGAGGCACATAATAGACTCTGTAAATATTGACAGATTTTTATTTTCCTATTTGTTTGGTGTCATCATTCTTGCTGTCTGCCTCTGCTTTCCTCAATTAGTCACTTGCATGATTCCATCCAAAGAGAGTTCACACAGTACAGTATGATGTACAGCTGCTAATCAAATCTGGATACATGATAAAAGTGATATAAGATGATTATGAGTGATGGCAAAGGAAGACAATGCACTCTAGATTAGACACATTGATTATTTCACGTAAGCCATCTAAAAATTAACCAGACCAATGATATACCAATTCCATGTAACCAATGATGTGACTATGGTCCAAAATATACTGCAGAAACAATGCAGTTTGAGATTGCTTTAACTGCCCTGGCCCAATGCTAGGGAATTCTTGGAACTGTAGTATTGTGAGACATTGAGGGGGGAAGCAGACGGCGCTTTGCTCCATCTTGGAGGCAAGGAAGGGGAGGGGCAGCCTCACACTGGGCACCCCAATCCCTTCCTGAACATGTCATCAGAGCGCCATCACTCCACACGACGGGCGCTCCGATGACATACTTCCGCCGCAGCATCCGCACACGCTGCAGTGGAAGAGATGCTGAAGGTGAGCCCAACACCTCTTGCGGCACACCTTCGGCACTTTGTGGAAGGAGTGCTATTTTAGCGCTCCTTCCAGGGCCCGAGAAGCTGCGGATTGGGGCCGAGGAGTGCGGCTACCTTGGCCCCAATCCGCAGCTTCTCAGGGCGGCCCGCACCCAAAATAAATAAATAATAGAGTTAAATTATTCAACCATACTAAAAATGACCATGAAAGCCAGAATAGTTTCTACTCAGCTCTTTGTAAAATGTAAAATGTTGGTCAAACCAGTTTCAAAAATGCAAAAGAACTTGATTGGAATTGAGAAAACAGGTCTGGAGAGATTTTAATAAGACTACACAATTTTTACTGTAATCAAATTATTTCCAGATTTTAATGTCAATTGGTCTTCCAAACAACTAACTCTTGTTTGGAATAGAGTGTGTTATATGACAATTAGAATGGAGTCATGCTTGTTTCAACTCCAAATATGCTAGATGACACAAGTGTCTAGATTCTACCATTCTGTCACTTGAAGAAGTAATATTTTATGCTCACATATGCAAATGTATTACTGTATTACTTGATGATATTTGTGATCTAAACATTTTCAGTCTTTTCTCTAAATTAAAAGCAGGAACAGGAACAGGAGCTCTGTTGGTGAAAACCCCTAATTCAGCAATGACAGTGTTTCCATTCAATTCAGACCAGATGCAGGAGATTAGGAAAAGCAATGGTTCTTTCCTTCCAGATGTTTTTGTACATTGACTTTGCATAAATGCAACACACATGCAGACAACCTGATGTTGAGTCAGAGAATCCCAGAGCCAGCTTGGCAACAAGTGGAGATGGATGCCTGGGCATTAAAGCCATCATGCACAATAAAATAAAACATTGTCTTCTTTCAGCATCACTTGCCCTAGGGTTCATCTTTGCAGAGATAAACCCTACCAGAATGCACCAAGCCAGACTTAGGAAAACAAAACCTTCCCCCACCACCCTGAGACTCTTTATAGCATTTTGGGCCTAAAATAGCACCTCTATGGGAGGTTGAAATGGATCTTTATTTGCACATTGTGCTTCCATAGCTACTTTCTTCGCTATTTTCTTTTTTTCTCTGTATGAACTTTTCTCAGTGTGGTTAGAGAGAGGGTCACAGAGAGGCTGGCTGCATTGTTCAGTTATGCTTTAGATGATAATATCTTCTATTTTCTTTTCTTCAAAATGGGGTAAACCATTCCTAAAGCACTGATGGACCTTCTTGTTTATTCTGCTTCTATCCTACCCTGATGGCACTCAGTCTTATAAAATGGGGGAGGAAGGGAGTGTATTTTCATACGTGATGCTTGAAATGTCTGTAAGCTTTCCCTGATACAATTTACATCATTATTAATGTTATCCTCATTAATTCCAAAGTGAATAGACTAGCTGGGGTAATGCAAATGAAGATTTGGGCCAACAGTAGGTTTGACATTTTCATCCCGTGCAGCTGAAGGCAGAACTGCTTTTTTAAAGTCTCATGTGTGAAAAATCCTCCCTTGTAGGAGAAGTTCTGCATAGCTATAAGCGGCTAGTCTTCCTGATTATACCTTGCTTTTCCAAACCTTGGGAAAGTAATTTTATTTCAAAATGTCCACTAAATCACATGTAATTTTAACAGTCTACCACTGCAGTGAAACCCTTGGAAACAGTGCTGAGGTCAACTATAGAAATGTAATTTAATTTTACATGATTTTAAATGTAATTTCACAAAGCTTTTAAAGCATACTTATTAATATAAGCTTCCTGCTGGACCATTGTGCATTGACCATACCCAGCTCATTTTCTTTCATCCTGTTCTCACCAGGCTAAAAGGTGTTCAACTTCATACTTTCTCACTCAAACCATATTTTTAAAAACATCAAGTGTGGTTTTTAGCAGAATGTGTCAGCTGGAATGATGGGATGCAACCATTAACATGACAAAGATACATATATTAAAGCACTTAGTTCTTCATATTAATCCATAAAGTATCCTCAAAAGAATCATCATCACAAAAGTGCTTGAAGTTATACCCACAGTTCCCTCTGCCTTTCCCTGCACTATTTTCTAAAACATACTTGGTTCTTTGCTGCTATAGGTTGGAAAGAGGCTTTTTGTAACTAATTATCATTCTGCTTCCAGAAATCCTGAAGTAGTTAGCTGCTTTCATCTTGGAAAAGTAACTGAAATTTCTGGGCAAAATTCATTTTCTTTTGATTTACTTTTTCCCCCAAAGTTTGTATCATAGTTCCTAATTAAAAAAGATAAATTGGAATTTACTTTTCCTTATTAACTACCAAAACATCATCCTATAAACCTCCTTTATGAAGCCCTGTCTTATTAACCTCCTGCTTTTCCATTGTTTTTCTCTTCTTTCTCTGATAAAAATGCATCACTGTGACCCTGTAGATGTGTGTGTGAGTAGCGAAAGAAGGAGAAGTGGGAGAAGACCACACCAAACCAAAAGCATCAACATCCTCTCCATTTGTGTGAATCTGAAGGGGTATCTGTATCTATATCTAAAGCTATATCCATCTGTTTGGAGCATTGCCTGTTACTCCTCTCTCCAACAACAATCTAATATTTTTCATGACCTTCCCCAAGGTGGTACTTTCCAGATGTTTTGGATTACAGATTACACAAATGTCTAATTATTGGCCACTCTGGCGAGGTGGGTTGCCAGGTTGGAAAAAAAACTAGTCCAAATTAACTTAGGATGCATCTACACTGTAGAAATATTGCAGTTTGACAACACTTTAAGTGTTGTAACTCCACCCTCTCGAATCCTGGGATTGGTAGTTTTACAACATCTTTAGCATGCTCTGCCAAAGTGTGATAGTGTCTCACAAAACTGCAAATCGCAGGATTCTGCAGGATGGAACCATGGCAGTTAACGTGGTGTCAAACTGTATTATTTCTACAGTGCAAATGTACCCTTATTTGCATTCATTTGGCATTATAATCATCAATAACTCCTAGAAGCATCCTGATAAATATAAAAGGATAGGAACTTGCTGAAGGATTTGTTCTGCCTGGGAGTAAAAAAAATGCCATCACTTTCTTAATTCTCACATTCGAATGGCATGCAGTTCTGCAGGAAATGGTGCCATTTTAGGAGCCCTTGAATAGATGACAGAATTTGACTGCCCTTACAATATCTGTTTTGTATGTTCTGTATTTATTTATTTATTTATTTATTTAGGTTTTCTATTGCCTATTTTTAAACAGATGATAAAATATTAACACTTGGAAGGATTTCAAGATGCCAAGAGATTGATTTTGGCTAAGGGTTTTCTTCCAATCAATTGAGATTGTTTAATAATTCAAAGGGATCATATTAAACCATCATATATATATATATATATATATATATATATATATATACACACACACATTGAGAGACAGAGAGATATTGAAGTTCTATGGGAAAACAAGACAAATGGGAAAGATTTCTTTGACTTTCAGGAAATGTCTGTTCCTCTCTGAAGGGGATTTGCAGTATTGCTCAGAAATGGTTCTGGGAGGCCCAATGTTTCCATTAGTCAAAGCAAGGAAGCTGCCTCAAGCAACAGTGAAGTGTTAGAGAAGAGACTGAGGTGCCACGAGGACTCGTTTCATACTACCCAATTATAGCATGGTGGTTCCATATTAACATCAATGGCTTCATCCTCTCAAATCCAGGGGTTTGTATTTCCATGAAGCACCTGAGATCACTAACTGCTCCTCCTTAATTCTGCTTCCACAAACTGAACACAACTTTTTCCTTTTATAACTACCTCTACTACATCCTTCACAATTCCTGTAGTTTGAATATCCAAGTGAATTTGTTAGGTGATGTTACAAATGTATGGAATTTATTTTAGTAAACAGTTTTACTTATTTTACTTATTTTACCTTCCTTCCTTTTTCTTAACTTGTAAGCCAGCCATTATTGGGCTTATTGGCATACTGAAAATGATATTGACATCCATATTTCAACTTCCTTGCTAGTTCTTCTGTTGTTAATAGTGTTAGTTGTTTTTGTAATATATTTATTTATTTCTTAATCTTTTTGTTTTCTAGATTTTTTTGGTAGTTCTTGCTCTTTTTCTTTTAATTCTGCTGTTATCTTTTCCCTTTTTTCTTATTTTTTCCTTTTTTCTTCACTATTCTTTTAGATGAAGAAACCTCTCATCACTCACTGCCATCCCTGCCTCCCACACTGTTGCAATATCCATTGTTTTGTCCATATTTTCTTGGAGGTAACATTTGATTTGTGTCTTGGCTTCTTGTTGTTTTTGTTTGTTTGTTTGTTTTTTGGTAGAAGGTTTTCAGGGAAGATGACACAATGCTGATCAAGTGGAGGAGGATGTGGGGAGAAGGGTACAAATGCAAAAACAAATGTGACACTTTGGCAAGAGGGTGGAAGAAAGAGGGGTAGCCAGATCTAACCCCTCACCACTGCTCTCATGACCATACATACACTGAAGTAGAAAAACATGGCAAAACACACCAGGCCTGCTGGACCCAACCAGTCTCAACCATCAAACACTTCTCCCATCCCCAGCACCACACCAATGTCACTATATCAGAGTGCAGTCCACAAACCCACAAATAAATATTCAGATTTTCCACTCAAATCTGGAATAAATCACTGTTTTCCCCCTCTAGATTAAACCCCTGAGATGGTGAAAAGGCCTAGATTTGGTCCAAATCATCCCATATGTCCTCTGGACTGCTCACAATGAAATTGAGGTGAGACACAAAAGGGTACATCTCTTTTGGCTCTATAGACAAGACCTCTGTCTGTGTCTTTCTCTTTCTCTCTAGTTAGATTTTGTTCTAGTCCATTACAGTTTTTAGGAAGCTAGTTTCACTGCTTTCACTTAATTCAGTGCCAAAAAATCCCCTTGGCTGCATGCACACACACACATGCATATTGGTTTAATTTGCACAAGAGAATGACTTTCCTACAGTTCCCAGCTCCAGCTTTCTTTTAGCTTCTGTTTGTTCAATAAAAACAGGCCTTTGTAGCTGAATTAAAAGCCCATGTTGTGGCCTCAGTGGCTTTCCTCAGCAATGGGAAAGACTGAAATGTTTTGAAGTGGGGAAGAAAAACAAATCAGCTGGGTTGCAGGCAGTGCAGTGAAAGATTGGCCAATTAAATCCCACTTGCCTCCTTGCCAAATACCCACCTTTCATTACTCAGGTGCACAGGGGTTCTTTCTGATAGCAAGAAAGCCAAGCTAAAAAGATTCTGGTACAAACTACAGCAATCTAAGATTCAAACTGCTTTCATCAGTGTTTAGTGTGCAGGCCGTCCCCAGCTATGCATAATGCATCAAGAGAGAAAATCATCATACCCTCAGGGTTAATATACTAATGGTCTTTCCTGCAGATAATGCCTCCTCACTGAAGTGAGCTAGTGGAAATACTTGAATAAAAATACAATTCACTTTTCAATATTATTGTAATTAAGAACAGCCTCCCCCTAGCTGGTTACTCCTAGATGTTTTAGACTACAAATCCCATCAACTCCAGCTGACATGGCCAGTGATCAAGAGTGGAATGAGCATTTTAAGACATCCAGGTCTTTGTTTTTAAGCCATTCTAGGGGGTTTTGGTTGAGTGTTTAGAGGCACTGTCTTTCTGGAGGTTGAACCCCTGCCCCAGTCCCAGATCTCTTGCAGACTGGAACAGATTCTCTCCAGAATTGCTCTGTACTTGGCTCCATCTCTCTTGCCCTCGATTCTGAACAGTTTGCCAGTCCCTGTCAAGGAAAAACAACCCTAAAACATGATGTTTCTACCATCAGTCCTGATCATGTGGATGGTGTTCTCAAGGCAGTGATCACTGTTTACTCTGTAACATAAATGTGTTTTGCAGCAAAGCCAAAAAGTTCATCAGGCCAAAAAACCATTTCCCACATTGCAAAAGAGTGATCCCTGTTGAGACGCAAATGGATTTTAAATTTCCTGGACTTTGAGAATCTCCCTATACCCACACGGCTAGAAGGAGCAGGAGCCTGCTTGCCTGCCTGCAAAAGATAGGCTTCCCACCATATACCATCTTAAATAAAGACTGATACAACATGTAAACATCTGACTAACATCTCCAACATTTTTTCCTGTTTGGTTTGTAACATCTTGCCTGATGAAGAAGCCCATGGAGCTTCAAAAGCTTGCAACAAGTATATTGTGCATTTTGGTTTGCCAATAAAGGTATCACTGATGGATTTTTGTTTGCATTTCCCATATTGTTTGATTTATCTCCTGTTCCTTTTCACAGACTCAAAAGTTCACTGGGGCTTCTGGGAGCTGAAGTCTGAAACAAATGTAGAATCAAAGGTTGGGAACCACTGAAGTAGAGTCACAATTTAGCCATATTCTTTCCATTTTACAGTAACTGGTTTAGCAGTGCTCTGGGGGATGCTCATAGTTTGGGATTGATTGATTTTTTAAAATAACCCAGCCCTGATTTGTACTTCATAGCTTTATCTCAGTTTTGTTTGGATAGCTCCATGATCTTCATGATGCTGTTTTAGATATGCTGTCCAGCAAACTCTGTGGACTTCAAGAAATGGGTGTAAAATTATGTGGCTCTGGAACTGTCCAATGGTGGACTCCAGTCAAGCACTCATGTGATATTTAGAGGTAATGGGTTACATCAGACCTTGCAGTATTTAGACATGTCATAGCAGAGGGGTGAACACTTATGCAACCAACAGATGACAGTTTACTGTTTACTTAATGTTTGTACCATGATAAAAATATTTTACATGTTCATATTATTGAGTTTCTTGTGCACATCACATGGATGGTGACAATGTCAGTTAAATTAATTTCATTGCCCGATTATAATGCAACAAAATGTGGAAAGAACTAAAGAATATTTCCGCAAGACATTATGTCAGTACAGCTCAGGGATGATAAGTGTGAGAAGAGTCATTCAAATGTTATTGAAGTGCTGCTACCAGCATTTTTTATCATGCACAGGGATGCTGGGAGTTGCAATTCAACAACAGCTGGAGGCCCACAAATTTACCATTCCTGGTATAGAAAAAGATAAAAAATAGATTTAAAGGTATGAAAACAGCAGAGTAAAATGGATAATACTAAGTATATGTATAATTTTCATAAAGAAAAGGAGGTATTTACCTAATACTTCACACAGCTTAAGGGGAAGAAGAAGGAAAATTGTACAAAAGATTAGTCTCTGTAGGATGCTGCATTGATAAAAGAAAGGAGGCTCGTATCAGACTGTCTATTCCCCACACACACTGCAGCAGATTTACAAGATCATAAAATATAGATAGGATAGAACATTACAGCCTCTTGCTAATTGCTTGTCAACAGAAAACGGAGACTATTTTGGGAAGGAAAAGACTGATAGAATTCCTTAACTTTTCACCATAGGGCTTTTTTGTGCTTTGTAACCCTTCTAAAGAAAATTATGTTGGCTTGCTTGCTGAGTTATTATGAATAAGTCTCTTTGCTCATGAGAGTCTGCCAAGGGGGAAGGCAGACCTTACAGTAACCTATGCTTCCCACCCCCAAATCAGTTTAAAAACCCTATGCAACAGTGGGAGTAATGGCTGTGGGGACCACAAGGAAAGAGGAAACTGGTAAAAACTGAATTCCCACCTGGGACCTGAATGCCTCTTGTGTACAGACAAAGACCTTCTGTTTGAAGAAACATAGCTCAGGATTCAAATAATCACATTGTCCAAGAGTGCCCTATCTGGATGACAAACACAGAGAAGAAGCTCATCTAGACTTTGGGGGAAATGTTCTGGGAGTTGTATCCCCCCAAAATAAGTTTGCTAATCTCTTAGTTTGTCAATGCTTGTTATCCATCAGTGAAATGGAAGCAGTGCACTGTGAAGAGAGAGAAAAGATATATGGCCAGTTTGCGTTATCATCACTGAATTTTTAGAAGCATGTGACTGCTATTAGACAGAAACAAAATGCTGGAATTCATCAAGATGAAATCTACCCCAAGAAGGCAACTCCTCTGCTCTTAGTTCCATCTCCTCCACCCATCCTAATGGCCATGTGGGCTATAGCAACTGGTCATTCCTGCATCTGTGTGGGAGAGAAAAGAGCTATCTGAGGTCCTGGACTTATTTGGGATCATGAGTTTAGCACTCTGGATAACATATGGAACAAAATTGTAGCAGATCCACTATCCCTCTGATATGGAAGCCACCAGATGCCATTCCCAGCTGGCTGGGGATTCTGAG
>CM034701.1:240379357-240402255 GCA_020142125.1 Phrynosoma platyrhinos | reverse complement strand
ACAGTTAAAAATACAACAATAAAATAAAAACATCCTTAATAACACAAGAAATCAGTATAAACAAATTTAAAAACTCATCTATCACCAGATAACAGTTATTCCGGGAAAGAGATCCGTCTTTACTGTTTTCTTAAAAGCAGCAAGAGTAGTAATAAGACAGATCTTGTCCAGCAGGCCATTCCAAAGTCTAATATAATGAGAACCAGAGTAGCGGCAGCATCCAAAATGGGAGAGGGCGGGTAAGGGGGCTCCTGAGGCCAGAAGATCTAGTCTGGAAAGGCCTGCCGGAAGAGATCTGTCTTAACAGCTTTGGCTGCAGCAAATTCTTCCCAGAGGACCTGAGTGCATGGGGCGGATTATATAGGAGGAGGCAGTCCTGAAGACAGGTTGGACCCAAGGCATAACCAACACCTTATACTGGGCCTGGAAACTAATACGCAGCCAGTGGAGAGACTTTAATACAGGTGTTATGTGGTCTTTCCTTGCTGTTCCAGAAACCACTCTGGCTGCCATGTTTTGTACTAATTGCACTATCCGGACCAAACATGAGGGCAGCCCCATGTAGAGCACATTACAGAAATCTAGACGAGAGGTTACCAGTGCGTGCACCACAGTTTCGAGATCCCTTACTTCCAAGAAAGGGCGCAGTTGGTGTATGAGCCGAAGCTGATAACAGGTGCCCTTGACCATCGCATTTACCTGATTAGTAATCAGGAGTGACGAATCCAAGAGCACCCCCAGACTGCGAACACAGTCCTTCACGGAGAGTGTGACCCCATCTAGGACTGGCAGTTGCAACCCAATTCCCGGTTTCGGGGCTGCACCTGTGATCACCTCCGTTTTGTCTGGATTCAATTTCAATCTGTTTTTCCTCATCCAATCCATTACTGCCTTAAGACAGTCACTGAGAGGAGAGACACCATCGGGAGACGTGGTCGATGATCGAGACATGGAAAAATAGATCTGGGTGTCATCAGCGTACTGGTAACACCCAGCCCCATGTTTCCAGATAATGTCACCCAGTGGCTTCATATATATATATATTAAACAACATTGGGGACCAAATGGCACCTTGCGGAACATCGCAACTAAGATCTATTTTTGCAGAACAACTGTCCCTGAGCCACACCCTCTGGGATCTACCTGAGAGGAAGGAGCGGAACCACTGTAACATAGTGCCTCCGACTCCTAACCCACTCAGGCAATCCAAGAGGATGCTATGATCTATTGTATCGAAAGCCTCTGAGAGGTCTAGAAGCACCAGCAGGGTCACACTATCCCTGTCAATGCTCAGACGCAGGTCGTCGGTCAAGGCAGCCATGGCAGTCTCAACTCCAAATCCCATCCTAAAGCCAGTTTGAAATGGATCAAGATAATCGTTTTCATCCAAGACTACTTGGAGTTGAAGAGCAACCGCCCTCTCGGTCACTTTGCCCAAAAAAGGTAACATGGATACTGGCCTATAGCTGTTCATATCCAGGGGGTTCAAGGAAGGTTTTTTCAGAAGCAGCCTAACTGCCGCTTCCTTTAAACAAGATGGATGGCCGCAAGGAACAACCTCAAGGCATCCCACCCCTCTGCCAACCATGAAGGGCAAGGATCAAGAGGGCAAGTTATCTTCCTCATACTACCAAGAAGCTTGTCCATGTCCTCGGTACTACCAGATTGAAAATGATCCAGTAAATTTACATCAATGGAGGCACTGGACACCTCATCTATTGATTCTGTTATTATACCCGCATCCAAGTTGGCTCTTATCTGAGAGATTTTATCTGCAAAGAAGTTGTGAAAAGCATCACAGCAGGCCGTTGTTGGGTTAAGTAACGGGTTCTATGCAGGTGGAACCTGCATCAGTTCCCTTACCACCAGATGCAATACGTGCAGAGGAGAAAGACTTCTGCGCTGAGTGTATTGCCCCTCGATAGGACCAAAGGACTATGATGAGATTTGTCAGATAAGAGCCAAGTTTTTCACCAGGTATGCTCTAGTCGTTATCCAACCCACTTCATTTTCCTAAGATCTCCCGTGTACCACAGTTTACGGTTCAAAGCGGGTTGGAAAGGACACTTGGGAGTGATTGTGTCAATAGCCTTGGTAAGATCGATGTTCCAGGTATTGACCAAAGCTTCGACAGAATCACCACCGTTACCAACCATTAAACTCTCTAAGGCTTTCTGGAATCCAATTGGTTCCATTAGCCTTTGAGAGCGGACCATTCTAATAGGTCCAGTGGGGTGGATAGTGGTTCTTAGTTCAGTCTTGACTAGGAAATGATCTGTCCATGACAAAGCAGTGGTTTTAATAACCTCCACCCATGGATATTCCTGTTCCGTACTAAAGACCGCATTGAGTGTATGACCCGCACAATGAGTGGGCCCGGCAACTAGTTAGGATAGGCCCATGTTTGTCATGGAATCCATGAACTCCTGAGCCGCACCTGTTAAATTTGGCAAACTGTCTCAAGTGGGATGTTGAATTCACCCAGAACTAAAAGTCTGGGAGACTCTAGCAGCAACTCAGAGACCAGCTGTGTCAGCTCAGTTAGGGAGTCTGCTAGACAACGGGTTGATTGGTATACTAGCAGAATCCCCAGACTATCTTTGGTCCTCAGGCTCAGGTACATGTACTCGAAGTGGGCTGTATTCCAGACAGTTATCCTGGTCAAGGTCAAGTTGTTCTTATGAACCAGTGCCACTCCACCCCCCGCCCCCCACTTCCTCTTACCTGCTCACTTACAGCATACCCGGCTGGGAGGGCCTGCATCCAAATTATGGCACTATCCTATCCCAGCCAGGTTTCTGTGAAGCAAGCCAGGTCGGCATCCTCATCTAAAAGAAGATCGTGAATTATATGAGTCTTATTTTTAACTGACCTGGCATTGCAGAGGAGCAAGGTAAGGTTCTGTGGAATGGTTGGTGTGCACTCCAACTATTTAATTAGTTCTGTTTTCTCCCAAGATAGGACCCAAGGCAGCTTCCAATATGAGTTCAACGAAAATATTATTAAATAATGGATAATACAAATATTAAAAACAATTAACCAAACAATCATATTAGAAGCATTAATTTAAAAGCTTGTCAAGACAGCTAAATGATAAAATACAATACACCCCATTTAAAGCAGCTTGAGTTTGTCTCTTGGGAGCTGTGGTCCAAACTAGTGCCTATCAAACTAGTTATTACTTCTATTTTGTGTATTCTGTGTTAAAAATACTGAATACAGCATAGTTTTATGAGTGACAGTATGATTGTCAATTTCGGCAGTTAAAGGAAATCTTTTAGCCTGCTAATTAATTTTCCAGTATATCTTGGATGTTTTACAAGACATCATAAAGAGTGATGATATAGTACTGATTCCATTTACTGAGTGAACTTATTAAATAAAAACCAGATCTATATTTCCCTTGGGAATGGTGACTCTGCATCTACCACTCTGAGTGGCCAGACTTTCCTTCTTGATTTTTGTTTTTTATGGAAAATGTATATGCTATCCTTAAGTTTTTTTAAAATGCAAAAATAGTATCCCTTAATACTTTTTTCCCTTTAACTCTTATCCTAAGTTTTTTTTAAAATCGTTTTTGGTATTGTTGTTGGTTTAATGTTGTTTATGGAACTGAAAAAATGTAACCTTAAAGAAAGCAAAATATTTTTTTTAAAAAATGCAAAAAGGGCAGCTCTGATATTGTGATGTAAGTTTTTTTAAAAAAAAAAAGAATAGAAAAGAAATAGAAAAAAATAAATGTAATCAGGCTATTTAGGAATAGCAAGGGGGGAGATAGGGGGAGAGGAGGAACCAATGACACCACATGATTGCCAATATCACAACTGCCCTGTCAGCAATGATTCACACCCATGGACTAGAGTGATTGGGAGGTCATTGACTGTTTTCCCCCATCAATGAAAAGGGACACAGCAGCTATGGGTCAGAGGAGGCATTGTCTGATAAGTATCAACAAAGTCACTTTTTTTTCTGGGTCTAATCATGATTTAAAAGCCATGTGTCATAACTGAGTAATTTCTAAGAGAAAGACAATGACAAACCTCCTCTGAATAAACCTTGCCCAGAAACCCTACCACAGGATTAGCAGAAGTCAGAGTTGATTTGAAAGCATAGAGCAGGGGTAGGCAACCTTTCCCCTTTAAGGGCCGAGGGACTTCAGCTCCCAGAAGCCTCAGCCATTTTGGCCAATAGTCCCATGTTAGCCAATAGCTCCTGGGATTCTGGGAGTTGAAGTCCCTCGGCCCTTAAAGGGGAAAGGTTGCCTACCCCTGGCATAGAGCAACAACAACGACAGCATTGTTTCACAGTCATTGAGTAACCTTAGGCCAGTCATGCTGTCTCTCAGCTTGACTGCTGTGGTTTCCACCTTGAGCTCCTTAGAAGGTGGCATATATATGTAACTACTAAAAAAAGAATAAACTTTACCCTTGCTTCCTGCTATTCCCAACATTTCAACTTTTTTAAGCCATATTGGTTTAAACATGAAAATCCACAAAGCCATGCCATCAGCATCTTTTTGAAAGTCACATCATCATCCTGGTTTTCTCATTATGTCTTTCCCCTGTTATCACCATTTGTCAGATGCATTTCAGTGCACAGGGCAGCTTGATCCTGAATTTGAATTGATAATGCTAATCATTTCTATGTATCTTATAGATACGTAGCTCTATCTATCTGCACTAAGCTGACAGCATGAGATGAGTTACATTTTAGGTGCAGAGCATGAAATGATTCCCTTTGGGTATAGTGTGTAGTCTAAATGCAGAAGCTGCTGTATTAATATAGTAAACCTTCATTTAATTAGCACCTGTGAATAAAGTGCATATGATTTTGGTAATGTACATAGATGTATGCTATGTACTTACATACTTTTTCATTTCAGTGGTGAGTACTTTTTCTGTGCAAAGGAACATTTCCCCACATATTTGCATCAAGGTATAAAACAGGGGTAGGCAACCTTTCCCCTTTAAGGGACGAGGGACTTCAGTTTCCAGAATCCCAGGAGCTATTGGCCAACATGGGACTATTGGCCAACATGGCTGAGGCTTCTGGGAGCTGAAGTCCCTCAGCCCTTAAAGGGGAAAGGTTGCCTACCCCTGGTAAAAAATAAGGCTAATCCACTCTTGTGGGGACCTGAGGCTATTTTTCTGGCTAGCTAAATGCTTAAAGGTCACCCTTTCAATTTTGTTGCATTGGGAGGGTGAATGGCTTTTCAAGCTGTGAATCTCCCTCTCTCTCTCTCTCTTCATATCTTTATATGAATGATTACAATTAGCTGAAGAAATAGAAAAAAATAAATGTAATCAGGCTATTTAGGAATAACAAGGGGGGAGATAGGGGGAGAGGAGGAACCAATGACACCACATGACTGTCAATATCGCAACTGCTAATTCTTCATCAAACACTATTAAATTCATTAAAATTCCTCTCACTCATTATTAACAAATAAAATACCCTATTTAGACTTGATTAAACTATTATTAAATGCATGTGTGTCTGTGAAACTTCAATGTACTGAAATTGACTTGATTCTGATATTCGCTATGGTATTGATTGCTGGCCATGATATTGACTATCTCATGGACTATAGCCAATAGGATAGTCAGTATCCTAGTCGATATCATTCCTTTATCTTTCGACAATGGCACATTTATTTATTTGTCAGGATCTCAGATTGCCTTCCAAAAAGTATCAGTTTAAATAATTTTAAACAATTTTTAAATTTAGACAAATTTAAACAATAAAGAATAATTGAACAGAGTGCATGAGAAAGGGCCAGAAAATTT
Organism: Phrynosoma platyrhinos; assembly: GCA_020142125.1. Classification (NCBI taxonomy): domain Eukaryota; kingdom Metazoa; phylum Chordata; class Lepidosauria; order Squamata; family Phrynosomatidae; genus Phrynosoma; species Phrynosoma platyrhinos. The sequence goes on along the minus strand of CM034701.1, from coordinate 240,396,469 downwards.
GTCCTCCTGTAGTTCCGCCTGTGGCAACTGGAGGTTCTCCTGTCAGAATCTACTCCAGGCTTTAGTTTGAACTTTAAAGGACCTATCCATAGAGCTGAACCCATTTTGGAGACAGGGTTTTGCATCTTGGACATATCCTTTAAAGTTCAGAATAAAACCCAAAGTGGATTCACTGCCCCACTGATATGGAAGCCACTAGCTGCCACTCACTTTTTTCTGGCGTTAGTCTTCTGCACGTTGATCCCAGATCACACATGCTCCAACACATTAGGACTTATCTTTCTTTCTAACTTTGGCTGAATATAATTTAGATGGTTTCACAACTTTGTAGCTGCTCCTAAGTAATGCCTGATGGAAGGTCCCTTCATTTACGAGATACTCTTTTGCTAAGATTGCTTACTTAGAATAAAAGTTTTCCTTAAAAGATCTCTTCTTTTCCACTCCCTCTTCATATGCCTTTGATCAGTGTGTGCCTGCATGTGTCTGATTATAGCAATAGCAAGTAGCAAGTACATTTCTATATCACTTATCAGTGCACTTAAGCATCCCCTAAGCAGTTTACTATGTGTAAACTAATTGCCCACAATAAGCTGGGTACTTACTTTAGTGACTTCAGAAGGATGCCAGGCTGAGTCAACCCTGAGTCCCTGGCTGGTATTAAACTCACAACCTTGTGATTTGTGAGTGAGTGGCTGCAGTACAGGCATTTAACCACTGTGCCACCAGGGCTCCTGGTGTCCTGGTGATTAGTTGATCCTGATTAGGATTCTCATCTTCCACAGGAGGAGGGGGGAAAGCTCTGCAAGGTCCTAGGCAGGGACGTTACTGAGTTAAATCTCTTACTGTCGCATGGGGTTAATTAGTGGGGGTGGCTAGATAGAACTTGGGGCTCCCCTCTCCTATTCAAGGAGATGGGGCTAAAGCTCATTACATGTTGTAACTCTAACCTTTAAGATACTTCTATAGTTATGGTGTCTGGAGCTTCATATTAATGATGGAGGAGAAAATTGCTATGGTTAAATGCTGGCTTATGCTGCTACATCATGATCTGTTGCAAGTATTAAGGCACAGTGGATAGGAGAAGAGTGTGTTGAACCACAAGCCAACACCATGTAGCATTCAGCCACTTGTTAAAAGTGTAATTAAGGAGTAAGTATTTGATTCTGAGTATATGTGCATAAAACCTCCCTGTTCATGAAACTGTCCTCAGTGTCTCCATAGATGTCTTACAAAATTATAACAGAGTGATAAGCAGACATGTTGGCTGAAATTAATGTTCTGCTTTGCTTTGTCACAGTGTTCAGGAAGACTTTGGGTAGAAATGGGTAAGGATGTGCAGCCCCAATGGGGAAGGCAGGGCAGAATGCAGGCTTAACAGACACCAACACAAAATTAGAATTGACTTAGCTGAATAAAGTTGACCAAGCATGAAAAATGGATCCAGACATTGGGTGTCTCACTTGGTTCCCTCATGCCTCCTGCTACAGGAGCATACGGGTTGAGCAATGGGATCCACACGGTCCCCTGCCTATGGCTCCTGAATTGGATGTGTATCAAGCCACCTCTACTGGTTTACAGTCCATTGGACCACTGCTGAAGCTTCTTTCATTCATCTGAGTATCATAAGCAGACAGAATTTTGAGCAATTGTATTTATTGGATAGGTAGACTAACAGTAGTTAACAAGTCATCTTATATAAGGCTTCCTTTATGAATTGCCAGCAATCATAAATAAAGGAGACCAAACTGACAAAGTAATTTTAGATAAGAATATGTAGTTTCACCAAAGAAGTAGAATCAAGGAAAGTGGAGGAACCCATGGCAAAAAGAAGAAAAGGAAACAGACTCTGCCAGATTATTCTCAAAATTCTGATAGGGAAGAGTGAGCTGTGATTGTAGGGAACATAACTTTCACTTCTTACAAATAGGGAAGCAATGTGTCTTTTATGGTAAAACTGGATTGCCTCTTAATATGAAATCCAAAAACCACAAAGATATTGTGTTTTTCTCATATATATGAAAGGATCTTGGGATCATGAAACAGAATGAAACAGACTATATAGGTTTGGCTTGCAGTTAACTGAGAAATCCTTCTGGTATAAACAGTATTAATCATGTGGTAGAATGCTGTTGCTTATGTGGAAGACTAATCCCTGGACCCATAGAAGGGTGTGTCCCTGTACACACAAAGACTCTTGTGGCAAATACTTGCTTTTTTATTCCATTGCCAGAATTTCCCATCTCCCATTTAAGTTAGGAAATCTGGGAGAAGCATCACAAAGAGCACTGGAAACCTGACTTCTTGGTCAGGCTATAAAGGCAGAATATTAAGGATAGCATCCTGTTAATGAGTCCCATTTATGTCAATGTAAGCCACTTGTTTCAGAGGACAGAATTACATTCCAAGCATGTAACAACCAAAATCCCCACACCAAAACCTTACCTTTTGCCCTCCTTCAAAACAGGCATTTCCATGTTGGTGAAGAGCAGAGAGAGTGGCATAGGGCAGAGAAGCTTCCAGCTATTTTCCTATCAATGGACACACAGTGATGGCATTATCCTCAGGGGCTAAAGGAGGACCCTTGGGAGATCCCTGAGAATGCCTGTTGTGCCTTTTTAATAAGTGTGGGGGGTTTGGTTAAAAGTGCTGAGAAGAGACCTACAAGCTATTTAAATTGTTACTCCTGAAGGTTTCCAAGAAACACTATTTACCTATTTTGTAGGAAAGGGCAAAGTGTGATCTGGGAATTGTAAAGGGGCTCTGGACTGCAGAAACAGTCTTACCTATTCTATACTGGAGTTTTAAACCTAATCCTGAATTTTGCTCAGAATAAACCCTGAACTTTGAAGATTCTCATCAATCCAGGGTTCTTCTCATCAGGGTTTTCTGACACACAAGAAAAGTTTCTCAGCAATTTTGAATATTTTCAAATATTCTTTTTCATCTGTACATCCCCCGTTTCATTTTATTCTCTTCTCCCTTCCTACACTCCCAACAACAAACTATTCACCCATAGTAAACCTACTAAATGTAACTACATTCAAGTATAAAATGCACTTCGTTTTACCACAAAGCTGGTGGAGACCATTTCTGGAATGTGCAGCATTTAAAATTCTCTAACCAGCTTTTGAATACAGAAACAGAAAGTTTAATATAGAAGATGGGGGAAGGGAGGGAGAGAGATCTTATTCCAGTGAAGCAGTCAATAGACATAAAATACAATAGAGGTAAAGAAAATGTGAGAAATGAATATATGCTGAATTCTTAACAAAACAAAAGAGTTATTCTCTGAAATTTCTCAGTCCTTCTCCCAACTCACTTGTTTTCTCTCTCTCACATACACACACAAACAATGAATCTGAACTAGTAGACTTCAGTCTATGAAAGCTCATGCTGCCAACCTTTTTATTTCAATTAGTCTAAAAATGCTAGAAGATCTCTCTACACACACACACAGATAATGGCGTTAAATAAGGAATGAGAAAGCCATCCAAATAGTACTATTCTACCTTCTTATCAAAGTAGTTGCCAGTTTTGCTATCCAAGCAGCAGGAAGTTCTTATTGTAAAATATGTGCTCAATTGCAACATAGAATTCATCTGTATCAAATGGCTCTTACATTTCCTTGTGCATGTGTATTTTATTCTTGATTTGGAAATAAGCAGCCCAACTGAATTAAACAAGCTTGATGAAAACATTTTTTCATAAAAAACTTTCCATAAAACTGTTCATAAGATACATTGCCACCATAATGATGTTATTTGCAAACATTTGGATTTTGATGATAGTAAAATATAGCTGTAGTTTGAAATATGAGATTTGGAAAAATGAAAAATCATTCGCATAGTTAACAGAGATCAAAAACCTGCCTTGCTTCTGTTCTTCCTGTATTTTTGCAAGTACTGTATCATCATGAACTGAACATTGTGATTCTTCTGCTAACCTTCATTGAACACTGCCAATGTCTGGTAACAATATATGCCAAAACATGAAAAAAATACTTTTTAACTGAAACTCCCAAATTCCCACTGGCCAACTCCTTGCCATATTAGTGGCTGGAAATTCTGGGAATCATGGTCCAAAAAATACTTTCCCCAGCTCTGGTATGAGCTCTTTATTGATTGCTGTTTTACTTCAACTTTTAAATAACCTCAGAGAATAAGATGAGATCAACATTCTGGAATGCCAGATGGTTGCCAAGACTCCTCTTTCTTGGTAGGGCTCTATCTTTGTTGCTTTTATGTGTCTTCAAATTGACTTCACATTATGGCAATGCTATCATGGGGTTTTCCTGGCAATACTTTCTTCAAGCTGACAGAATGGAATTTGCCCAAGATCACCCATTGGTTTTCCATGGCTGAGTAGGGATTCAAAGCCTGGTCTCCTGGAGCCCTAGTCCAACACTCAAACCACCATCCCATACTGCTTCCCAAGTACAGTTGCTGAAAACAGCAACAAGAATAAAAACAGCTGTTTGTCCTTTCCTTGTAAGCCTATGGAGAGCACTAGGCTTACTCCAATGGGACCCATAGTGCCAATGTCTGTTTCTCCCGCCTCCACCACCACAACCAGCACATATACAGACCACGTGCCTTCCATTACTAGAATTCCTAGATCCCAGAGCCTGGACCCTCTTCTCCAATCTTTAGGGTAAGAGGGAGGAATTTCAGTGCACATATGCTGCCTTGAAAAGTGTGTGTACCTATATTTTCCTTATTACTTAGACTTGGGTTGCTTTTTAAAAAAAATGAATGACATATTCTATGCAAATCAGGTTGATGCTTAATGAATCCTCATTAATGACATCAACAGGCACTCCCCCCTCCCCAGGGCTCACTTCCTGTGACATCATGAAGGTTCATCCCTTGGCCTCAGTTTTTGGCCACGGTGGTTTCAAGAGACCCTGAAAAAGAGATGTTTCAAGCAACCCTCACCCCCACCATGGCCCTAAAGACCAGTGGTTCCCCTTATCTTTCTTGGGTGCCAATACTTTGGCTGATGACACCCCTGCCAGCCTCCTATTCTTCACTACCCTGTGGATTTTTTCACTACCCCCAGGAGGGTGGTATTGCCCACTTTGGGAATCAGTGGATTAGAACAAAGTTAGAGAGATTGGAACAAACTTCACTGCAACACATGCCACCACATTAACACAGCACTGAAGAGGTCTACCAGATATTCAAGCAATCAGCTACTCCTGGGATCATGACAAGCCACCAAGAGTTCTAATAAAACTGTGCACAGAAAATGTAAACCCTTTTGGGATAAAACTGACAAAAAAAAGAAATAAAACCTCCTCAAAATCCCTTTCCAATTCCTAGAGGCTCCTTAATCTGCCTGGGCCTGACGCCAGCTCTGAAATATTTTGGAGATGATGGCCAGAGTGATAAAAATACAGCTGTTTAACACAAGCTTTTGGGAGGTTTTGAATAAAGAGGGACAGCTTAAAATGTGATCCTTAATTGATTGTAAAGAGATTGTGTTATTATTGTTTACTCAATTCATATTACCCTGCTAATTGGTGGAGGAGGATGGGGACAGATGGTTGGAGAATCATGCTGAAAGAACTTAGAGTAACACAGAACTAGGCCTCTTTAGTGTCAAGGAAACTCTGAAAGGGATTTAGGGAATCAGCCTTAATAGGAATTAAGGTGATTCATTTTAGCTGGACTGAAGTCAGAATGTTAGTTATGCCAAAGCCCCACTTAAAGCTACGGAATTCCATCTCTCTATTACATTTCTAAAATCTTCTCTTTCCTTTAAGCTAGAGATGAGCAAGTTCAAAGTGTCCAATGTCTAATCTTCTACCACAAATACCCACTGCTGTCTGCTCTTTAAAATGTCCAAAAAAAGTGCCAGGGTTGGGGAGAGAATCAAAACAAGAAGAGCCCATTGTATCCTTATAGCAATCTTGTGAAGATTATACAGAGATATGAAGTAATTCAGCATATAGGATTCATGGTCCTTGCAAAAGTGTTAAAAATAGAGCTGGTAAAAAATTGGTTTTTACCTGGTTTAAAAAAAAGCTTAGAGAGCTTTCACTGGTTGGGGTTCACATGTGTTCTTTAAATCAGTGCTTGCAAAGATGTTAAAAACAGAACTGCATGATTTTTGTTTTTTGGTGTTTTTTCTCTGTTCAGTACAGAACTTGGAAAATTTAATTTCTAGCTAGAAATTTTCTAGACTTGTTCAATTCTTTTAAATGTAACAACATGCTCTGAGAAGTTGTAGTTGATGCTTAATGTATCATGATTAATGTTATCACATGGACCTTCCTCCGGGACATCATACTGGGTTGTGGCTGAATCTCATATTTTGGCCCTGAAATTTGGCAACCCTAGCCATCAAGCTGAATACAAACAAGAACCAGAATCTCCCTTGTCATAATCAGAGCCAGTTCTTCCATTAGGCAGAACAAGACATCTCCAGATTGTGTTATGAATAAGCAACCAGTTGTTAGTTAATATGTTATTTTCCTCAGGTACTTATGAGATTTTCTCCATTGGCTGCCAAAATAACTTGGTTGACTATGGTTGCTATGTAATAAGATCTAGCAGTGGAGGGCACTGTTTGCCATTCTTTCTCAAACAGCAGAATATTTGGAGCAAAACATGGTGTTAGCCCTGGACACTTCACCAGCTTCCACTCACTATCAACCTCAGCCTGCAACTATCTACAGAACAAGTTCACTTTCTAGACACTGCAGTACAGGTACAAAATGGGCATCTAAGCAACACACTATATCGCAAAACCAAGGACCACTACATGTACTTACATGCCTCCAGTTTTCACCCTGAACACACCACCAGATCCATAGTCTACAACCAAACCCTCTGATACAATTGCATCTGCTCAGATCCAGAAGACAGTGGTGCCAAACTCAAGGAATTACAACAAACATTCCTCAAACTACAGTACTCACCACATGAAGTAAAAAAACACAAATAAACAAGGCAAGACATGTACCCAGGACTGATCTATTACAGAACAAATTAAAGAGGGAAAATGACAGAATCTCACTAGTGATCACATACAGCTCCCAACTGGGACCACTCAGGCACATAATCAAAGAACTACAACCCATTCTGGACAATAACACCACTCTTTCAAGGGCTTTTGGTGGCAGACCTTTACTCACCTACAGACAACCTCCAAACCTCAAATAGGTACTCGCCCACAGGAAGACAAATGGCATAAATGGATGGGGACACAGGTACTAAGCCTTGCTGCAAACCAAGATGCCAACTCTGCCCACATGTTTATCCATGAAATGTCATTACAAAACCTAATGGCATCACCCACAATATTAGGGGGACCTTCATGTGCTCATCCTCCAATGTGATTTATGCCACACTATGTCATCAATGCCCATCAGCACTCAACATTGGGCAAACAGGCCATTTCCTGTGCCAGAGGATAAAGGGACATAAATCAGACATTAGGAATGGGAATACACAAAAACTGGTGGCTGAACATTTCAATTTTCCTGGGCATTCCATCTCAGACTTCAGAACAGCAGGCCTTGAACAAAATAGCTACATTGGAAAGAGAAACAGAAGAACTGGAATTCATCCATAAACTGCAGTCCCTCAGCAATAGATTGAACAGGGACAATGGCTTCCTGGCTCACTACACACATTTCAATGCTATCTGACCCCATCCTTATGGAGGCATCCTACACTCATCCATTCTCCCCACCTACAGGCTAGTTTCCAAGGCCAAACTGGTCTTGCCACCTCATCTCCATACCCAATGTCTATGTCTTTGTCCACAAATGAGCATTGTTAAACTGGACTTGCTATTTCATTTCCATACACAACAGATTTTGAATTTGAATTGACACGCTCACATACCTAGGCCATATATATGTCTGTCCCTGTCTTCTACTCCACCAAAAGCATCTGAGGAAGTAGACTGAAGTCTGCAAAAGCCCATGCTGCTAATTTCTTTCTTTCAGTTTTTTAGTCTCCAAGTTGCTACAAGATCTCTCTACATACTGATTCTGTCACACTAGTTGTCATGATTAAATTCAGGCCCATTGGTTCTTATTAACTTCAGTTCTGGCTCATTGTGAATTCTCTTTTTCCAACATAGGGCCTCTACAGATGGCGCTTTGTGCCGTCTTGGAGGCTGGGAAGGGGAGGGGCAGCTGGACGCTGGACGCCCCAACCCTTTCCTGAGGACATCATCGGAGTGCCCACCGTTGCACACAGCGAGCGCTCTGATGACGTCCTTCCAACGCAGTGTCCAGACATGCTGCAGCAGAAGAGATGCAGAAGAGGCACTCACCGCATCTTCCAACACTCTTTCTGCACCTTGAGGAAGGCTGCCAGTCTGCATCCCCCCATAGTTAGGCTACAGTTCGCAGTATATGGTGAAAAAGGGACTACTTAGGTTGCCATCACAGTGTCATATTCTTTGTATCAGAGGTACTTGTCTCTCTTACTTTAAATCTGTTTCACTTTCTTAAAGTGTTGAGGGCCAGTATCAGAGGGTAGAAAATATAATTGTAGCACAGAGGCTGCAGGGCAAGAACCTTTTGTTTAGAAAGAGTATGAAAAAAATGGGGGGGGATTCAATTTGGCTTTGTATCAGCTCTCCCAAGAGTGCACAAGGGTGAACACACACACACACACACACACACACACACACTGTCTTCCACCAGGAATATTTCCAACATACTTCAGACCAAAGCCAGCTTTTGTACTGCAAGTATGAATAATACCAATGCTGCATTTTGCTGTGAACGGTATAAGTAAATTTCTGATCAAAACAAACAGCGAGCTACAAGGAGCTTTAAAGCACATTTATTTCTGGGCTTAACTGCATGCCACTGATGTTGATTTGTTTGTGTGTAGTTGTTGTTTGAACAAAAACATACTCAAAGATTACAGTTTTGTTTGTCAAGTGTCTTTTGTCTCCAATACAGCCCATATTTTCATTGCTGTCACACTTATTTTGACCAGGGGGTGGGGAATTGATACAATATGTATCTAAAGAGTGCATGAAATTAGTATAACTCATATATGAATTCAATATAATGCACATATATAGTATGCAAAAGAGTCCATTATTAAACACACTTTTATTGGTGTCTTCCAACCCCAGAAAGGATTTTTTTGAAAAGAAAAACTCATTAGATGTCTACACAGAATGTTCCTGGAATGTGTACAATATTGTCTTTCTATTGAAAACATCTCTGAATTGGGATTTGGTAGAGCAGTTTGTTTGAAAGCAAACATCTGGATTCTTTGTCAGCAGAAATTCCTTCTGAGTTCTGACACCCCATATATGCAGGTGGTTGGTTGGTTCCTGTTTTAACTTGGACATAATTTGAAAGTAAACATCTGTTTTAAGATCTGGCTATGGTCATGGAAATCTTTGTGCATGGGTGGTCCTGTTTTGCTGTGTCAGGATTTACTTATAAAAGACAAGCGCATGGCAAGCAAACTAAACTGATCCCACATATATGTACATACAAAGTTCCAGGTGTCAGTGCAAACACTTCTTCAGATCTGCCCAACTTATCCTCTTGAATCTTTTCTTAGAATCATAGAATCATAGAGTTGGAAGAGATCACAAGGGCCATCCAGTCTAACCCCTTGCCATGCAGGAATACACAATCAAAGCATTCCCAGCAGATGGCCATCTAGCCTCTGTTTGAAAACCTCCAAAGAAGGAGACTCCACCACTCTCTGATGGAGTGTGTTCCACTGTCAAATAGCAATTACTGTCAGGAAGTTCTTCCTAATGTTGAAGTGGAATCTCTTGTCCTGTCTTTTGAATCCATTACCCTGTGTTCTAGTCTCTGGAGCAGCAGAAAACAAGCTTGCTTCTTCTTTGTTATGATACCCCTTCAAACATTTAAATATGGTTATCATGTTCCCTCATAACCTCTTCTCCAGGCTAAACAGACCCAACTCCCTAAGCAGCTCCTCATAGGGCATAGCTCTTGAATTGGTCAGAAGAAGGAGTGTCATACCAGTGATCAGTATGAGAATTGAACAAACTGTACACAGAGGATCTGTGAACTTTTACTCAGGAAGAGAGGTGGACTGAATGTCTGAATGATTAACACAGAAATGTAAACATGACTGACTGGAAATTGACAAATGTATCCAGTCCCACTCAGTAGAAAGTCACAATATGTTTAGTAGAGCATTCTTTCAGTTCATCCTCTGGAAGGCAGTCTTCACACTACAGCCTTAAGTAAGCTCCACTGAATATAATGAAACATACATCATAGGAGAGCCAGCATGACATAATGGTTTGAGTGTTGGACTAGGACTCTGGGAGAACAAGGTTCAAATCCCCACTTGGCTATGGAAACCCAGTGAGTAGCCCTGGGCAAGTCATATTCTCTCAGCCCCAGAACTCATGGCAAAACCCCATGAACAAGTCTTGCCTCAGCTCCCCCCCCCAAAAAAATTTGATAAGTTGGCCTTAGGGCCACCATAAGTTTAAAAAATGACTTGAAGGCACATAAAGACAACAAAAAAGTCATAGGTGTTCTCTATCCCCTTTTGCAGACGGCACTTTGCGCCATATTGGAGGCAAGGAAGGGGAGGGACAGCTTCACACTGGGCACCCCAACCCCTTCCTGAGGACGTAATAGGAGTGCCTGTTGTTGCAATGATGTGCGCTCCGATTACGTCCTTCCGGCTCAGCATCCAGACACGCTGAGCCGGAAGAGACACCGAAGAGGTGTGCGACACCTCTTACGGTGCCCTTTCTGCACCTTGTGGAAGGAGCACTATTTTAGCGCTCCTTCCAAGGCTGGTAAAAGAGTGGATCAGGGTCGAGGAGTGCGGCAGCCTTGGCCCCAATCTGCAGCTTCTCGGGGTGGCCCATGGAAACCGTCTGCAGAGGCCCTATGTCTGTGAGGATTCAGATTCCACCCTTTTCTGTTTCAGATTTTTTTTTCTCCATTAATTTGGAATCCATGACTAATAGGGGAAAATCAAGTCTTAAGTTAATAAAGGATTGCTGTCTTCTCATTTAAAAAACATTTTTAATTTTTTTCCCCACAGCTCAGGTCCTAATTAAATTTCCCCATAAGTCAGTCTCATTGCAGGATATCAACTTTATTGTAGATATAGAATGTGATATATAGTCAATTCTATTGAGGATTTTTTTTTGTCACATTTGTTTGTTGTTAAACAAGTTGTTAGAAATTAGATTCATGACTACATAAGGAGCCCTGATGGTGCAGTATGTAAATGCTGGCACTGCAGCCACAAGGTTGTGAGCTCAATCCCAGGGCTCCAAGGTTGACTCAGCCTTCCATCCTTTCATAGGTTTGTAAAATGAGTACCCAGTTTGTTGGAGGCAATTGGTATACAGATTGTAAACTGCTTAGGGAGTGCTGAGTTCATTATGAAGCAGTATTGAAATGTAAATGCTATTGCTATTGGTACATTTCTATCTGAAATAAATTGCTAAAATTACATATATAAGTCTGACAGAGTTTTCTGCCACACTGCATAATTAATGCAATTTGACACCTCTTTAACTGCCATGGCTTAATTCTATAGGATTCTGAGTAGTTTGTTGTAGTACCAGGGCTCTCTGACAGAGAAGACAAAATGTCTCAAAACTACAATTCACAGAATTTCACAGAATTGAATCATGGCAGTTAAAGTGTTGTCAAGCTGTACTGATTTTGCAGTGTAGAGGCAGCCATTGTATGTACACTACACAGTTATAGCTGTTTGATGCTACTTTAATTGTCATGGGTGCAGCTTATAGAATCCTGGAGTTTGTAGTTTGTATTAGGATTCCATGACAATTGGAGTGACATCAAGCTGTTATAACTGTGCAGTACAGGACAACTATTAGTGCTTTCAAAATAATTCTTCTTTTTCCATTCTACATTCAGAAGCTGACTCGTTGAATACTTACAAATATCATCTAGTATCTTTGACCTTACATAAAGGCAACAGGCCAATTCAGGAGCATATAAGTGACACATTCAACTCTATCATCCAATGGTGGTACATATCTGGGGAAATCAGAAGGAATCACACAAAGATTGCTGTTCAAGCTCCTAGCATTTGCTGCCTAAGATAGTTCCCTCACAGGCTGTCACTCTGCCTAGTGGTAGAGCTAGCTGAGTTGATGAGCTGTACAGTTTGATTCAATTTTACGAACTGTACAGTATTGTTATAATTTAGTTATAGGTCACTTTGCTCCAAAGTAACATGCTTAAGATTGCAGCTGTCAGTGTGTTAAATGGCACAAATCCAGTTGGCCCTCCATATCCATGGATTGTGCATCTATATAGCTTGAAATTTTTTTTAAAAAAACCACAAAAAATCCAAAAAGCTAACCTTGATTTTGATATGTTATATAAAGGATACCATTTTACTATGCCACTATATTTAATAGGATTTGAGCATCCATGAGTTTTGGTATGCATGGGTGGGTGGGTGGGGGTCCTAGAACCAAATTGCAACAGATACCAAGTATTCTAAGTATTTCTAAGTATTCACCATTCATTCATATGTAAAATATTTGAGAAGAATCAAGGAACGTTCCAGTTATTTTTTTCATAGCTATGGCAAAAAAAAAATCACTTGCTTATTTTATTTTTTAAGGGTGAAAAAAGTCACAAATAGAGACTGAGATAAAATATTGCTACATTGTACTGTTCCAGATTTTTCAGACAGTTAGTAATCAAGGGGATGGGTTTGTTTATATAAAAAAGAAGTAAAACCCAACACAAACAAGAAAATTTCATTTACATAGAATTAGTTAGTCTGTGGAATCCTTTGAAAATCAGTTCCATAGTATAAAATAGAAAATGAATGGGATTTTAACTTCTTTTGAAGTTGACTTTTTCTGTTAGCCAGAGAATCACAGTCAGGCTATGACAGTAACCATACCTTAGTGATGAATTAAATCGAGAACTGAGCCTTCACAGAATATGTACATTTCCAGCAGCCTGTTACACTTTCAAGTTTCATATTACATTTTCAGGTCTCCTGGCAAATGTATTTTTAAAGCACAAATTCATGTCACATTTGTTTAGACCAGAACTTGCAGAAGTTAGCTGTTTTGACTACGGATCCCTCAACAAGCACTGCAAGTTTTGTTACAACAACTGGCATGCCACATATTGCTCATTCATAAAGACCAAATTCTTCATGCATGCCTACTTCTGAGTAATCATTCATAGGAGTGCTGAAGATATCATCAGCCCTGACATTTCAGAGCCAAAACCTGAGTCCTAGAGATGGCCCCTTGTGGTGTCATAGGAGAAGAGACCCTGGAAATGTTACAAAGGTGATGCTATGAGAGGCAGCCCATTGTGATATCATTAAGCATGATACCTTCACAACTGATTGTAAATGACTGTAGGGAATGGTGCTCATCTCCGTTACTAAGCCAAAGATCCAGTGTTGTCTGAGGACTACTCTGGTGGTCATTGGCCAACGTGACTACACCGAACAAGCCTACAGATGTTTTCTCAGAAGTAAATCCCACTGATTTCAATGCTACTTACTCCCATGTATGTGGAGATCTTTCATTTGCTCTCTCTTGTATGGCAAGGTATCACTATCCAACCATGACCTAATGGTCATGTATTTGGAATCAATATTTGTAAATCCAAAATCTGAAAATAAAAATCCCTTGCTATTATATGTTATGCTCAATAAAAATGAATATTAGACTTTGATGCATAAGACAGGAAAGCTGTCTGGTGCCAAGGTCTGCACAAATTATTAAAATTCATAATGGACAAGCTAGGACTGATGGTTGCCTGATCCTTTGCCCTTCTTGGAAAGCCAAGTCTTATTCTAAAGGCAAACTGGAAATTTCCAAACTCCTCCTTCCTGCTGACAAGAAATTGGTTGCATTGACTGACAGCAGTCAGTGCATAACTGTCTTGTTTACCTCCACAGAATGAAGACTTGACAAACTGTTTTATACTGGTGCACACACATCTCATTGTAAGGTAAATATCTATATTGATTGGCTTTGTCCTTTGTACAAAATCCATTGACTTTACTTGCTCAGACCTCTAAAGTGCCATTATCAAAAAGTGGAGAGCAGGTTCACCTCTCCCCTTTTGTCCCACTCAGAGGTGTTCCCTTTACTCTTAGCAGACTAGCCTCCTTAAAAACTTTTTTAAAAAGACATAAAAACAGAGATACACAGAGGGAATCCCTCTTTTGGACCTCTCTCTCTGTCTTTTCCCTCTCTTAGACTTGTCTCCCTGACTTCTGCTGCCTCAATCTCCAGTCATCTTCTTCATGACAGAAGATGAGAAAATTAATGTGTGTGTTTCAGACTTTAGTCTCTGAAGCCTAGCTCAAGACACATTAGACAGGCTAGGAAAAGGGGTAATAGCTTCCAAGATATCCTCCCCTTTATTTTGAGAAACACCTAGCATTAAGCATAGACTGTTCTGTCAGTTTCTGCTGCTATCTTTTTCTGTGCAGTAGTATCACTAGGGTTGGTGTCACCTGATGCTGTAGCTCATGGTGTCACACACCCCATTGACCTCCTCCCATTTCACACCATACAGAATCCTTAGTAATGCTTTTTTGCACTAATGTTACTCATAAATCATAATTCCCATATACCACTGAATGTAATACTAATAGTTGTGACACAAACAACTAGCAAAATTAAAATTATACCTTCAAATTACAATATCATATGTACAACTTAAATTTATTTACACATACATAGTGAATATTTGGTTAAATGTGATATTTTTAAAGAAAATTTTAAAAGAATTCAAAATTCAAACATTTCAAAATAATTAAACTTAACATTTAACATTTTTAAATTTGAAATTTTAATTTTTTTAAAAATCTGGGGCCTCTTCTTTCTCCTTCCACTGAGCTTCAGCCCACTCCCACCATCTCTTCAAGCATTTTAAAGGGAAGAAGATGAATGCCACAGTCTGTTTCTGTCCAATGGTAGGTATTTGAGGAGCAATGGTGTCAGCCCTCTTTAGGGTGTCACCTGGTGCGGTCTGCACCCACAAGTGATGCCACTGGCTGGATGAGTTTTCCACCACCAAACCCAAAACAAGTGCACTGTTCTTAACATTGTTTTGTGGTCTTTGTTGAAGATTGCATCTGCACTGCAGAAATAATACAGTTTGGCAATGCTTTAACTGCCATGGCTCAGTGTTATGGACTTCTGGGATTTGCAGTTTGTTGTTACACCAGAGCTCTATAACAGACAAGGCTACATATTTCACAGAACTACAAATCCCAAAATCCCATAGCATTGAGCTATCGCAGCTAAAGCAGTGTCAAGCTGCATTCTTTCTGCAGTGCAGATGCAGTCATACATTTATATCTGAGGGAAGGAGATAAAAGAAACTATTTCTTTTTTTCTTCTTTCCAGCCTATAATTTATGAAACGTAATTCTTGTTAGTGTTCTTGGAATAAGTAAATAGGTCAACATCAAAGGCATTTTAAAATACCCTTCAAGTATTTGTACTCTAGCCCCTTTTTAATTATCTGTAAAGCTGCAATTTCATTTGCACACAATAGGGATCCTTTTAATAGCTAACAAATTACACTGAACATAAGATAAATACCAATCAAAACAACTTGGCAACCTCCTTATTAACTTATCAGCACGAGAGTTTGTGGCATCAGTGTTTCACAATATAATACACATCTTTATTCTAAGTTTTAAACCCCCTCACAGTCTAGATTTTATTTATTTTATTTTATTTACAAATGCAAATCTCATACATCTGAGGATTGCAAACAGAAGTACAACAATGATCAAACCTACAATTTAGGGTGCATCTACATGGGTCAAATAAAATGGTCTCACCTAATTTTTACTGTGAGCTGTCCAAATGACATACGAGACAACTGGGGCTGAATTCGAAAGGGAGAACTATGTGTGAACAGTTCTCCCAAATTTACCTCAGTGTGCCTAGACAAGCCCATGGTTGCTGCAGATTGGGGTAATTTTTCATAGCCTCAGGGCTTTAATCTGGAGGAAAAGAAAGTGGGGCTTTATCCTGGTTTTGAGCAAAAAAATCTGGATAGTAATGTGTGTGTGTGGACTGTACCCCATAGCAATGTCAGTGTCAGGTCAAGGGAAAGAATTTAGGAATACATAGATTTGCATGCATGGCAGGAAAGAGGGAACCAGATCAGCCACAGCCATGTGGTCACACATAGTGCAATTTATTGAACCGTGAGTTTGAAAGGGAGAACTGCATGTGAACAATTCTTCCAAACTTGCCTCAATGTGTATAGGCAAGCCCGGGATTGCTGCAGATTGGTATAACTCGAAGATAAGCTGCACCTATAGAAACAATACATTAAATAAAGAGATAACACTTAACATTATCCTTAAAACAAATGGTGAAGTTAAACTAAACTGGGAAGTCTTGTGAAAATTGCAAGTTTTCAGCACTCACCTAAGAATAAGATTTGCTGACACATGCCTGATATTAGAGGGGAAATTATTTTATGAAATAGATGCCACCACACTAAATGCTCTACAGCAGGCCTCAGGAGCATGTGACACAACCAAAAGGGCCTCTCCATAAGGGATCACATTGTTCTGTAATGAAGAAGGCAGATAACTAGGCCTCAAGTTGTTCAGGATTTAATACAGGTTCAGCAAAACCTTAAATTTGGATCAGTAGTAAATAGGCAACCATTTCTATTCTTTCAGTAGAGGTGTTATGTGCTGCCAGTAGTTCACCTCACCTGTAAGCCTAGCCAAAGCAATGTGCACCAGTTAGTTTCCAGATAAACTTTAAGGACAGTCCCAAATTCCAGTAGTCCAACCTAGAGGGCACATTGCGGTAAATTAATCTGGAGAATATCTATGTTTGGACAACTGGATACATGTGTTAAGTTGAGTCCCACTCACCCAACTATTTTCCCTTTGTGGCAGCACCATGGGCCCTTTTCATCCCACCACTGCCACCAATTTATGTGAAGAGTCCCTCCTTCATCTAACTTTTTTCCCCCTTAGTTGTCAGTCCTATGGGTATAGTGACCCCACTGCTGCCCCAATGTGTGGTGTATCAGACCACTTTTATGTATATCTATGGGTTTACGCCCCAATCTTGCTTTCTTTAATTCTTAGTAGTGTGGAAATTCAATCCAGATTCA
>CM034701.1:240365467-240379257 GCA_020142125.1 Phrynosoma platyrhinos | reverse complement strand
CTTTTAGGAGAGGCAAAAGGCTGCCCTATGAGCCGGCGCCACAGTTCTTCTGCACCCTTTCAGTGCAGTGTGTCTGCATGCTGCACCGGAAGGGCATGTGGCATCAGGATGGGATTGGATACGTGGCATCAGGAGGGCGCGTGGCATCAGGACGGCATTTCCCCTGTCAATGAAAAGGGATGGCTGGGGGACAGAGCAGCTGTATGTCAGAGGCATTGTCATGTGATAGGTTTTGCCAAAGCCCTTCATTCCTAATATAATCGCAGTTCAGAAGCTATATGTAGTATTGTCCTATGTGTAATACAAGTCTCTTTTCAGTATGGGAAAAATATTTTTTAGCTTTCTAGTGTAAGCATAACACAGTACTGTGGTATTTTCCAAATAACTTTTCTATCTTTGATTTTAATGTTATAGTCAGTTTAATTGCATTTTTAACAATGCTGAGCTTTTGTGTACTTCTGTCTGTATTTGTTCTTACATGTGACTCTTTTAATCTTGCTTTGGTACCCACATCTGAGAAAAAAGGCAGCATAATAAAGAAAAAAGGGGAGGGATGACCAACCCTATACAATAAAGAAAATATGAACCACCTAGAGCCCTAAGATCATCAGGAGAAGGCTTTCTCTTATTCCCATTACCATCACACACTCGTTTGGTGAGGACATGAGAGAGGGCCTTCTCAGTGGCTGCTCCAATCCTGTGGAACTCCCTTCCATGGAAGACTAGGCTGGTCCCTTCTCTCCTGACCTTTCGCTGGTAGGCAAGGACATTTTTATTTAAGCAAATCTTTTAAAATTCTGCAGGCTTGGTTTCATTGGGGGATGGGGGATTAGTCTTAGATTATTATTTTAAACTCTTTTTTAAATTTTATATTTGTAATTTTTATATTTTTATATAATTTTAATTTACTATTTTAATTGTTATTTTAACGTGTTTTATATATGTTGTTAGCTGCCTTGGGTCCCACTTTGGGAGAAAGGTGGGATAAAAATAAAATTAAAATAAAAATAAATAAATAAAATCTTTACTTGGATTGTAGCAGCCATAACTCATTGGGACATTGTGCTATGTTGTTGTTACAGCTGCTGCTGCTGCTGTTGTTTCCAACCTATGGAGACCCTTAGGTCACCCTATCATGAGGTTTTCTGGGACTGATTTTCCCATAGTCACCCAGTGGGTTTCCATGGCCAAGTGGGGAATTGAACTCTGGTCTCCAGAGCCCTAAGCCAGCATTCAAACCACTATATCATGCTGGCTCTCATTGTGCTATATTCCTCATAATTTGGAACCTTTTTTTTTTTTTTTTTTTGGTTGTCATCTAAACTGCAGTGTTGAGCTTCAAACTGAAATTTCAAATTGAGGCTTGGTCAAAGTGGAAAAAAGTAGGTTAGCCATAATTCATCAGGTAATTATGGCAGACACCTCAGAATTTGGTGGAATATTTTGTTCTTGTTGTTGTTGTTGTCCAAATTCCAGCAGTCAGTTTCAGTTCAAAATTCTAAAGAAGGGGATTCCTAGTAGGAAAAAAGGGGCACACCATCTCTCACTGGAAAACCATAGTGAATGACTTAAAACTTGGTTTTGGTTTTCACTCAAGCTGCAGAGTCACTTTCCAGCTGGAATTCCATGGAGGGTAGGGTCACAGAAGCAAAAGTTTGAATTGCCGTAACAGTGAGAAATATTTTGTTAAAGGGCTAGAAAACAAGAGAGGGCTCCCTGAGGCACTGCTGCTAAAATTGCTAAGACAAGTGGGAAAATGGTGGGAAAATAGGCAAGAAACTTGAGTTTTGTGCAAAAAGAATTCCCTATGAAGAAAACACATTTATTGTGAAGAGGAAAAAAGTTAATTGTCATAAAGAGAGATTTAAATGTTAAGTACATATATTTTTCTCCCCTCAACAAAAAGCCATTTTGCAGATTTTTTTTCCTGAAATTTCTCAAACATTTATTATTTTTAAAACCTCCCCCCCCCTCAACTGTCCCAATGCTTCAAAACTACATTAGGTCCAGGGTGTTGTGGATGATCCAAAATAGGAGCTAGGCTTTCAACACAGTTTATCAGTGCCCAAGGTTTTTAAAATATAGCTTGAACAAAACACTTTAAAAGAGGACAAAGAAGAAGAAGAAAAGTAATGCTACTGCAAGAAACAATTAGAAACGCCAGGCTGCGCCTCTGAAAAATAGTTGGAGAATTTCTTTCCTATGAAATGGTCTCCTCAACCTCTCTGTGCTCAAATAAGCTAAAGAATTTGGGAGGGTTGATGCTGCTGCATCCCTATCTTTTTGTTTGTCAGTTGATTTGTAAATAAGAAACTCTCCATCACTGCTCTGTCCTTCAAAGGCAACTGACCCAGAAAATATTCTTCTTCTGAACTTCCCACTGTGCAGGGGAAATAAACAAAAATTATATGCTTTTCAGCTATCTCTGTGTAAATTTCCTGTTTCTTTTTACTCTTCCATCATGTTGCCCAGCAACCTGTTTACCCATCCTCGCTGGGAATATTTGTCAAACAAGCATAACATATATTTGCCATTTGGACTGTTTCCCCCCTTCCTTTTAAATAATATAGCATGATATTTTTCATTCTTATTCATAATATGTGTGGTCACTGATGTCAAATGCATTCTGTTGTAGTAACCCAACCTCAGATGTAATTGGTGCACATTTTCCCACCAGAAACCAGCTGCATTGGAACTCTACTGTATGTCAAATGGATAGCTGATTTTAGGTTTATTATAATAAAGCTATCTGTACAAATTTGATCTTGAATAACTAACAATACTTATACCTTTTCAAAACCAGAATATAGATGTCATCAGCCTGAAAGAGACCACATGATGTTAGCATGAACATGCTTAATTTAGCATCAAGATCCATATGAAGTCCTACAACTAATACAAAAGAATGACTGTAACAATTTGTAGACATGTCTTTCTCAATGGAGATGAGAAGCTTGTATTTTTCAAGGACTCGTATTGCTAACTATGCAATGATAATACATCTTCCTCACACTGATATGGTTAGGCCAAATATTGACACAATAAGAAAATACAAATGAAATCTCAAACTCACAGTATGAGGCAGAGGAAGCTTTCAGCCTCCCAGAAAATATGGGCTAA
This sequence comes from Phrynosoma platyrhinos, assembly GCA_020142125.1. Classification (NCBI taxonomy): domain Eukaryota; kingdom Metazoa; phylum Chordata; class Lepidosauria; order Squamata; family Phrynosomatidae; genus Phrynosoma; species Phrynosoma platyrhinos. Next base: position 240,376,137 of record CM034701.1, on the reverse strand, counting down.
ATGTCTTACAATATGCTGAGTGTCAACATCTCCCAGATGAAAACTGGGACTTTTTGTATGCCAGGACTTCCCCTCCCCCGAACAAATATTCATTTGTGCAGCTATCCTTCATTTTGTGGAAGATGTGATGTCTGCACAAATCCAACATTTATGTTTATAGGAAACAGTGTCCTGTTCTGATAAATGTCTTCCATTCATTTGCATTCTTTCTTACCCTAAGTTAAACAGAAGACACTTAAAAACTGCTTTAATGAAAGTAGAAACATTTGTCTTGTAGAAGATTATGAGAAGCAGAATCATGAAACTTGCACTGGGCCCAGTACCATCTCTTAGAAGGCTTGATTGTGATGGATACATACCTCTGCAATGACTGCAGCTGCCTGAAACCTCAGGCTAGCTAATGTAAGGTCATTTATCTTTCTGAAAGGATGGAGAGAAGTGACCAGAGTAGAACTGTGGGTGTGACTAGGGGGAAGTCATCTTATGCCCAGCAAGACTGTGATACAGGTAGGGATGTTTTGGTATCTGAGTGTATTCACAGACATTGATCTGAATCCTGTTTGTAGTCCTGACTAGAGTAGGTTTATTGACTCCATGGCATGACTGAAAAGCCCCTCTCCCACATCCTCACATAGTGCATTGACCTCACTGGAAGTGTATTGACCTCACAGAGGAAGGGCCACCCAGCCAACCTCGATGCTCAGGAAGAAGCAGTCCTTCAAGTACTGAGATCCCAAGCAATTATTAAAGGCTTTAAATATCATCACAAGCACCTTGAATTCAGGCCAGAAGCATACTGGCAGCCAGTGCAATTCTCTTGAAACTGGATATGATATCAATAAGGAATTCCAGTCAGGTTTATATGTATATTGACTCACCATCCAACAATTGAGGCTATCACCTATTTTATGTGGGACTAAACCAGTGTTCGGCAACCTACGGCCCGTGGGCCGCACCCAGCCCGCCGACCGCCACCGACCGCCCCCCCTGCTGACCCCCGCTGCTGCCGGCGGCCTCTGCCACCGACCCCCACTGCCGCCACACGCGCTGCTGCCATGCCGCCGCCGCACATGTCACGGCCGCCATTTTGTTTGCCAAAATGGCAGCTGCGACTCGTTTCTGCATGCACAGTACTAGTACGCATGCACAAACAAGTCGTGGCTGCCATTTTGGTGAACAAGATGGCAGCCGCGACACGTGCAGTGGCAGCATGGTGGCAGCACGCACGGTGGTGGCAGGGGTTGGTGGTGGCAGTGGCGGGGGTCGACGGGGCCACGTGCGCATGCATGAGCATGCGCGCCGCCATTCCCCCCCCCCGGCCCAGTGGAAGACCTGGGGACCAGCGACCAGCCCCAGGTAAGTAAACCTTGCCAACCCCTGAACTAAACAATGGGATTAAGACTACCGCTTCCCCACACACACACATGCACACAATGGCCAGCACTCTACACACATTTAATTACATAACTATTTTAGTTGCTTAGCTAAATAGAGTCTTTTGGCGTGACCCTTCCAAAACCTACTTTACTGGGCATCAGATGCACAGAGAGAAGAAGGTCCATTTTGAAGATGATTGGGATATGGGCAAATGTTGTTCCTATCCCCCCTACCAGCCAATGATGCTGCAAAAGGGAAGTGAGACAGGGAGCCTGCTTCTGATTGTTGCAGCCTCACTGGCTGGCTGGTATAGGGTGGAAACATCATCTGCCCTGGCTCTAATTACCAGTGGAATTGCCCCCTTTCTTTCTCTGTGGCTGATGTCTGATAAAGTAGGTCTGAAGGATAGTTAATAATCATGACAATAGTGCTGCAATAATAACTGTGTAGGAATCATGAATATGGATGTGGAACCTCAGGTAACACATCTGTAAATCTGGTCCTGAATTCTGGGCATAATTCTTTAGTTTTCCATTTTATATATTGTTTTCATTAAAACAAAAACAAAAAATAACACAGAAGTCAACCATCAATCACTCACACCCTTGTACCATTCACAAATCTCTTGCTCAGACATTGACTTCCACCTAACAGATCTTGGTGATTAAATTATGCAATCATTTTGCCCCTTGTCACATGTCTGAGTCTATCATAATTTTTGAAAGACATTTACATAGCTACAATGTATATATAAATATCTTGTATGCCTTTACTATGTAAAACCTACAATATCAAGCTTTCCCCATGTATTACTTAGGCATCTCGTAACATATTCCCAATCATACACAAAATTGCCTAAAATTCTGGCCTAATAAGTATGAGAAGCCTTGAGAAGTAGAAACTGTTTTAGATCATCATGATAAGTTTTGCAGAGTTAAAAGAGAATTCTTTCTTCACACATCCAATTCTTCCATTCCAGATTGCATCATTATAAAATTTGTGGCAGATGGCCAGGGGCTGGATCATAACCTCTAAGAACCATGAAACAATTGAATATATAATCTAAAGAGGTTATAAAATCTTTGCTAGAGATGACTTTTTAAAAAGTTGAACAAAAATGTGTTGGTGAAAGTTTTGTGAAGAAAACATGTCCTCTTCGTTCACAGTAGCAGATTGTGTTCAGTCTAAAAGAATGAGTTAGGGCTTTGCTTGTGTCATCCAATTAAAGAGCAAGGAGACTGACCTGGGAGCAACAGGGTAAATTAGCTTTATGATATGCACTCCAGCTAAAAAGAGGAAGGTTGCTTACAATACTATACTAAGCAAAAAGATTCTAAAAAGATTGTTGGAAGAAAACTGACATGGAAAGATAGTCATCTCTCAATGTATTAGTTTACATCACAGAATGGAGAGGACAGATAAACAAGAGAAGGGAAATGGCTATGGAGTATTTCACCCTAAGCAATTATAGCACTGTTATTCCAATTTAATCAGACAGAGAGCTCTTCTGGAACATCTGATCAAACTACAAATCCCAGGATTCCATAGGATTCAGCCATGTTAATTCAAGTGAAATCCTATGGCTATAATAGCACAATCTGAAAGGGTCCCAGGACACTCTATTTGAATTTATCACTACTGCACCCACCCAGCCTATATACTACACAATTATAGTGCCGTGTCTCCACTTTAATTGCCATGGCTCCATCCTATGGAAAACTAAAATTTGTAGTTTGGGAGAAGGAATCTTTAGAATTCTTAGCCCTGTGCCACCTCTAGAGGCTCGCCAAATCTTAAGATTCTATCACATGAGCCATGGAAGTTAACATTCCCCAATCTATTCTTGGACTCTAGTGCCCATAATCCGGCTGTGGTAAAGTACCCATCTAGATACCAGGTACTTCAGTCCTGTCTGCACTGGCCAGGATACTCCAAGGACAGCCCAGAGTATCTTGGCCCCAGAGCTGCCCCAGCCTAATTCCCTATTACTTCAACTCTCTGTGTTGGGCAGCTGCTTGCATGCAGGTTCTGCCCTACTGCCCACTGCATGGTCCTTCACTCTGAGGTCTGAATGAAGCATCCACCAACAATCACATGGCTGAGTGCCTCATTCTGACCTCAGAGCAAGTGATGCATGGTGACACAATGGGATGTGTTTCCAACAGCTGCTCAAGATCAGAATGGAGGGCTCTGGATCTTCAAGGAAGATCTAGAGCAAACAGGGAGTTTTTAAAATGTGTGTTAAAAGAACTATACAATGATTCTGGTGCTGAATGGGCCAGACATCATCCAGCCTGTCTGCACCAGAACCAGGGTTTGGGCCGTGTGCAGTGGTGTCCCTGTGTTTGGTGTAGGGGGCAGCAGTGGGTGGACTACTCTGCCACTCTCCCTCCCCCAACGCTTTGCTTGCCTGTCCTCCTTGAACTCACTGCTTGTGAAGCAACGCTGCAGACTCTGATGGCCATTTGGGATCTGGTGTGGCTGCTCAGGCTGCTGCTGAGTGCTGCGGCTCTGGGTGGCCATTTAGGACCTTGCACAGTTGCTGAGCAAGCAAGCAAGGGATTGCTCACCCAGCTGCCATGCCAGCCACACTGGGTGTACATGACCCCTCTGCGATGTCACCCAGTGTGGTCTACATCCCCTGCATCCCCTCATGACACCACTGCCTATGTGTTGCCTTGTGTCCCCACCAAGAGGATGGGAGGTGGTTATTTAGCTCATGAAGAAAGGGCCTGGGAAAAAGGAATAGCAGTCACCTTCCCTGGTCCTTGAACACATCCTCCCAAGCCTCTGGACTGTCCTCTTTTTTGAAGACAAGACTGTGTGTGTCAGGCCTAGTCTATATCCCCTAAAATAGCCAGCTCCCTTCAGATTCAGTGGATGACTTTCACTATTTATTTAAGGCTCACCTGTTTGTCCAGTTCTTTACATGACATAGGAGAAGGGAGCGCAATTCTTTGTCTTAGGCCGCAAAATATATTAGGTAGGCTCTGTTTCATAGCTAGTTACACTGACTGCAGAATTATGGAAGTTATTGCCCAATGCCTCTGGTTGGGCTAGATTAGCCATGAATTTCCCCTTCTCATTCCATAATTCCAAATTCTCTCAACAAAAAAACTTCAGTTTAACTTAATCACACAAATTAAGAAGCAATGCAATACAGGGGCAAACCTAAACTAGAAAATGCATTGTTCCTTTTCTTCATTCTCAGGATACATAATGGGGCAAGGTAAAACTGGCAGTCAAAGACATTTAGCAGTCATGCTAGATTAACAGCAAAATCCAGCCATGGTTTGAGAAAAACAAATTCAGCTTTAAAGACTGTCAACATGATTGAGAGTTGCTAGTTCATCCTTCACAGCAATTTCTTAATGCTGAGTGGGGAGCATGTCACACAATATATCTTTTTTTTCTTTTTAGAAATCTATCAACGGTGGCAACAAAGGGATCAAAGAAAGCTTTTAATTAGCTCCTGGGCTTGTAGTTTTTTATTAATCTTATAATGTGACCCCATGATTTTGGGCATGGGGGGAAGGCTTTTGTGCCTGATTGGGCCCAAATACACTAAAGGCACTACTAGATCCTGTCTGATTTGGGAAAGCAGAGTCAGCCCTAGTTAGTACTTGGATGAGAGACCACTGGCAAATACCATGTGCTGCAGGCTATGTTTCAGAGAAAGGAACTGGAAAAACCACCTCTGAGGATTCCTTGCCTAAGGGGCTGTATAAACAGCCTCAAGGAGCAGTGTCCTGCTACCCCTTTCCTTGCCAGATCAGGGCTGCAGCACCTGTACATCACAGACCTGATCCAGTACTTTGCCACTCTAAAAAGAGCTGGTAAATGCTGCTCCTTTTTAGAGCGGCAATAATAATAATAATAATAATAATAATAATAATAATAATAATAATAAATTATTTTTATCCTGCCCCTCTGCAATACAATCGGGGTGGCTTACAACATTAAAACACCCATAATACAATAATGCCCTAATCCACTCTTTTTCAATGCTCCCTTGGTGCAGCACGTGTGAACCCTGTGCCAAGGGAGTGCCCTGATGCTGTTTGGGTGTGCAGCATGACCACCATCTGTTTGGGTGTGCAGCATGACGGCAGTATCGGAGCAGAGTCGGAGCAGCTGGCACGCAGTCGTCATGCTTCCCCTCCACCCCCAGGCCATCCCTTTTGGCTGATCTATACAGCACCTAAGAAAACCCTATGAAATGCATGGGGTCACCAGTTAACAGGCATCTTGAAGACTTGCAGACACAAACACACAACTCTAGACTAGGGCTGGGCAAATCCAGAAGCTGCATGTGAGCACCCAAAGTTTTTGTTTGTTTTGTGGCTCACAACCTTCCAGATTCCCCAGACAATCCTCTTTTTTTAGGCCCCCAAAGAAGGGTGAATTGTCTCAAGGGACATCAATTCATCTGTCAAACAGTTTACTGGGGGGGGGGGGCTGCAGTTTTGACCATACTCATTTTTCAAGAGATAGAAATAGACTCCCTGTCATTTCTGCTTTGTTTGTTTTGTTTTTGTTTTTTTGTTTTTGGCAATATTGCCATGTGTATTCCCCCCACCCACCCTCTGGAAAGTGTAGATATGGGCAACATGAGGCCATTGCCCCCCAAATATGAAGTCTATCCCCCAGTGAAATTTTCCTTCAGTCCTCAAATGTCTAGCATTGCAAAGGCTGAGACACTGAAAATAGTTCTCCCTAGAATGCTCCTATTTGCTGTGTTGGCATTTCCTTGGTAACTTTGCTTGCTCCTTATCACTAGATGCTTAAGCTGTATTTCTAAATGCTCAGCTGAAGCTTTCAGGGACTGAACTGCTAGGAATTTGGGGACTGGAGGAAAATTTCACTGAAGAACATCTACAACGCTGGTGTCATCCCTGCTGTGGATTCCAGGGACTGAAAATTTGGAACTGGATCCTTCACATCTTCACTGCAGAATTAATGCAGCTTGACACCACTTTAATTGGCATGGCTCCATGCAATGGGACCTTGGCATTTATCATTTGTTGTGGCACCAGAGCACTCTGACAGACCAGGCTAAATATCTCATAAAACTACAAATTCCAGAATTCTATAACATTGGGCCATGCTGTTAAAGCAGTGTCAAACTGCATTAATTCTGCAGTGCAGATTCAGCCACAGTGGCTATGTGGGATTTGCTAAAAGCTCTGCTACTCCAGTATAACGTAGGATCAGAGTTTGGAAAAAGTTAGTTATACAGACCACATCTCCCAGAATCCCACACCAACCCAGCATGACCATTTGTCTAAGCCAGGGGTAGGCAACCTTTTTGAGCCAGGGGCCAGTCCCCCGAAGTTGTCCCTTCCAGCAGGCCGGGGGGGCACGCACACATGCATGTCGCGGCCGCCATTTTGGGAATCAAAATGGTGGTTGTGCCGTGCGTAGCCACATGGCAACCAAAACAAGCAGCAGCGGTGGCAGGGGTCCGCCTGGGCCAGTAAGTGCGGGGCCCTGGGCCAGAACCAGCCCACGGGCCATAGGTTGTCGGCCCCTGGTCTAAGCCCTGTACCAAACAGGCTGCCAGCATGAAAGAAACAACCAGACTGGTCCCAGTTGTTCCTCACTGGCAACATGCTCCAGGTAGGCTCCTGTGGGTTTCTTACTCTGCCACACAGGGATGCAGTTGGCTGCAGTAATAATGAATATGCTCTGGGTTTTAAAGATGTTAAAGAAGCTACCAAGCTACTCAACATATTTGAAGGATAGTGTGCAAGACCTTGGATGTCTCTTTTAAAGCTTAGACAACAACCTGGACAAGGTTCACTGCTCACTTATACTGGAGCAACCAACTATCACTGGTATGACAAGCATGAGCAACATGTAGGCACAATAGTCCCTCCCATGTAACTGGCTGACCTGACCCTGGACTTGACTGACTATCGTGACTCTGGTACCTCTGATTTCAGCTTTGACTTTCGGTTTGCTCTTTCTCTCACTCCCTGCAAGGTTTGTGGACTCTTTCTAGTTGCATAGCTAATTACCTTGTTGAGCCATCCTTATCGGCGTAGGTTTGTGTGTGCTGGCCGCAATCCAGGACAGCATCTTTGCTTGTGAAGTATCAAGTGTTTATTTGCTAAATGGGCAATTTGGACAGACATCAGCTCCCCTGTGTCCCACTACCTCTATGTCATCTTCATATCGTGGCCCCCTTTAAAAACCAAACAGAGACCTTTTGGGGGTTATAACAACTGTTTGCTTTTTCTGTTAGTTTGGTCACACATGGGGTGCATCTACACTGTAGAAATCATCCATTTTGACACCACTTTAAGTGCTGTGACTCCATCCCAGGGGTAGGCAATCTTTCCCCTTTAAGGGCCGAGGGACTTCATCTCCCAGAAGACTCAGCCATGTCGGCCAATAGTCCCATGTTGGCCAATAGCTCCTGGGATTCTGGGAGCTGAAGTCCCTCGGCCCTTAAAAGGGAAAGGTTGCCTACCCCTGCTCCATCCTAAGGAATCCTGGGATCTGAAGTTTTATAAGAACTTTACCATTTGCTACCAAAGAGTGCTAGTGCCTCACAAAACTACAAATCCTAGGATTCTGTAAGATGGAGCCATGTCAGTTAAAGTGATGTCAAATTCATTATTTCTACAGTGTGGAACTTCATTATTTCTACAGTGTCTAAACAAACAAAATGAAGATTTATTAATTATTCCACCTCACCAAAAGGAATATCTGCAAGAACTGGTTAAGTAGGCCCTCTGCAGGTGTAATCCCTACAAATATTGGTTCGGCCTCTTGGATGGGGGAACCCTAAGGAAGGGGCTGTATTTTCTGGTTTGAGTTCAGAAAAAGAGGAAGACAGCTGGAGCTGGTGAAGAGTTGCAGTTGCCAGGGCTAAGGAGTCTTTGGCTAAAGGCTTTAAGGTTGCACCAAATATTGCCCCATTACTAATCAGCACAGACAGAAGAGTCCTGAAATCCAGACCTGCATGAGCACCTGCTAAGATTCATTGAATTTTTGACATTGAGCATATGTATCAGAAGTAATATATAATTTGATTTGTTGTTAAAATATATTGAAATTTTAAGTGCAATTGTGTTTGCAATATTTAGTTATAGTTGGCCTTACAAGAAGGTGCATGGTACTTTACACAGCAGAGGTAGACCAGAATGTTTGCTGCCTGAAGCAGTTCAGCCAATGACAGCTGTTGCCACCTCCTCCACATCTACCCAGGTCACAATTCCATATGCAAATTGAGTCCATTTTAAGGGTTAGGATCAGTGCTAGGGAATCATGGGAATTGTTTTTGTTTTTTTCCTGAGACATTGAGCCTTCTCTGTCAGAGAGCTCTGGTGCCACAATAAAACAGTTCCCATGATTCCCTAGCACTAACTCTAACCCTAAAAGTGGACTCAATTTGCACTATTTCTGGCAGTCTGCAACCCCCCATAATCTAAATCCTGTGTCTGGCCTAAACAGAACACACAATATCTGGATCATTCAGCACCAAAACCAGGATACATTAAAACATGCCTAAATGCCCAGAATATCCAGAGACTTCCACTTTGATGCCAGGCAGCTGTTTAAAATGTCCATGTAATCGATGCTGAACACCTTGTTCTGACATCAGGAATGAGCTACTTGCCATCACGGCAACCATACTGGGTGGCAGAGCAGGATACCTGTACAACGAGCCTCCCAGCATCAGAACAGAGGGCCCTAGGTAACAGGGATCAGGACAGCCTTGGAGCCCCAGAGTATCCTGGCCAGTGCAGACAGGATCATGATTAGATTTTTAATTAGATGTATATTATACTACTCTGGGAGTATTATAATATTGTATTTTATTAAATGGATTGTTGTCTTTTATTATTATGGTTTTTATATATTGTATTTTTGTACATTGTTTTATAATTTTGTTGTAATCCCGCCTCGATCCACAGGGAGAGGCGGGAAAATATAAATATAAATTATTATTATTATTATTATTATTATTGTAACTCAATTTTAGCCCATGATAAAGAAAATCCCACAAACAGGTCTCTCTATCTCTCTCAGTAAAAATACAGTGATAACAATGGAAATAGTTAATCATCTGATGGCCTTTCATAATAATGGTTGTCTGCTGTGGTGCTCAGTTTGCAGACTGAAGTGGTTGCTTTACTCTGAAAAACACCAGGGCTGCTGCTATAGCATAAGCCAGGGGTCGGCAACCTACAGCCCGCGGGCCGGTTCTGGCCCAGGACACCAGACTTACCGGCCCAGGTGGACCCCTGCTGCCGCTGCTGCCGCCACGGCGGCTCCGCGGCCTCTTTTGGTCGGCGCGCGACCGAGCACGCCGCGGCCGGCATTTTGGTCTCCAAAATGCCGGCCGTGACATGTTTGTGCATGAGCAGGGTTTGTGCATGCGCAAATGCGTCATGGCCGCCATTTTGATAAACAAAATGCCGGCCGCGGCCCAGGTCTCCAAAAGGTTGCTGGTCCCTGGCATAAGCTTTCTAGTCCAGAGGGTAAAGTTTCTTTACAAAGTGAATGCAGGGCCTCACATGTACAACTTTTTACAAACAGAAGATGCAATTAATGGTGATGTGAGTCTATTAAGGCACTTACGAAAGCAATCGTCCCCCATCCCCTCCCCACCCACAAAACCCAATGTAACTTATTCACATGTAAAGATTTTATTTCTATATTTATATAGGTTGTCATACAAGTAAAATCAGTATCAATAGGTTAAAACAATCAAAATAATTTATATAGACTAAAACCACATTGAATGCATAACAATATAAAACAGATGTAAAAGGTTTAAACACTTTAAAACAATGTGCATAAGCATTTGAAATAAATCAGTGAGACTGAAAGTCCACATGTTGTTTATGGATCAGAACCTGTGCCTTTAATTATCACATTGGCAGTAACTATCCTGCAAAGGCAGGTGAATTTATTACTGCCTCAAGAGACATATCTGGAAGTGCACAGATAGCCAGCATGGAAAATAAAACCACAGCAGTCTCCTAGATGAGGTTCCTATTTGTCGGTAGATATGGGTTTTATATCTCTGTACTGCAAAGAGGAATGCGGAATGATTGTCTTGATGACCCAGGGACCTTCATCTCACCCTAGCTAAAGGGAATTGCATGTTATATCACTGACATTCTCATTCCAGCAAGAGTAGCTCTCTAGGCAGAGAGTTGAGTCTAGATAAATCATGAAACCATGCCCCTCTTGCCAGTCCCTTCTGCTGAGCTGCTGGTAGGATGAGGTAATAATATAATAATAATAATAATATTTATTTGATACCCCGCCCCTCT